>VZQC01005781.1:412573-442187 GCA_009823505.1 Rhizomys pruinosus | reverse complement strand
CCAAAAAAAAAAAAAAAAACTTACTGTATAGCCTTGGTTGGATTAGAACTCACTTTATAAGGCAGACTGGCCTTGAATTCACAGAGTGAGTTCTAAATATTTCTAGAAGATCTAGAACAAAATTAATACAATTTTGGATATAATTTTCTTTTTAAATTTTTATTTTATGTGTGTGAATATATTGTCTGCTTGTATGTGAGTGTGCCTAAATTGCCCAGTGCCTGCAGAGATCAGAAGAGGGCATTGGATCAGAGTTACAAATGGTTGTTAGCCGTCAGGTAGGTGCTGGGAATCGAACCTTGGTCCTCTGCAAGAGTAGCCAGTGTTCTCAACTCCTGAGCTCTATATCCAGCCCCTGATAATAGATTTATTTGTTTGTTTGTTTGTTTGTTTGTTTGAGACAGGATCTTCCTGTGGCCCCAGCTGGCCTGCTATTCACTATATAGACCAGGCTGGCCTTGAACTCAAAGAGATCCATCTGCCTCTGCCTCTTGAGTGCTGGGATCAAAGGCATGAGGCACCACACCCAGCTTTTTTAAAAAATTATTTATTTATTTATTTTTAATATTTTTATTTTTTAATAATTTTTATTTGTTTTTTATGTGTATGAATGTACTGGCTGCATGTAGGTTTGTGCACCCGTGTCGTTCAATGCTGCAGACGTCAGAAGAGAGTCTTGGATTCCTCTGGAACTGGAGTAAAAAATTGTTCTCAGCTGCCATGTGGGTGCTGGGGATTGAACCCTGGTCCTCTGCATGAGCAGTCGGCACTCTTAACCACTAGGCCATCTCTCCAGCCCCTTATTATTTATTTTTATTTTTTTACTTTTTGAGATAGGGTCTCCCTGTAGCCCCAGCTGTCCTGGAACTCACTATGTAGACCAGGCTGGCCTTGAACTCACAGAGATCCACCTGCCTCTGCCTCCCTAGTGTTGGGATTAAAGGCATTCATCACCATGCCTGGCTCTAATGTCTTCTTTGAGCTCCTCAGGCATTGCATGCATGTAGACATAAAATAAAAGTAAAAAAAAAATTTTTGTTTGTTTTTTTAGTCAGGATTTCCCTATAGCCCCAGCTGGCCTGGAATTTGCTATGTAGACCAGGCTGGCTTCTAACTCACTCAAATTCACCTACCTCTGCCTCCCAAGTGGGATTAAAGGCATGTACCACCATGCCCGGCAAGAGGATGTAAGTATTCTTTTTTTTTTTTTTTTTTTAATTTTTTTTTTTATTAATTTTATTTATTTCTATATGTGTATGAATGTACTGTCTGCATGCAAGTCTGTGCACCCGTGTCGTGCAATGCCGCGGAGGTCAGAAGAGGGTGTCGGATTCCCCTGGAACTGGAGTTCTCCTGGAATTGGAGTTACAGACGGTTCTCGGCCGCCATGTGGGTGCTGGGGATCGAACCCGGGTCCTCTGTAAGAGCGTCAGCGCTCCTAACCGCTAGGCCATCTCTCCAGCCCCGAGGATGTAAGTATTCTTAGGTGTTCCTAGTTTTGGTTGGTGTTTGTTTGTTTGTTTGTTTGTTTTTAAACTTGGTTCAGTAAGTTTCCTCTCATTAAATGGTTTGGCCTTTGACTTGATTACGTCTTCTGTTTAGCAAGTAACTTTGTTGAGATTGTCACATTGCCTATTCTGGTTATTTACATAAATGTCATCATACACTCCTGGTCTTGATGACCAGCCTTTCACTTAGCATTACTGCATCGTATAGTTGTGTTGTAGTCACCAGTCTGTCAGCAAACATTGTGGCGTTCTGCTTCTTGGCCGTTACAAACCATGCTGCTGTGAACATTCATTTACAAGTTTTTTTTTTTTTCATGGACCTATACTTTATTTCCTTTGGTTATAGACTTAGTTCACCTCAGCTTTGTGTTTTAAGAATTTATTACATTTATTGCCGGGCGTGGTGGCGCATGCCTTTATCCTAGCACTCGGGAGGCAGAGGCAGGCGGATCTTTGTGAATTCAAGGCCAGCCTGGTCTACAGAGTGAGTTCCAGGACAGCCAGGGATACAGGGAGACCCTGTCTCGAAAAGACAAAAAAAAAAAAAAAGAATTTATTACATTTATTTATGTGTCTGGATGTGGGTGCATATGTGCCGTCTTGCAGAGAGTTAGACGATAGCTTGTGGGAGTCTGTTCTGTCCCCCCATGCTGGCCCAGGGATCTAACCAGGTTATCAGGATTGACAGCAAGCACCTTTACCCCTGGAGCCATCTTACTGGTCTTGTTTGGTTTCTTTTTTCTTTTTCTTTTTTTTGGTCTTTTTGAGACAGGGTTCCTTGCAGTCCCAGCTGTCCTGGAACTCACTGTGTAGACCAGGCTGGCCATGAACTCACAAAGATCTACTTGCCTCTACCTCCTGAGTGCTGGGATTAAAGGTGTGCATCATCAGGCCCAGCTCAGGAAGCACTGAGCTATCTGTCCATTACCTGCCTCTCCCATTTTGCTTTTTGAGTTAGTGTTTCCTGCAGCCTAGGCTGGTCTTGGTCTCCTCACCCCTGCCTCTAACTTCTGAGTGCTAGGGTTGCAGATGTTTTCCACCATGCCTAGCACACACCAACTTCTGAGTGCTAGGGTTACAGATATATTCCACCATGCCTAGCATTCACCAACTTTTGATAATTTTTTTCTTACTGTTCTTGATTCCATGTTTGTAAAGAGGCTGTGCTATTTATAACTAGAGTGTATTTGAGCTTTGTTGGTGACCCAGTGACTTTCTGTTTCATGCTTGAAGCCCTTTGTTGCTAGAAAACCCAGAATTTCAGTGTTTTTGTTTTTTTTTTAATACAAAATACATCATTAAAATGACCTTATCAAATAGGTATCTGATTGGTTTTTGTTGTTCTTGTCTTTTGTAGACAGGGTCTCCCTGTCATCCCAGCTGGCCTGGAAGTTACTTCGTAGACCAAGTTGGTCTTGATTTCACAGAGATCCTCCTGACTCTGCCTCCAGAGAGCTGGGATTAAAGGCATGTGCCACCTGGCATGTCTGGTTAGTTTTTTGGCAAATGATTAGATCCAGGCCAACTAAATTTTGTTTGTATTTTGCTTTTTTCCTCTGTTTTCTTCTCCCTACTTCCTCTGGGGACTTCTTTTGTTCTTTAGCCCGGGGAAGCAAGGAGTGCTGCGAGTGACTCTCTGTGTGTTCTCTGAAGGCAGTATGCCACTCACTGACCCCCTTTTTTTTTCCCCCATGTCAATTTTGGTGACTGGATTGTAGTTTGAAGTGAAAATACCTTGGGATAATATTAATGCTTTTTAGTATTTTTTTAGATTTTTAAAATGAAACCTCTAGGAATGGTTCATAATTTGTATCAAATCCATATAAATGTGCACTAATATTAATCTGCCTGAGTTAGATTGTTCATTTCAATGTTGCTATTTAATGAAAGGGTAGGCTTTGCCATGGTCATTCCAATTAATGATAAGGGCCCTGAGGTCTCTCATGTATTTTTAATATTTTATTTATAATTTTTATTTTATGTGTATATTGCTTGCATGCATGTAAGTGCACCTGTGTCATGCAGTGCCTGTGGAGGTCAGAAAAGGGCATTGGATTCCCCCTGGAACTGGAATTAAGGATGTCCGTTAGCTGCTATGTGGGTACTGGGAACGGAACCCCGGTCCTCTCCAAGAGCAGCCAGTGCTCTTAATCACTCAGCCATCTCTCCAGTACAATATATATTATTTTTTCTTCATAAAAATGTATATACACTTTTTTTTTTTTTTTTTTTTTTTTTTGAGTCAGGGTCTCCCTGTAGCCCTGGCTGGCCTAGAACTTGCTATGTAGACTAGGCTGGCCTCAATCTCACAGATTGAGAGGCAGCTGCCTCTCCCTCCTGAGTCCTGGGATTAAAGGTGTGCCTGGCCCTAGGTCTCCCATATATTAAATAAAGTTAGGCTTGGAAAAATGACTTGAGTTTTACAGTTGTATTTTATAGCAATTGTGCCTAACATTTTGAGACAGCTTGTCCTTTCAGGCCTTTCACAGTATTTTATCATCTCCATGAGGTTAATAGGTCTCTACTTTCATAGTCAAGGCGCCTGGGATTCAGAGTGGGAGCAGTGGCTGGAGGAGTCCACAGGAGAGTGGTGAGGGCCTGTGCTGGATAGCTCTGGTGTCAACTTGACACACCTGGGTTGAGGGAGCCTCAATTGGGGAATTGGCTCCATTGGATTGGCCTGTGGCCACATCTGTGGAGTATTGTCTTGATTGTCAAGCAGTGTGGGAGGGCCCAGCCCACAATGAGTTGTGCCACCCTGGGCAGGTTGTTGTCTACCATATAAGAAGGCAGGCTGCGCATGAGCCAGGGGAGCAAGCCAGTGAACAGCATTCCTCCATGGCCTGTGCTTAAGCTCCTGCCTCCAGGTTCCTGCCTTGGGCTCCCTAAGTGATGAACTGTGACCCAGGAGATGTAAGCTGAATAAACCCTTTTCTCCCCAAGTTGGTGTCGGTCAGAGTGTTTTGTCACAGCAGTGGAAGACAAACTAGAACAGGGCCCTTTCTGTTCTGCCTACAGTGAGGACGAGAGCAAACCAGGGGCTGTCCTTGTACTAGGGTCAATCCATACCAGAGCATCAGCAGAGCTGGAGGGAAGGTGCACTGCCCCAGCACTGCTGACACTTGGAAGGTTGCTTCTCTGTTGAGTCTTGCACCCTCCTTATCTGTAGAGTGGAGCTAGCAGGATGCCACCTCCACAGACCATGGAGGCCCTGGTACATGTACACTAAACTTCCCCAACCTAGGCTTTCCAGTAGTCAAAGTGGAAAGGTGAACTGAAGGATTCCCAGCACCCACACAGCAGCTAACAACTGCTTGTAACTCTTAACTCCAGCACCAAGGGATCCAATTGCTTCTAATGGATTTCTTAGGTGCCTGGATAGATGTGGTACACTTATATACAAGCCGGGAAAATGCTCATGCTCATAAAATTAAAAAATTAAAACCCTGACCTGTCCTTCTAATGGGTGCTGGAAAGTACACTTAGGTCAGAGCACAGGGTCTGGCTGCTCAAGCTCAGAGGCACTGGCTTGACCAGAACATGGGGAAGTCGAGCTCTTACACTGCAGCCATCTTCAGCTGCCACAGAGTACAAACCTTGATCCCTGACTTGAAAGGTAGAGCTTTATTGGAACTTCCCATAGTGGCACCTAAAGTTGCCCAGCAGCCTGTGATAAAAGTTCCTCGGAGGCTTTTAAACTGTTGTGATGAGCCTGTGAAGCACAGTGATGACAAAAAGAAATTTCCTCATGCTGCCTCTTTGCTCATTTACGATGTGCTGTGAGATTTTCCCCCAGTCAGTCAGGAATTCACGAGTGAGTCTAATGAGTTACATATCCTAAAAGTGTGGGAATTGGCTCTGAAAATCTGTCAGTGCCTGATCTTGTGCTGAGAACATCATAGAGTACTGACACTAAGACAGCTGCCATGTACTAAGTGATACGGTATTCTGGGACCACCGTCCTATAGTGTTCCACTGTTGACCAAAATATTATGCAGCAGCATTGTGTTCGTTTTTTCACATTTGTTTTAGTTTCTCATTTCTGTGATAAAAACACTGAGAAAAACCAGCTTGGGCAGGAAAAGGTTTATTTTTCGTTACATGTCCCAGGTCACAGTTTATAGTTGAGGAGAGTCAGGATAGGAACTCAAGACTGGAACCTGGAGGTAGGAGCTGAAGCACAGACCCTGGACAAATGCTGCTTACTGGCTTGCTCCCCCGGCCTGTCTGTTTTCTTATATAACACAGGACCACCTGTCTACGGGTGACACTGCCCACAGTGGGCTGTGCCTTCCCACATCACTCAACAATTAAGAAATGTCCCATAGATACGGCCACAGGTGACCACTGGAGGAAGTTCCTCAGTCGAGGTTCCCTTTATTCAGGTGTGTCAAGGTGACAACTGAAGCTATCCAGTACAATATCTTACCTTGACAAAGAGAGGTGGAGCAGGAAAATTGGAAAATTTCCTTTAAAGGCTATCCATCCCATGCCTATGTGAATGCCCATAAAAGCAGGAAATAGCTGTTAGCAGGTGGTCTCTGGAAGCCAGGGTCTGGGTTTTTTAATTAATTAATTAATTTAATTGCTTATTTATTTATATGAATGTACTGTCTGCATGTAGGTCTGTGCACCTGTGTCGTGCAATGGCGTGGAGGTCAGAAGAGGGTGTCAGATTCCCCTGGAACTGGAGTTCTCCTAGAATTGTAGTTACTGACGGTTCTCAGCCGTCATGTGGGTGCTGGGGATTGAATCCGGGTCCTCTGCAAGAGCAGTTGGCGCTCTTAACCGCTAGGCCATCCCTCCAGCCCCGGGTCTGGGTTTTAATCTTGACTCCCCAAATGGACTACAACTTAGGACCTTTGTCCCTCAGTTTCTCTGTCTGTGAGGTAGAGATGATACAAGAAGCTCCTTCCCAGGGAACAAGTGAACTTTGTGTGAGATTGACTCTGTATCTTGCTTGAATCCAGCCACAGTAGTAATGCTGTAGACACACCTAATACATCTCACTTGAGCAAAGTGTGGTAACTCTTGGGGGTGACAGGAGCCCAGAGAAAGGGGCTTGCTGGGTATGGAAAAGAAGTTAGTGGGGCTAGAGAGATGGCCTAGAAGTTAAGAGTGCTGACTGCTCTTGCAGAGGACCTGGGTTCCATTCCCAGCACCCACATGGGGGCTGAGAACTGTCTTTAACTCCAGTTGCAGGGGAATCTGACGCCCTCTTCTGACCTCTGTGGCATTGCACGACACAGGTGCACAAATCTACGTGCAGACAGTACACTCAATACACATTAAAAAAAAAAAAAAAAAAAAGAAGTTAGTGAAGATTTCCTGTAAGAGATCCAGAGCCTATGTGAAGCACAGGGAACATGAAGAAGGGTGTTTCACCAAGAACACAAGGCCCACAGGGTTGCGCTAGGTCCTCACATCTCTACTGTGACAGTGTCTCATCTTGCAGAGCCCCTGCTGTTTATTCACTCATCCATCTAGCTCTTTACCTCCTGCTGTTCAATGTCAGACTGGGCAGTAGACGCACAGAAGAACCAAGTACATCTGAGCAGAAGCTGTAGACAGTAATCTCTCCCAGAGATCATTCGTCAGCATCACCAGAAGCCAGCTGTTACCTGCTAAGGGCAGTGTGGTGGGGTTGGATGACACAGAGCTGCCTGCCAGGTTCACATTCTGGCCCTGCTACTTAATCCCCATGAGCCTTGGGCAAGTATATGCCTGGGATATCAGATACTTAGCTATCACGTCAGCTGTGGGTGCAGAGGGTGATGTGAAGGTTAGAGGGGCTCAGGCCCCTGACAAAATGGAGCCCATGCACTCTTTTTTGTATGTGTATGAATGTATTGTCTGCATGCAGGTCTGTGCACCCGTCTCGTGCAATGCCGCGGAGGTCAGAAGAGGGTGTCAGATTCCCAGCCCATGCACTCTTGCTGAGGAGGCGTTCTCAGGTACAGGGATGTATGCAGCTGTCTGGAGGAAGTGTCCTCATCCCTCCCTTGTCCCAACCTAGCCCATTCCTTCAGCTCCATCAAAGGCTTTTTTTTTTTTTTTAAAGGTTGCTTTCTTATAGAACCTTGCCCTGACCTTTGTGTGGATCTGTAGAATAGCTCTAGTTCTCCCTCCCTGGTGTGCTGCCCTGTGCTGGCCCTGTGCTGGCCCTGTGCTGGCCCTATCTGTAGTACTTGTTCTCCAGTTGCATTCTCACTGGAGGACCTGTAACCATCATGATGGTGAACTCTCTTACTTACATACCTTTTCCTCATTGCAGGTGGTTAGTGTTCATCAACTATATTTAAAAAAATGAATGAATGAATGAATGAATGAATGAAAAATGAAGCTACTGTTTGAGTCTTTCTGAACTTGATTTTATGGTCAATGGTTTAATATTTAAAGTACTCTGACCACATAGTGGTTTTTGCCATACTAGGAAGGTAGCTAGGTCTTGAGGTAAATTCTGCCTACACAGGAAGTAGCTATGCTTGTTGTGTTTGCATTTTTTGTAATGAAAGCCATGGTTCATTTCCAGAGCCCCTCAGCAGGGGCCTGGAAGCTGGCATTCAGCAGCAGATGCGCAAGATCCTCACAGGCAACTTGAGCATTAACGGCTGTGTCATAATGCACATTTCATTCATTTCGGCATTCTTCCCTGGCTCAGTCAGTTGTCCCAGCTGGTATCCTGGTATAAACCACAAGCCAGTCAGTCTTCAGGAAACAAGTTGGAAATCCAGCAATACCCCCAGGAGTTGATAGCATTTTTTTTTTTTAAAGAGTCTTTAAAAAGAAAAAAAAGCATTGTGGCTCCAAAGGCAACTCCCTCTGCTGAGAAGTCTCTCCAGCGTTTTGCTTCTGGGGTTGGTAGTTTTCAGAAAGACTGCAATGCAGCGGTTAGCAAAGTCCCTGCTAATATGGAAACCACCCGAGGTGGAGTTTTTTGCTCCCCTTCTTCACATTGCTGCCTGCTGCCTATGATCTGAAGGATCAGATGCTGGGGCTGATACTCCCCAGGCTTGCAGTTCTGTGATTAGCACGCAGACAATTTTGTGAATGCCGTGGCTAGCACAGGCTTGTCCTGCAAGGGTTCTGAGTTTCTGGTGCAGTGGGCTTTCCTGGGAATGTGAAATTGAAGATGCCTTTGCTGTTTGTGTCCAGCAGTTTGATCTTTCATGTGTGCATTCAGATGGTGGATTATACAGAGGTAAGGGACTTAAATGTACATGTACGTATTTTAACTATTTGTGAAGATGCAGAGGCAAATAATTACGATTTGACTAGCTCTTGTCCGAATCTAAGAAGAAAAACTTTATATCTTGTTAATGACAGTTTTGACATTTGAAGAATTGTCTTATTTAGTGTGGACAAATGTCCTCTAATGAATTATTGAGGATGTTCGTTGAGGGGATAAGCTTTTTCTTTGGCTTCCTAAACATGTTTGAATTTCAGAGATGTAGATACAGATTGTAATATGTTTGTTTCTTTTATTAAACAATGAGAATTTCATTAGTTTGGCATAGACCATTTTTGTGTTTGCACATTCTTAGCCATATGACAACAGATGATGGAATCCAGTTCCCTTGGTTCTTATTTTGCCCTTGGTCATATGAGCGTCTTCTCATGTGGACTCTGTGCTTATCTTATCCATGGGGTGATCTGGGTAAAACCCCAGCTGGTCCTTGTGTTTATCTTAGAGGGAGACGAAGAGTCTGA
The DNA here is from genome assembly GCA_009823505.1 of Rhizomys pruinosus. Classification (NCBI taxonomy): domain Eukaryota; kingdom Metazoa; phylum Chordata; class Mammalia; order Rodentia; family Spalacidae; genus Rhizomys; species Rhizomys pruinosus. Next base: position 432,969 of record VZQC01005781.1, on the reverse strand, counting down.
ACTCAGATTGGTTTTGCTATGAATTGGTGGCCCAAACTGTATTAAATGCATTATGGGTGGTAAATTTACATGTCCAACACCAAGAGATATATCAAGGTTACCATGGCAACTGCATGTGTTCTGACAAGCTTGTGAATGGGTTCTGAACCTCTTGGCATTTTAAGTGAGATTTTCCAGCTGAGAGCCTGCATTCATGATTAGTGTAAATAAATTTGGCTTTCTGGGGCTGGAGAGATGGCCTAGCGGTTAAGAGCACCAACTGCTCTTGCAGAGGACCCGGGTTCTATCCCCAGCACCCACATGGCGGCTGAGAACCGTCTTTGACTCCAGTTCCAGGGGAACCCGACACCCGCTTCTGACCTCCGAGGCATTGCATGACATGGGTGCACAAACCTACATGCAGACAGTACACTCATACACATAAAAAAAAATTGAAAAAAAAGATTGGATTTCTGTGGGAAGCACATCCTTTCTCTACGCTCACCAGAGCTGCTCTGCTCAGCTTTTTCTCTGGTGACATCTACTTTGTATTTTGGTTCCTGGCCAGACTATAGTTGAAGGACTGTTTTCAGCCTCAAGTTAGGGAGGTGTCTTCTTACCACTCCATGTAGAGAGCTCTGTAAACTGGTCTACATAGTGAACTCCAGGCCTGCTGGGACTATAAAGGGAGACGCTGTCTCAAAAAGACCAAAAAAAAAAAAAAAAGGTGCTATCAATGCTTTATACCCCCAAAATGTACTTGCAGCTGCATGTATTGGTATGGTTTTGGAACTTTCTGTCCATCTGAAAGTTGCTTTCCAGAGAGTGTCCAAAGCTCCAGAGAGCCTGACTTCCTAGGAGGCTTCCTTGGCTCTTGTTAAGGAAGTTGTGGTAGATGGTAGAGAGAGCAGTGTTGAAAAGCTGAAGCTTGGGGCTGAAGAGATAGCCTAGCGGTTAAGAGCACCGACTGCTCTTGCAGAGGACCTGGGTTCGATCCCCAGCACCCACATGGCGGCTGAGAACCGTCTGTAACTCCAATTCCAGGAGAACTCCAGTTTCAGGGGAATCTGAGACCCTCTTCTGACCTCCTTGGCATTGCACAACACGGGTGCACAAACCTACATGCAGACAGTACACTCATACACATATAAAAATAAACAAATAAAATTTAAAAAAAATAAAAAAAATAAAAGCTGAAGCTTATGGAAGTGATGAAGGGTGGGGGGGCATTGTCTTCATCATTAAAGGATTCCTGAGAACATTATAGCCTAGTTCTTCAAGCCAGTCCCCCTTGTGGATTTAACTATATTGAAATCTTTTTGGAGACAAGGTCTTGTTTATAGTCCAGTCTTTTTAATTTTTAAATTTATTTATGTGTATGAGTGTTAGGCCTGCATGTGTGGAAGAGTATCTGTGTTGTACAGTGCCCTCAGAGGTCTGATCCCCTGGAACTGGAGTTGTTAGCTGCCACATGAGTGCAGGGATATGAACCTGGGTCTTTTATAAGAGCAGCCAGTGCTCTAACCACTGAGCCATCTCTCCAGCCCACCCCAGACAGTCTTGAACTTAGTAAGTATACCTTGCTGGCTAGCCTGGAACTCTGGATTCTCCTTGTTTCAGCCTCCCAAGTGCTGAAATTGCCATCTTATATATATTGAAATATGTGTGCGTGTGTGTTTTAGACATGGTCTCACTATGTAGTCTAGGCTAGCTTTGAATTCACTGTGTAGCCCAGGAAAACCCTTTCATTGTTAATGAGCTCATTTAATGTAAGTTTTTATTTGAAGGTAGACTAGTCTTTGATGCACCCATCAGTGGATATATTGCTGTGTTTATCTGTAGGCCTCATTTAGAAGCTTTGTCTAATTCTACCCTTTTATTTTACAGATGAGGAAACTGAGGCCCAAAGAAGTTATGCCACTTGGTTGAGGTTCCAGAGCAGATCAGAACTAGATCTAGGATCAGAAACCTGGCTCCTGGCTCTCTTCCCTTGAGGCTCACTTTCGTGACAACAAGGTTGGCTCTCAGTTCATAGTTTTGTTTTGTTTTATCGAAAGGAGGCCTTTTATAATTTCAGATCTCAAATGTAAATTTTTAAAATTCTACCTTTCCTTCTCTCTTGGGTCATTCTTGAGCTCAGTGTTCTGGAGATCCATATCCTTGGAAGAGGATGACAGGCATGGCTTCTGCCCTATGTGCCACTTGCTGTGAGGAGAAGACCTCCTGTAGTGTTTAAATTCTGCACCGAAGGGAAATAAAGTGGGGACTGGAGAGATGGCTCAGTGGTTAAGAGCACTGGCTGCTCTTGCAGAAGGCCCTGGGTTCAGTCCCCAGAACCCACATGGCAGCTGACAACTGTCCTGTAACTCCAGTTCCAGGGGATCTGATGCCCTCTTCTGACCTCCATGGGGCACGACTTATATCCATGTAGGCAATACACTCGTACACATAAAATAAAAATAGTAAATAAAATATTTAAAAAATAAAAAAATAAAGTGGAATGCTGGGCATGGTGGTACATGCCTTTAATTCCAGAGGCAAGCAGATCTCTGTGAGATGATGCCAGCTTGGTCTACATAGCAAGTTCCAGGGCATTTGGGGCTACAGGGAGTCCCTGTCTCAAAAAACAGAAAAGTAGAGTTATCCAAGAAGACATTGATATTAACCTTCAAATACATGTGCACAAGTACATCCATATATGCGCACACAGGAACACATACAAATATTTTAAGTCTTATTTTGAGATAGGGTCTCCCTGTAGTCCCAGATGACCTGGAACTTGATATATAGCAGGCTGGTCTTGAACTCACAGAGATCTGCCTGTGTCTGCTGGGATGGAAGGTGTGCACCATTATGCCTGACTATAAGTACATTTTTCAAGCTCAAGACTATAAGTCCTAATTTGCCTAATGATTTATGAAACACTGTGTGCACACACATTCATCCATGAGCACACACACACATGCACACCTAGATTGATAATACTGATATAAATCACAAGATTTATAAAACGAAATGTTGGGGGCTGGAGAGATGGCCTAGCGGTTAAGAGCACCGGCTGCTCTTACAGAGGACCCGGGTTCGATCCCCAGCACCCACATGGCAGCCGAGAACCGTCTGAAACTCCAATTCCAGGAGAACTCCAGTTCCAGGGGAATCTGAGACCCTCTTCTGACTTCCGCGGCATTGCACGACACGGGTGCACAAACTTGCATGCAGACAGTACATTCATACACATACAGAAATAAATAAAATTAATAAAAAAAAATTAAAAAAAAAAAACAAAAACGAAATGTTGAAAAAAAAAATGAAATGTTGAATTGATTTTCTTTTTCGAGACAATAGTTATACAGTCCTGGCTGGCCTAGAACTTACTATGTAGACCAGACTGGCCTTGAACTCACAAAGATCTACCTGCCTTTGCCTTCCCAGTGCTGGGATTAAAGGCGTGCGCCACCATGCCCAGATGAACTGATGCTTTAAATTTTTTTTTAATTTTAATTTATGTGTGTAAGTGTATTGGCTGCATGTATGTAAGTATACTCATTTAATGCAGTGCCCACGGAGGTCAGAAAGAGGGTGTCACATCCCCTACAGCAGGAGTTACAGATGGTGGTTAGCCACCATGTGGGTGCTGGGAACCAAACCTGAGTCCTTTGTAAGAGAAGCCAGTGCTCTTTACCATTGAGCCATCTCTCCAACCCTGAATTGATGTTTAATATTAATATTAAGCTACTTTTTAAACATTTGATTTTTCTTACTCCATTTATCTATATAATTTTAAAGTCTAAGAATTACAGAGAATGGAGCCGGGTGTGGTGGCACTTGCTTTTAATCCCAGCACTTGGGAGGCAGAGGCAGGCAGATCTCTGAGTTCAAGGCCAGCCTGGTCTACATAGAGAGTTCCAGGCCAGCTGGGGCTACAGGGAGACCCTGTCTCAAAGAATACCGCCCCCCCAAAAAAAAAGAATTACAGAGAATGGTTAATTTCTATTTATAGTCTATAGCATAAATGTCCTCTTCTTAGAGAGATTTTCCTTATAGTGCCATGCATAGGAGTCACTGCTCCATGCACTGTGCACCTACCAAAACTTTGGTAGTTTTCATGCCTCACATGTATAAGAGCTGGACTGTGTCCCCTACTTAGCCTGTCAGCTGCTGAATGCAGGGCCTGTCTTCATCTTCCTATCCTTCATAGTGTTCCTAGCATGGACACTCAGGTACATCAGGGTAGTTGAGTGGTCTGTGTTAACCCTTTCCTTTATAAGACTTCATCAGAGGTTTTCAGATTCAGCCAAGAAATCTCCCCCGCCACCCCCAGTGGCCAACTTTACTAGTTTTCAAATAGTTTATTTTCTCCCTCTTCCAAGAAATAGGAAGCAGCTAAGAATAAATGGCTTTATGTCTTGAGTGGGTTGTTCTTTGCTACTCTTCCCTTGAGTTTGCATTCAGGTACAAATGGAGAGGATGAGGTAGCTTTGAAAAACTAATATAACCTTCCCCACAACTTTTGGCATTCCAATTTATAGGCAATTCTCTTTTAAGTTTTGTTTCCTCTGAGTGCCAGACCATGCAAAAGGTGTTTGTCCTTAAAAAATAGTGGGTGCTGGGGTCCCTGATGGTAGCTGGCTTGCTTGCCAGGCTGCACATGAAAGGTAGGGCTGACATGGATGGCCATGTGCTAATGAGACAGTTGCCTTTGTTTCTATTTTCCAGACATGCCTGGTGCCCTGCGGCTTTCCTAGAGCTGTTCATCAGCACGTTCTAACCCGTGTTCAAGTTTTGTCATCATATTTTTTCCAACAAAATTTATCAGTGTGGCTATTTTATTTATATAAAGAATGTTGACACATTATTTTATTTATAAAATATTAATTTGGTGGCAACCTAAGAAATTTGTTGTTGTGTACCAAGTCTGTTTAAACTCCCTGTTTATTGCAGTGAATCATAGCCGCATTGAGCAATAGTTAACCTTGTGGAGTAGAGTTTATTTACAGGGCCAGTTAAATATTTCTTATTACTTTTTAATTACGTGTGTTTCTGTGTGTTCATTTATGTGAGTGGAGTGCTGGGGTTACAGGTTGCTGTGAGCTGTCTAGTATGGGTGCTGGTAATTGTAACCCAGGTCCTCTGGAAGAGCCATACATGCTCTTAACCACTGAGCCATCTCTCTAGCCCCTGAAGGGTCAGTTTGATTAAAAATTCAAGGTAACCTGGAAAGATTTTATGCTTTAAAATTTTTTCTTTTTTCTTTTTTTTTCTTCCTTTTTTTTGATGGGATCTCCTTGTAGCCCCGGCTCCCTATGTAGACCAGGCTTGTCTGGAACTCACAGAAATCTACCTGCCTCTGACTCCCGAGTGCTAGAATTAAAGATGTGTGCCACCACAACTGGCTTACTTTTGTATATTTCTTTTTTTTTTTATTTTAATTTAATTTAATTTTATTTTATTTTATTATTATTATTATTATTATTATTATTTTTTTTTTTTTGGTGTTTTCGAGACAAGGGTCTCCCTGTAGCCCCAGCTGTTCTGGAACTCACTCTGTAGAACAGGCTGGCCTTGAATTCCCAAAGATCCGCTTGCCTCTGCCTCCCAAGTACTAGGATTAAAGGCGTGTGCACCACGTCCGGCTATATTATTTTTTTTATGTGTATGAGTGTACTGTCTGCATGTAGCTTGGCCCACCCATGTCATGCAGTGCCACAGAGGTCAGAAGAGGGGGTTGGATTCCCTTGGAACTGGAGTTAAAGATGGTTCTTTCCTGCCATGTGGGTGCTGGGAATCAAACCCGGATCCTCTGCAAGAGCAGTCGGTGCTCTTAACCGCTGAGCCATCTCTCCAGCCCCACTTTTGTATATTTCTAGATTAAAATAATTCAACAGTTGGAGGCCATGTTGGATAATTTGTGCTACTGGTTAGTATACTAGGGGGTTCTCTTTGATATGGAGTAGATTGGGGTATTTTAAAAAGTGTTATACTGGGGCTGGAGAGATGGCCTAGTGGTTAAGGGCGCCGACTGCTCTTGCAGAAGACCCAGGTTCGATCCCCAGCACCCACATGGTGGCTGAGAACCATCTGTAACTCCAATTCCAGGAGAACTCCAGTTCCAGGGGAATCCGAGACCCTCTTCTGACCTCTGCGGCATTGCATGACATGGGTGCACAGACTTACATGCAGACAATACATTCATACACATAAATGAATAAATAGAAATTTAAAAAAAAGTTATACTTTGTTGGGCGTGGTGGCACATGCCTTTAATCCTAGCACTTGGGAGGCAGAGGCAGGCAGATCTTTGGGAGTTCAAGGCCAGCCTGGTCTACAGAGTGAGTTCCAGGACAGCTGGGGCTACAGGGAGACCCTGTCTTGAAAAGACAAAAAAAAAAAGTTATACTTGGTATCTTAAATTTCCAGTGTACTCTTTTCTAATGAAGCACTCCTGCCTTTTTCTGTTTTAGGAGTAACCTGGGGTAAGGGGATGCTTGAGCATGGTTTCAGTGGGTTAGACTTCAGGGATAGTACCAAGAGCAAGAACAGAAACTCCCTATTGCTGTGTCACTCCTAACACAGCTTCCTTCTCCCAAGAATAGTCTTAAGTGACATTGTGCAGCCTAGTCAGCTGTTTCACTCCTGTCTAGTCTAAAGACAGACATGGGTAGAGGCACTGAGTAGACTAGGTCCACTCTAAGGCCAGATAGAGGGGCAGATGGAGATAGGGAGTGGAGGGACTTCATGAATGTGAACTGACCTCTCATGGTTGAGTTCCATGAATTCTAGACAATTTCCTTATAAAGAATATAACTTTTGGGATTGGAGAGATGACTCAGCAGTTAAGAGTACTTAGGCCTCTTGGAGAGGTCCCAGGTTCAGTTCCCAGCACCCACATGGCAGCTAACAACCGTGTATAACTGCAGTTCCAGGGGACTCAGTGCCCTCCTCTGCCTCATCTGATGCACAGGTGCACCTACATGTGCAGGTGAAACATTCATAAAGATAAAATTAAAATAGATAAATAATTTTAAAAGAATATAAATTTTATTTCATAATCTTTGTTTACATGTTAAATGTATCATCATAATTTTATTTATTTTTGAGTCACAGTCTCACTGTGTAGCTCTTGCTGGCCTAGAGCTCACTTATATATACCAGGCTAACCTCAGACTCACAGTCATCTGCCTCTGCCTCCTGAGTGCCTGGAATTAAAGTGATTAAAGCAGGACTTAATGTCTTTAAATTTTTTTATTTAAAAATTTTAAGTGTATGAGTATTTTGCCTTGGATGTATGTTAGTACACCCATGTCTTAAGTTTTTAATTTTAAGAAGCATATATGCTGGGGAGATGCCTATAATCTTGTGCTTGGAAGGTTAAGGCAGGAAGGAGGATATTCTCAAGTTGAGACCAGCTTGAGCTACATAGCAAGACTTTTGTTTCTAAAAAGTACAAAAAGACTTTTTTTTTTTCTTTCTCAGTGTCAGGGACCAAAGCCTGGGCCTTGTGTCTGTTAGGCACTCTTACTGAGCTCTTCCATAGCTTTTGGTCTTTTGAGATGAAGTTTTGCTATATAGCCCAGGTTGGCCCTAAACTTGTCCCTTGGTGTTATCTCCCAAATGGTGGAATTACAAATATGTGTCATCATACTTGGATAGAAAATTTTGTGTGCGTGTGTGTGTGTGTGTGTGTGTGTGTGTGTGTGTGTGTGTGCATACACATGTAGGCCAGAGATCTGTATTTTTGAAGCACTGAACTTGGAGCTTGCTGATTTAACTTTACTGGCTAGCCAGCAAGCTTTGGGATCTTTCTTTCACCACTTCCTGAATGCTAGGGTTACAGGCATGTCACTGTGCCCAGCTTCCTTGTGTGGGCACTGGGGATTAAACTCAGGTCCTCATGCTTGTGGGCCAAGGCCTTTACTAACTGAGCTGTCTCCCTGGTCTCTAGAAAACATTTTTGGTCAGTACATTTTTTTTTTGTCTTTTTGAGACAGGGTCTCCCTGTAGCTCTGGCTGTCCTGGAACTCACTCTGTAGACCAGGCTGGCCTCAGACTCACAGAGATCCGTGTGCCTCTGCCTCCCAAGTGCTAGGATTAAAGGCGTGTGCCACCACGCCCGGCATTTATTTATTTCTGTATGTGTATGAATGTACTGTCTGCATGCAAGTTTGTGCACCCGTGTCGTGCAATGCTGCAGAGGTCAGAAGAGGGTGTCAGATTCCCCTGGAACTGGAGTTCTCCTGGAATTGGAGTTTCAGATGGTTCTCGGCCGCCATGTGGGTGCTGGGGATCGAACCCAGGTCCTCTGTAAGAATGGTCGGCGTTCTTAACCGCTAGGCCATCTCTCCAGCCCCTGGTCAGTACATTTTGAAAGCATCTTTGCCTGTGCCTTAGAAAATTTTGGGAGGCATCGAACTTTGCAGAGGCAGGCGGATCTTTGTGAGTTCAAGGCCAGCCTGGTCTACAGAGTGAGTTCCAGGACAGCTGGGGCTACAGGGAGACCCTGTCTCGAAAAGACTTAAAAAAAAGGGTGGGGGAATGGGGGGGACACGGGTCTAGATTTGATAAAAAAAAAAAATTTTAAGACTAAAGAAAAAGAAAATTAAATATAATGTGGAGAATATGTGGAAAGGGGTTACAAGTAGAAGAAGTTTCTACTTAGATGAAATGGCCCTTTTGCCTACAAAGTGTTTTCCTGTCACTTTATTCAGTAGGAGTGGGGGTTGGAATATGTAAGAAACGAGATGACTAAGACAGTCATTTCACAAACCAAGATGATGAGTTTGTTTGTTGATTGGTTTATAATTGAAGTGATGTGTTTGGTGACTGGGCACCTACTTTCACCAGTCAGTTAACAGAATCAGCTGCTGCAGATAGTATTTAGTGATGGTGAGAAAGTTTTTAAGGTCTCCTAGTACTTTTTTTTTTTTTCCTAGTACATTTTTATAAAGTGCTTTTGCGGGGCTGGAGAGATGACCTAGCGGTTAAGAGCACCAACTGCTCTTGCAGAGGACCCGGGTTCGATCCCCAGCACCCACATGGCGGCTGAGAACTGTCTGTAACTCCAATTCTAGGAGAACTCCAGTTCCAGGGGAATCTGACGCCCTCTTCTGACCTCTGAGGCATTGCACCACACAGGTGCACAGACCTACATGCAGACAGTACATTCATACACATTAAAAAAAAAAAGTGATTTTGCTACTAATTTGTGTCCATTTGACATGCATTTAATGATTGCCTGTGATTGATATGGTGGGAACATGTACATACAACTGACATGACTGTCAGTTGCAAATACTGAGAAGTAGAGCCCAGGATTTCTCATGGGAGCAGTCTCTTTCCAAGGTGTTACTGAGAAGGAAAACATTGATAAATTCTTTTCTGAAAATTAATTTTTATTTTATGTGTATGAATATTTCCCTACATGTATGTAAGTATACTATGTATATCCAATGCATGGAGGCCAGAAGAGGGCATTGAATTCCCTAGAACTGGAGTTATAATGGTTGTTAGCCTCCATGTGGGTGCTGCAAACCAAACCCAGGTCCTTTGGAAGAGAAACTAGTGCTCTTAATCACTGAGCCATTCCCTGAGCATTGATACTTTCTCATAGGCATTAGTCTGATTCTGCTTAATAAGAAAATTATTCCTAGAGACTTGTGTTTGCACTATAGTTGAATAACAGGGACCAGGTCTATGCCAGCTCTATCTAGGCTGAGGCAGGTAATACAGAATTGTATTAAAACCTGAAAACCTTAGTAATTGAAATTAAAATACTTTAATGTAATACTTTAAAAAACCAAATTCAGGGCTCTGGAGAGATGGCTCAGACGTTAAGAGCACTGGCCGAGGACACAGGTTTGACTCCTAGCACCTACATGGCAGCTAACAACCATCCATAACTCTAGTTCCAAGGTATCCAATGCCTTCTCTTCTGGCCTCCATGGGCATTACACAACACGGTGCACTTAAATACATGCAGGCAATACACTCATACACATAAGATAAAATAATAAATTAAAAAATATTTTGGGGGTCTTTTTGAGACAGGGTATCCCTTTAGTCCCAGCTAGCCTGGAGCTCACTCTGTAGACCAGGCTGGCCTTGAACTCACAGAGATCCACCTGCCTCTGCTTCCCAAGTGCTAGGACTGAAGGTGTGTGCCACCACGCCCTGCTCAAATAAAAATATTTTTAAAATAGGGGCCTGGAGAGATGGCCTAGGGGTTAAGAGCTCCGACTGCTCTTGCAGAGGACCCGGGTTCAATCCCCAGCACCCACATGGCGGGAAAGAACCCTCTTTAACTCCAGTTCCAGGGGAATCCGACGCCCTCTTCTGACCTCCGCGGCATTGCATGACACGGGTGCACAGACCTGCATGCAAATAGTATACTCATAAAGAATAAATAAAATTTAAAAATTTAAAAAATAAATAAAAAATCAAATGCAGTGCAGAAATACACAATAAAATAATGAAATGTTCAGATGAAGACAAGATCAGTACTGATGATTTTCCCTGTGCTACAGCCTCACACAGCACTGTGACTAGCACATAAAATGTTCAGATGAAGACAAGATCAGTACTGATGATTTTCCTTCTGCTACAGCCTCACACAGCACTGTGACTAGCACTGTTGTCACATAAAATTTTGGATTGCTGTTCCTCAGGGTTTTTATGTTCTCTACTACTTGGTGCTCTCTTAAAATTTGTGCCTGAGGCAAGTCTTTTGCTTCACCCTAATCCAAAACCTGACTTCTATCTTACATAATTTAGAAACCAGGGAAAATGTACAAAACGACAGTTTTCAGACATTTGTACAACAGGCAGCTTAGGACTAGGTGCCCTGAAATGAGAGCATCAAATGAGTGAGTTGCCTCATATCTTGCTTCTTTCCTAGAGCGGGTTCCACATACTTTTTTTTTGTAAAGGGTATGGAGTAAGCACACAGGACTTGTTGGGCTTCTTGGCTTTTTCAACCACTCTGCTGTCATCTGTGGCTCCTTTATGAAAACAAATGAACAGATGCAGATTTGCTCCAGTAAAATTTTATTTCAAAAGCAGCAGCAAGTTGGGTTTGACCTCCAGGTAGCCCTGATAGAAAGACAGTTTCTACATTTTGTGTGAGAAAGAGAAAAGCCAGGAGTCCACCAGCTTCACCAGAGTGACAAAGCTGAGCTGGGTTTTCAAAAGCAAGCAGCTGGAACCTGGGTAGTGGAGTCGCATAGATGAGGAGGAGCCACTTTGTTTTTTTTTTGTTGTTGTTTGTTTGTTTTTTAATTTTTTTTAAATTAATTTTATTTATTTCTGTATGTGTACGAATGTATTGTCTGCATGCAAGTCTGTGCACCCGTGTCGTGCAATGCCGCGGAGGTCAGAAGTGGGCGTCGGATTCCCCTGGAGCTGGAGTTCTCCTGGAGTTGGAGTTTCAGANGTGCCATATGGGTGCTAGGAACTAAGCCTGTGTCCTCTGGAAAGCAACTACTGCTCTTAACTGCTGAGCTATCTTTCTAACCCCAAGTTAAAGATTTAAAAGCTAATTGGTATATAGAATTTGAAATATCAGTTAACATTTCCTTTTATTCTTTTTTGATAAAAACCCATTTGTTTGTCTGAAATCCCCTTTTGGAGATTGAATTAGGAGGATTGAGAGTTTGGGGCTTGCCTGGACAGCTTGGTTTACATAGTGAGACCTTTTTATCAAAACCCAAAACAAAACAATAAAATCCAAACCAAAGAAGTCCATTTGTCTTTCTTGAATCTTGGATGGATCTTTTACTCAGGTGGTTATTTGGAAATTATCACTTTACTGTTGTGTGAGACTATTCCCGTGGAGATTTGTGAGTTCAAGGCCAGCCTGGGCTACAGAGTGAGCTCCAGGACAGCTGGGGCTACAGGGAGAAAATGTCTCAAAAAAACCAAAAAAAAAAAAAAAAACAAAAAAACAACCCAACAACAAAACAAATGAACAGCAACGGCAACAACAAAAACCCAGCTTATTGTGCCAAGGAGCTAGCGTTCCGGTTAGGAGTGTGGCTCAATGGTAGAGTGCTCGCTCAGCATGCATGAGGATCTGTGGTTCAATCCCTAGCACTCTGAGAGAGGAAGATACAGTACAATTCAGTATGTAGCAAAGTGTAAAAGCAGTCAATGTCGAAAAGCCAAAAGGAGCCAGAGACTCCCTCCCCACCCCCAAAAACCTTGGTTAATCTGGCCTAACTATGTGGCCTTAAACACCCAAAAGGAAAGTATAACCAGAAATAAATAATCAGTAAGCCCTGAAAAATTGTACTTCAGGTATAAAACTTGAGATCTTAGTAAAAAGACAAAAAGTTAAAAAATAAAAGAAAAAGAAGAAAAAACACTATTTTGCCTGTCTTCAATTCTTACTGGCAAGTGCAGCTACCCTATGGCTGCCCACTACTTTTGCCATCCTTCAAAGACATGAGACACAGCTTTTCAACCTTCCAATATGGACTGAAGACTCATGTCTCTCCAAGAATCCTCTAAACCTTCAGTGCCAGATGGGGACTGCTGAGACATCCAGCTTGCAGACTGAGCAACTACTGGGGTTTCAGCCTCTTCAGAGTATAGACTGCCATTGTTGGACTACCCAGGCTGTATTGTAAAGACCAGTACAGGAAGATCAAGACAGGATGCAGTGCTTACTGGACCTCATTTGTTGACCACGGAAAGGGAAGACCCCAGTGTGGAGCACAAGGGCAGGACTGATGGCTGTTTGGGCTTGCCAAGGAGGAGCCTTCAAACAATTCCTTAAGAAAAACATGACATCTTTCAGCCTAATAAAGAAAATAAATGAAATTTAAGAAAAAGAAATCATGCCGGGCGTGGTGGCGCACACCTTTAATCCTAGCACTTGGGAGGCAGAGGCAGGCAGATCTTTGTGAGTTCAAGGCCAGCCTGGTCTACAGACTGAGTTCCAGGACAGCTGGGACTACAGGGAGACCCTGTCTCGAAAAGACCAAAAAAAAAGAAAAAGAAATCATAAGCTGAAGATGCTAAAACCTGTGACGTCATAATCTTGATATATGTGGCATGCATATATGCATATTTTAGAGTAATGCAAATTGGAATAAACAATAACAAAAAGACTGGGTCAAAGAAATGACTGAAATGGTGAACTTCTGCCTGAAACAGTAAACTTCTGCATCGAAAATTTTAAAAGAAATTGAGAAAGATGAGAAACATGTATGGCAGAATGCATGAGCTCTGGTGGGTGGGGGACAAGGAAGGGGAATGGGTCTAGATTTGATTGGGAAATGTATGAAATGTATAAAATTTCAATAAAAAATTGGCTTAAAAAAAAAAGCAGTATTGATCAAGTATCAAGACTGCGTTTGGATGCCTGGAACCTACATAAAAAGCCCGGTACTGGGGCTGGAGAGATGGCCTAGCGGTTAAGAGCGCCGACTGCTCTTACAGAGGACCCGGGTTCGATCCCCAGCACCCACACGGCGGCCGAGAACCGTCTGAAACTCCAATTCCAGGAGAACTCCAGTTCCAGGGGAATCCGAAACCCTCTTCTGACCTCCGCGGCATTGCACGACACGGGTGCACAAACCTACATGCAGATAGTACATTCATACACATACGAAATAAATTAAAAAAAAAAAAAAGCCTGGTACTGTGACACTCACCTCTAAACCTAGGGATAGCAAGAAAGGAGGTAGAGACTGATGTGTCTGGAAGCTCCTGGGCCAGGTATCCCTGTCTGTATGGTGAAATACTTGTCCACTGAGGGACCTGTCTCTAACTAGGTAGAAAGCACCTGAGAACTGACACTCAGAGTTGACCTTTGATCTCCATATATGCAATCCATACAGACGAACAGTCAAGAATTTCTGAAAAATGTCCAAAGATGATAAAATTAGGAAACTCAGAAACCCCAGAGTAGCCAGGCGTGATACATGCCCTTGAATCCCAGAACTCAGGAGGCAGAGTCAGGTGTATCTCCATGAGAAAAGGTCAACTTGAACTACATCGTGAGTAACAGGCCAGCTGGGGCTACAAGAAGACACTGTTTCACCCTCTGCACCACCCCCACCTCCCAAAACAACAAACCCCAAACAGAGTAAATGTAAGAAGACCATACCACAGCACATCATAACCAAATGGCCAAAACCCAATGCTGAAGAAGATGGACTGTAAGCAGTCAGAAGAATAGCCCTGGGCTGGAGAGATGGCCTAGCGGTTAAGAGTGCCAACCGCTCTTACAGAGGACCCAGGTTCAATCCCCAGCACCCACATGGTGGCCGAGAACCCTCTGAAACTCCAATTCCAGGAGAACTCCAGTTCCAGGGGAATCCGAGACCCTCTTCTGACCTCTGAGGCATTGCACAACACGGGTGCACAAACCTGCATGCAGACAGTACATCCATACACATACAGAAATAAATAAAATTAAAAAAATATATTTAAAAAATAAAAAAAAAGAATAGCCCTATTATAGGGGACCCAAGGTACTATTAACAGCAGGCATATATGGGGGGCTGGAGAGATGCCTCAGCGGTTAAGAACACTGACTGCTCTTACAGAGGACCCAGGTTTGATTCCCAGCACCCATATGGCAGCTAGGAACCATCTTTAGTGCCAGGTGTGGTGGTGCACGCCTTTAATCCCAGCACTCCGGAGGCAGAGGAAGGCAGATCTCTGAGTTCAAGGCCAGCCTGGTCTACATAGTAAGTTCCAGAGTACAGGGGGAACCTGTTTTGAAAAGCATCCCCCCAAAAGAAAGAGATACGGGGCTGGAGAAATGGCTCATCAGGAGCACTGGTTGCTCATCCAGAACATCTGGGTTTAATTCCCAGCACCCACATGGTGGCTTACAACCATCTGTAACTCCAGTTCCAGGGGATCTGTAGTACAAGCAGGCAAAACACTCACATGCATAAAATAAATTATATATATATAATATTTTAAAACCAACAACAATAAAAAGAAAGCTAGCTGTGGTGGCTCACACCTTTAATCCTAGCACTTGGGAGGCAGAGGCAGGTGGATCTCTGTGAATTCAAGGCCAGCCTGGTCTACATAGCTAGTTCTAGGACAGCTGGGCCTCAGTCTTGAAAAGACAAAAAAAAATTTTTAATTAAAAAAAATGGAAAGCTAATAGAATTTATTGCTAGAAGAACTGCACTGCAAAGAACACTAAGGAAAGTTCAGGAAGATGGAATATGAATGACATTGTGAAAGTTTTTTCAAAGGAATGATAGGAGCCTGAAATGGACAGTCAAGGGTTCTAAACTATTATTCTTATTTTATATGTATGAGTGTTTTCCCTGCATGTCTGTCAGTTCACCTGTGTGAATGCCTGAACAGGTCAGAAGAAGGCATGGGATCCCCTGGAACTGGAGTTATAGGCGGTTGTTAGCCACCATGTGGATACTGGGAATTGAACCCAAGTCTTCTGCAAGAGCAGCCAGTGCTCTTAACCAGTGAGCCATCTCTCTAGACCCTTAAAAATTATTTAAAGAAAAACCATGGATTTGGGGGCTTCTGATATTTGTAGAGGTAAATGAATGTCAACAGCACAAAAGATGGGAGACATGCAAATATGGAGCTCATGGTTGGTTTGTTTGTTTTTGAGACAGGGTTTCCCTGTAGCCCCAGCTGGCCTGGAACAATTCTGTAGACCAGGCTGGCCTTGATCTTACAGAGATTCGCCTGCCTCTGCCTCCTAAGTGCTAGGATTAAAGGGGTGGGCTACCACGCCCAGCTGTTTTTTTTTTTTTTTTTTTTTTCTCATTATATATCTGCCTTTTTTTGGGGGAGGGGTATTTTTGAGACAGGGTCTCCCTATACCCCCAGCTGGCCTGGAACTCACTTTGTAGACCAGGCTGGCCTTGAATTCACAGAGATCCGGCTGCCTCTGCCTCCTGAGTGCTGGGATTAATGCTGTGCACCACCACGCCCGGCTCGTTATATATCTTAATCGGACATGGAGTACTACATGGAGCCTGTATCTTCCTGCTTCAGCTTCTTGAGTTATAGCTGTGTTCCACCATGCCCAGCTATGAAACTATAAGGTTCTATACTGTGATAAGTTACAGATATGTCAGAGAAATAGTTCTGGGAAAAAATACTGATTGCTAATGTGTACAGAAGGATTTCCTTACAAACCATATTCTGAAGGATAATAAAGAATATTTTAGTTTTTTCCTTTTTTTTTTTGGTATTTTTGAGGCAGGGTCTCCCTTTTAGTATCAGCTGTCCTGGAGCTCACTGCTCTATAGACCAGGCTGGCCTTGAACTCACAGAGATCCACCCACCTCTACCTCCTGAGTGCTGGGATTCAAGGTGCACGCCATGCCTGGCTATAAAGAATATTTTAAAATGGGACAGTACCACAGATGAGAAATTTAAGATGTACTATCACCACAGATTACACATTGCTGTGATAAAACATCACGACCAAGGCAGTTAATGGAAGGAAGAGTTTATTTTGTGTACAGTTTCAAAGGGATAAGGTCTGTTGTGGTAGAGGAGGCCTGGCAGGAGGCAGTGGAGCAGAAAGCTGAACACACATCTTCAGTAGGTGCAGGAAGCAGAGAAACTGGAAATGGGGTCTGTGAATGCTCAAGGCCAACCCCAGTAGCATGCTTCTTCCAGCAAGACTCCTCCTGAACCTTCACAGACAAAGCCATCAACCACAAAACTGCTCAGATGCTTGGAAGGTATGGTGAATTAATTAATTTTTGTCTTTTTGAGACAGGGTCTTCCTATAGCCCCAGCTGTCCTGGAACTCTCTCTGTAGACCAGGCTGGCCTTGAACTCACAGTAATCCACCTGCCTCTGTCTCCCCAGTGCTAGGATTAAAGGTGTGTGCCTCCACGCCCAGCTAGTGAATATTTTCTTCAAACATCACACACACTGAAGGATGATTAAAAAAATGTTATATAATGCCTTTAATCCCAGTACTTAAGAGGCAGAAGTTGGGCTGGAGAGATGGCCTAGCGGTTAAGAGCGCCGACCGCTCTTGCAAAGGACCCGGGTTCGATCCCCAGCAACCACATGGCGGCTGAGAACCGTCTGAAGCTCCAAATCCAGGAGAACTCCAGTTCCAGGGGAATCCGAGACCCTCTTCTGAACTCCGCGGCGTTGCACAACACGGGTGCACAGACTTGCATGCAGACAGTACATTCATACACATACAGAAATAAATAAAAATTAATAAAAAAAAAATTAAAAAAAAAAAAGAGGCAGAAGCAAGCCATTCTCTGTGAGATCAAGGTCATCTGATCACATAGTTCCACAAGTTGGGGCACAGAGAAGACTCTGAACAAAACAAAACCAAAGGAAACAAAACAGAGCAAAACAAAACGAGGAGCCAGGCATGGTGGTGCATGCCTTTAATCCCAGCACTCAGGAGGCAGAGGCAGGCTGTTCTTAGTTCAAGGCCAGCCTGGTCTACATAGAGTTTTCCAGGACAGCTGGGGCTACAGGAAGACCCTGAAGACAAACAAACAGACAAACAAAAGCCCACCAAAACCAAACCAAGAATGTTATACAGTAGGACATCATCACAGATCACACACCGAAGGCTGATAAATAATATTCTAAATAGATGTATTGAAGGATAAAAAAAAAAATTTTTTTTTTTTTTTTTGGTCTTTTTGAGACAGGGTGTCCCTGTAGCTCTGGCTGTCCTGGAACTCACTCTGTAGACTAGGCTGGCCTTGAACTCACAGGCATCCGCCTGCCTCTGTCTCCCAAGTGAAAAAACTTTAAATTTTATTTGTTATTTTTTATGTGTATAAGTGTACTATCTGCATGTAGGTTGGTGCACCTGTGTCCTGCAATGCTGCAGAGGTCAGAAGAGGGTGTCGGATTCCCCTGGAACTGGAGTTAAAGATGGTTCTTAGCTGCCACGTGGGTGCTGGGAATCCAACCTGAGTCCTCTGCAAGAGCAGTCAGTGTTTTCTTTTTTTTTTTTTTCCATAAATTTATTTATTTATTTTTAACAATTCTAACCATTTTCTCTCCTCTCATTCCCCCACCCCACCAGAGCTCGTGCATTCTGCCAAACATGCTTCCTCTCTTAGTCTTCTCATATTTTTCCATGGGGAAGTTGACTGTTTTCGAGCAGAAGTTCTCTACTATTTCAGTCAGTTCTTTGATGCAGTATTTTCTGTTGTTTGTGTTGTTTTCCAAAATGCATTAATCACAACTGCTTGAAAAAAGCTCAGGGGGCCCTACACAAGATAATACTTACAACTGGGTGATTGGCACTAGCATGCCACAGATGAGTGATACATGCATCGTTTGTTTTTCTGGGACTGTGTTACTTTCACTCAGCATGATGTCCTTCTAGCTTATAATATATAGTATATTTTCTGGAAATCAATGTTTGGTCAGATGTATCTGCAGTGAAGGTTTTCCTCCCATTCTGTGGGATTTCTCTTCACTCCTTGATTGTTTTTTTGAGTACAGAAGCTTTTGAGGTTGATGAGGTCCCATTTGTCAATTGTCGACCTTAATTCTTGTGCACTTGTCGCTGTCTGATTTAGGAGAAGTCTTTTCCTACGCCTATGTCTTTGTAGATCTGCTGCCAACTTTTTCTTCTATCACCTTCAGAGTTTGGGTTTCACGTTGAGGTCTTTAATCCATCTGGAGTGACTTTTGTACAGGGAGAGAGGTAGGGGTTTTAATTTCATTCTTCTACAAGTGGTGATTCCAGTTTTGCCAACACCACTGCTGAAGATGCTGTCTTTCTCCATTGTGGTTTCTTGGCCCACTTTGTCAAATATGAGATGGCTGAAATTGTATGTGCTCCAGATTGGATCTTCGGATTTTTGTTCCATTGGTCAACAGGTCTGTTTTTGTGCCAGTACCAGGCCCTGTTTTTATGACTATAGCCCTGTAGTAAGAGTTTAAAATCTGGTATAGAGATCCCTCCTGTGAATAGAATCTTTTTTCACTTCAGGACATTCTAGCTATGTCGGTGTGCGTTTCCAAATGAATTTATGGACTTTGTCCAAGCCTGTGAAGAAACTCTTGGGGATTTTGATTGGGATTGCATTAAATATATACAAGCAAGGTTTTGGTAAAATGGACATTTTTATACAATGTTAATTTTCCCAATCCATGAGCATGGGGGTTTTCCATTCTTCTGAGGTCTTCTTCAATTTCTTTCTTTAAGGGTTTAAAATTTTTGTTGTAGAGGTTTGGTATCTTTGGTTAGGTTGTTTCCTAGGTATCTATGTTTTTGAGGCTATGTGAGTGGGAAGGCTCTTTGAATTCTTTCTCCAGTTCTTGTTGGTGTAAAGTAAAGGCACATTGAATTTTCTAAGCGGTTAATTTTGTATCTGCCACTTTGCTGAAGCTGTTAATCGTTTCTAGGAGTTTCTTGTGGAGTTTTTTGCATCCCTTAAGTAAACAATCATATCTCAGCAAATAGGGATAGTTTGACTTCCTCTTTTCCAATTAGTACTCCTTTAATATCCTTTTCTTGCCTTATGGCTCTTCAGCAAGTGTTTCAAGCATGATGTTGAAGAGGAGTGGTGATAGGGGGCAGCCTTGCTTCCTACCTTTAAAGGGAATGTTCTGTCATTTCTCCACCATTAGGATGATATTGGCTTGGGTTTCCTGTATATGGCTTTGATTACATTGAGGAATGATCCCTCAATCCAATCCTTCTAGAACTTTAAGCATGAAGGGATGCGCTGGATTTTGTCAAAAGGCTTTTTCAGACATCAATTGAGAGAGGTGATGGTGTTTTTTGTCTTTGATTCCATTAATAGTCCATGTTGGTGTGGATTTGATGATGTTTATTGATTTTCGTATGTTGAACCATCCCTGCATCTCTGGTATGATCCAACTTGGTCATGATGGATGATCTTCTTGAGTGGGGTCTGTATGCGATTTGCCAGTATTCTCTTTTAGAATTTTGGCATCTGTGTTTCATGAGGGAGATGGGTCTATAATCTCCTTTTAGTTCGTCTTTGCCTGGTTTTGGTATAGAGTGATGCTTGGCTCGTAGACAGAATTGGAAATTCCCTACTGATTGTATACTTCTAAACAGTTTCAGAAATAATTGGTTGTTATCGTTTTTGGAATGTTTTTAGAATTCTGCTGTAAACCTCTGGGCCTGGCTTTTAGTTGGGGAGGCTTCTTACTACCATCCTCATTTCTTCATAGTTTATGGGTCTGTTTAAGCTGCTTGGTCTCCTCTTGGCCAAGCTTTGTGATTCCCAGGATTTTCAGATATTCATCCAATTTTCTTCTAGATTTTCAAACTTGGAGAATATAGGTTCTTGTAATATTCCCATATATTTTCTTGATCTTTCCTTGTCCGTTGTGATATTTCCCCTTTTCATCAAGATTGTATGATTGGAGTTGTTCCTTCTTTCTTTTTTGTTGAACTGGGCTAAGAGTGCTGTCTATCTTGTTTTTCTTTCAAAGAACCA
>VZQC01005781.1:354839-383917 GCA_009823505.1 Rhizomys pruinosus | reverse complement strand
GAGTTTTTTTTTTTTTTTTTTTTTTTTTTGTCTTTTCGAGACAGAGTCTCCCTGTAGCCCCAGCTGTCCTGGAACTCTCTCTGTAGACCAGGCTGGCCTTGAACGATCCACCTGCCTTTGCCTCCCAAGCGCTAGGATTAAAGGCGTGTGCCACCACACCCAGCCCAAGAATGAACACTCTTAAATAAAAATTAGAACCTCGTAGCCTCACGTGCAAGCACTTTCCACTGCACACAGCACTGTATTCCTTCAGCTTTAGGATGAATGTAACAAGCTGTGTCTAGACACGTCACAAGCTTATCAAACCTAAATTGGACTATAGTAAGTTATTTTGTATTAGTTTGTGTGTAGATTTTATTTATTTTTTTTGTGTGCACGGTTCCTGGATGTACTGCAATACCAGGTCAACGCGTGGAGTGGACAGAGCAAGCTCCTATTCCGACTCCTACTTCCAAAAATCCATTTAATATATTGTCCTCGGATAGAGGACATATCAGATATTAAACTGATAAGAACAGATACTACACTTGATCTTAGCCAAAAGGCTGAGAAGCGATGTGTGTAGATTTTAAATTGATACATAATTGATACATAAAATTCACCCCTTTAAAGTATAAACCCAGTGGCTTTTAGTCTACCTTCAGAGTGATAAGCCTGTACCTCTATGTGATTCTAGAATGCTCATCCCTTCCCAAGAATTAGCTTGGGTTCAGAGGGTGTCCCTCCCTCCCCTGTGCCTGCTCACCGCTCGTCCACTGTGTGGGTTGCCTGCCCTGGGTGCTTAGCTCACTTTCTCAGGCTCTCTCCCCTGGTAAGTTCAGCCCCATTCCTGCCTCCTCAGCTTCTCAGACCTCCTCCCTTTCCTGAAGTGCCCTCCCTGCCAATCACAGAGCTCAGGAATGGCTGTGAGAGTGCAAACAGGTTGTGAGAGGCCTTGCCCTGTGAATGCCACAGGATGGGGTGAGTCCCAGCAGACCACGTGCTTCCAGATGGTCTGTGCCATTTGGGATAGGCTGCTGTGAGGTGCTCATTGATGCACTTGGTCTAGCATTTTTATCTGTTTGCTCTTTGGGAGTTCTATAGAAACAAAGGCTTGTGATTGTCATTGGCAGACTCAAGGAGCCAGTGAGATTTGGATCTTTTCTGCTGACTGATAACCCCAGGCACCTAGAACAGGGTCTGAAAGGTAGTCAGTGCTGAGTATCCCCACCCTGAGTTAACAGACTGAAAGGCAAGTTCTGAGCCACTTGGCTCAAATGACTTCTGTGACAAACTGACTGTTCAGGAACAGAGAACGTTGGCTTTGGGAGCGGATCTGCTTTCAGTTATACATTATGAAACCCTGGTAGGATTTAAGCTACTTACAGCTTCAGTCTGAAGCTCTGCAGTGCTTAAGAAGCTGTGTGTTCAATGAGGAGCCTGTTGAAGAAAAATGATGATTCTTGGGAGGTGAATTCCTATTTCTGAGGACAACTATGGACCAAGCTAATAATAAGTGTTCCTGTTCTATAGCATGATCACACACAGAGTGGTTCTGGTGGGCAGCTGATGAGACGAAAGTATTCCTAATAAGCTTGATACACGAAAGCTTCTGTCCTGGCCGCCTTTTCACTTCATTCAGAAAGGTGAGCTGGCATGGAAACATAATGACAGGTCATAAGCAGAGTTCCTGACCCCTTGAAGTCATCTTGAAAAAAAAAATTTTTTTTTTTTAAATCTGCAGATTTCTCACAAAGGTTCTTCACTTGGCTACAGCAGCTTCTGTCTCACTAAGGTTAAGCCCAGATGTGCTAGTCCTCCAGTTTACTAATAGTCTGCTGCCAGCTGTCATTTTTATACCAGTCATGAAACATTTTTTTTTCTGCCTCAGAAAAAAGCAGCAGGAAGCAGTGTGTGACCAGGGCTTAGAGGAGGAAGAGGAGCGGGCTCTGCCCCAGTTTCCCCTGTCTGCCTTGCATGTCTGGAATGAGTGCATGTCCCTGACACTGGCTAATAGCTCTGAATCTCACACTGAGAGAACTGAGAGAAGTTCTGGAGGACAGATGCCTTCGATCTTGGGAGATGAAAGCATTTCTCCCATTTGGTTTCTTTGGGATTTTGTTTTTATGTTTTTGGGTTTTTTTGTCCAGACTGGTTCTGTATCCTAAACTGTCCTCAAACTCACTACGTAGCTGAGGACAGCCTTGATCCTTGATCCTCTACCTCCTGATTTCAGATGTATGCCATTGTGACCAATTTCATGCAGTATTAGTGATCAAATCTAGGTCTCATGCATAGCTAAACTATACGTACCCCTGTTGTAACCTTCTCTGGTCCAGCCAGAGGGGTCAGGTCACGGCTGAGAAGTGGGGGTGAGAGACGCGGAGTCAACACACAGACACCAGGAGTCAGGTGGAAGCAAGCAGATAGCAAGCTGCTGCAGACTCGTTCATCCAGAGGAAGGTAGGGGTACATATATATATATGGTCCACTCTGCTCCTTCCGTGGGTGCTCCTTCCATGGACGTACCAGTTGTACTGATGATTGGGCGAATTCTCATTGGTCCAGTCCACTAAGTCAGTGGACTCAGGCCTTGCCATGGTTAGCTTCCGGGCCTGCCTCTGCCTCCCAAGGACTGGGATTAAAGGCGTGTGCCCTCAGGTGTGGTGGCACATGCCTTTAATCCCAGCACTCTGGAGGCAGAGATAGGTGGATCTCTGTGGGTTCAAGGCCAGCCTGGTCTACAGAGGGAGCTCCAGGACACCTGGTACTAACAGGGAAACCCTGTCTCAAAAATACCAAAAAGTGTAAAACTAAAGGCATGTGCCACTGCTGGCCTGGAACTCACTCCGTAGGCCAGGCTGGCCTTGACCTCACAGAGATCTACCTGCCTCCCCGTTGTACTAGGATCCAAGGTGTGCGAATAGGTTAAGCCTGTTGGGCAGGTGAGGTGAATGTGCTGCTGCACAGGTGTGGGACACTCTACATACCCCAGCTCTACACATGCTTTTTTATGATCTTTATGTGTATAAGTGTACTACCTGCATGTGTATAAGTGTACCCAGTGTCTGCAGAGGTCAGAAGAGGGCATCAGATTCCCCTGGAACTCAAGTCGTGGACTGTTGTTAGCCACTGTGTAGGTGCTGGGAACTGAAACTAGGTCCTCTGAAGAGCAATCAGCGCTCTTACTCATGTTTTTTAGGTGGCGAAAATAGATTGGGCAAGAGCTCAGTGCATTTTTAAGAGAACTATTGAGTTTTGAAAGGATCTCCCTCAATTTATGTAGCTGGTATATAATATAGTGTGGGAAAGAATTAGGGAGAGGTGTGGTGGAGGGAAAGAAAATCCTGCACTTTGGAGGGGACCACAGGCATCTTCTTGCAGGCCTTCCCTGAGGCCACTAAGTCTGATCTGCATTTGGTCTCTCATCTTCCTTACTGAGGTACATGGGGAACAGGCCTGGTGAGGCACGCCAAGGCTGAGCTTCGACAGAAAGGATTTCAGTGCCTGTGTGCTAGAGCCACTCAGCGGGGCCTCCTAGAGGGAGAGTGTGAGACACTGGGCAGAAACTCTTCTGAGGAAGTTCAGTACGTGAACAGAGCGGAACAGTGTCCAGCATTCAAAGTTCCTCATTGTGAAACTGCATGCTCATTGTGTAATATCTGGAAAATAAGGAGAGGAGCCTTTATGGCTTTATGTTGCCATCTGGATTCATAAGTGCTTTAGATAGATATGTGCTGGCAACTATGTAAGATGGTTGAGTAATGGTAATGTTAACACAGCGTTAATGGGTATTTATTAATGCTTGGTATAACTTACATTAAAGCCATTATTTCCTCAGGAACCTATTCAACTGCTTGATGTTCTTGTATGTTTTCACTTGCTTGACCTCAGGCCTTGTCCAACATAGCTGCCTGGCCTGGGATGGCTGTGGCTGGTTTTAGGAGGCAGAGAACTTGTAGCCAGGTGTGGGAAGTGAACCTCTCCATGGGCACAGGAGACCTGTCCATTCTCATGTCCTCTGCCCGTCCTGACCCAAGCACCTGCACCTTCATACCTGCCTGGACCTCAGCCCCACAAAGGGGACTTACTCTGTACTCCTCACCAGCTTTATGTGACAGTACTGTGGCTCTGTGGTGTGGGACTGAATCAGGAGGATCCAGGCTTGGTAAACCAAGGGCAGAGGGCAGAAATAGGCACCTGCTTCCTGCAAGTATATTCTGACATGGGTGGTCTGGAAGCACTTCATTTTTGGGAAGTGCTGCTGATGAAATAGTTGGTAGTGTTCTGGCCACAGGCCTGAGTGTCACAGTGTGGTAGGATCCCAGAATCCAGAAATGAAGATTGGCCAAGAATGGCTGTTGCTTTGGCCAAATTGTCAGAAGGATATGTGTACAATTTTTTAAGTTTCAGTACATAAAAGAATTCATATTTTTAAAAATCTTTGAAGTATGGTTTAGCAAATCTGTTTTTCAGGAACTGTTTTGAATAACAATATTAACAGTGCTGTCTGGATAAAGTAGACAAAAGGAAGCTGTTTGGGCATGTCTTGTTTCCATTGCAGCTTAGACTTGGGAAGGATTCTCCTGAACTATTTAAACACTGAAAGTACTTTCTTCAGGTACTTTTGCTTTTCCAGGACAAGGGATGACACACACACCCCTTTTTTTTTCTGTCTTTCTGAGACAGGGTCTCCCTCTCCCTGTAGCCCCAGCTGTCCTGGAACTCGCTATGTAGACCAGGCTGGCCTTGAACTCACAGAGATCCACCTTCCTCTGCCTCCCAAGTGCTAGGATTAAAGGTGTGCGCCACCACGCCCAGACGACATACACTTATTTATCATTACTTTTTTCCTGACAGAATTTCTCTTTCCTAACATGGAGTCAAGCAAAAAGATGGACTCTGCTAGTGCACTGCAATCCAACCCACCATTAAAGCTGCAACCAGACCGCAGCACAGGATCAGTGTTTGTCCCAGAACAGGGAGGCTACAAGGAGAAGTTTGTGAAGACAGTGGAGGACAAGTACAAGTGTGAGAAGTGCCGCCTGGTGCTGTGCAACCCAAAGCAGACCGAGTGTGGGCACCGGTTCTGTGAGAGCTGCATGGCCGCCCTGCTGAGGTGGGTTGCTGCACCCTGCGGGCTGCTGGGCTCAGGCTGCCGTGCTCACCCTCACCCATTCAGCACTCCTTGTTTTTCTCAAAAGTAAATCTTGAGGGCTTCAAGCCCAGCTTGGGGGGCTTTCAGGAAACACAGACAGATCCCATGCCTGAGTTTTCTGAGACCTCTGAACCCTGTCCTGCCTGCTGCCTTGCATCCACTCCCTGAGCCTCTCCCCTGCAGTCTCCCTGATGTTATTCACTACTCTGTGTGTCCCATCTGTGTTGTTGTGTTCTGTTCTCGTGGTGGCAAAACAGCAAATGAATAGAGTAAAAGAGTGCTGGGCCAGGGTAAAGGGTAGCCAGGTCAGTGTGCCAACGAGTAGGTGCAGGTAGCCTTTGTACCAAGACTCTGGTAGCTCAGAAGCCTACTGTGAGGTGCCATGGTATAACAAAGGGCACACTGAAGATGAAGGACGGGAGTCACTAAGGAGCCAAGTACAGTGGTGGAATCACAGAGGCAGGCTGGAGTCAGAGGAGAGGCATCACTTTGGCCGGGGAAGAGGTGCTTCATTCTATAGGTGTGTGTTTGCCAGGCTAATTATGCCTCACACAGGTCACTGTAGAACATACTGTGCCATCTGTGCCCCTGGGACACGTTGGTCTATGAGGGCCACCCAGCTCCTCTCCCTAACTGGTCACTCACATCACAGGTGCCTGAGAACAAGGCTGAGCACAGCCACCTGCTCAGCACCTGTCCTCATCTCATTCAGGCCTCCTTTAGGGTTTTTCCCACTAGGCCCACACAGCCCACTTGGCTGTGCCTGCTGAAGATTAGAGAATTGTAAGGCTAGCTTGGTGGTAGCACACCGGATTCCCCTAGGTTAGCACCTGATCTCCCCCCCACCCCCCCCAGAATAGGACCTACTATATCTTCAGCCCAGGGAAACCTGTAGTGGGGTGGCACAGGGGATGAAGGCAGCTCCCTTGTGCACGTGGTATTGGCATTTTCATACACAGCAAAATTGCTGTGGTCCAAGACCAGAACATCAGGATGCCTTTGGCATCTGTGGGTGCTCCTCTAGAGAGCTCCTCCCGGAGAGCCAGTGTGCCTCTAGCAGGACATGTCGTTTTCATATTTGAGGGAAACTTTCCATGTGGGACTGAAGTAAGCTACTGAACTTAATAGCTTCCTTTTGAAAAATTACTCATTTTAAAAATTCAGCTCTTTTCTCCTGGGACTTCATATTTAAACTAGATTTTCTGTGGCATCCTAGAGTTCTGCCTTTGCCGCAAGCTACAGCAGGCCTGACTACAAAGGAAAGGGTTTTATGTGCCTAGCGAGCCTGGTGGAGAGAGAGAACTGCTCCTCTAACATACCTAACTGTGTTTCCTTTCAGCTCCCCGAGTCCAAAATGCACAGCCTGTCAAGACAGTATCATCAAAGACAAGGTATTCTTGTTCATTCTCTTTTCAATGGGCTTGCTCTGTAGCCCAGGGAAGCTAAACTAAATGGTCCTCTTACCTCAATGAGGACAGATGTGTGCCACCATGCTGGGAGTGTGTGTTAATACCTTTCACATAGTTTACATTCAGTGTTCTAGAATTCAGTTTATCTTTTTTTTTTTCATCTTATATTTTTTCCTCAGGGGGGGAGGGAGAATGTAGCCCAGGCTAGCCTTAAAATTATTTAGTAGCTAAGAATGAGTTGAATTCTTGATCATTTCCATCTCTCTCAAGTGTAGGGATCATAGATGTGTGTATACACTTGGTTTCTGCAGTGTTGGGCGTCACCCCAGGATGCTAGGCCAGCAGGCCACCAGCTGAGTGAGCCCATCTTCTGTCCCTTGCTTCTTTGTTCTGCTTTGTTTTTTTTTTCCAGGATTACAGGCATGTTTTATTTTTAATTTTATTTATTTGTATTTTGTGTGTATGAATGTTTTGCCTCCATATATTTTTTTTTAATTTTTTTTTTATTAATTTTATTTCCGTATGTGTATGAATGTACTGTCTGCATGCAAGTTTGTGCACCCGTGTCGTGCAATGCCGCGGAGGTCAGAAGAGGGTCTCGGATTCCCCTGGAACTGGAGTTCTCCTGGAATTGGAGTTTCAGACGGTTCTCGGCCGCCATGTGGGCGCTGGGGATCGAACCCGGGTCCTCTGTAAGAGCGGTCGGCGCTCTTAACCGCTAGGCTATCTCTCCAGCCCGCCTCCATATATTAAATGTACCATGTGTGCCATGCCTATGGGGGCCAGAAGGAAAGCATTGGCTCCTCTGGAACTGGAGTTAAAGTCACTTGACAGCCAGATACTGACTGGGGAACTGAACCTAGGTCCTCTGTTTTTAACCACTGAGCCATTTCTGTAGCTTTTAGTTTTGACAGTGATACAGCAGGCTTCAAAGCCTCACGTGTGGAAGGGGTGAGTCAGATGCATTTGTCAGTCTTCAGCTGTGACTCCTGCAAGGCACTTTGTCCTCTGAGCCAATTGCTGTAGCCTAACAATGTCAGTCACACCTGCTAACCCCCAGGAAGGGGAATTATGGGAAGTGCTGAGGAGCCTGTCATGTCATATGGCTCTCTGTCTCAGAAAGCTTACACTCAACTTTTCACTAGCTGTTACTCTCAGATATGTCAGTGAGGGGCTGTTTGTATTTACTCTCCTTCTCCCTCAGCAGGGTTTTGAAGTCCTTAGACATGAGGGAGATCAGCCTGCTGTCTGCCCCTGTGGGTGTCACTGTACATTTAGAGGGTGGGCACCACTGAAGCCCGCCTGCTGCCTTCTTCCTGGAACTTGATCCTCTCGATCCTTTTGCTTCCATCTGGCAGGTGGCCACCCTTCCTGGAGTACTTTTAGCTTAAAAACAACTCATTCTTAAATTAAGTATCATTAAAAATGTATGGTTCCAATATTTTGATTAATGAACCCAGCAACTTTTAAACGTAGGCTATTAAGTTCCATAGTAGAAGTCTCGCTCTGGGGTTTCCTGTCACGAGCACACGCAAGAACTGGGCTTGTTTGTCAGGGAAGTCCAGGAGGACAGCCCAGGTCAGGCTGCTGCAGACCTGTGCCTGGGCTCTTGGGACAAGGACGTCTGATTAGAGCCTGCTCTGGAAGGTTGAGAGAAAGAGCCAGCCTCCCATGCTTTTACATAGATGAATCTTTGTGTCTATCTGTTGCTAGAGACTCTGGTTAGTTAGAAAAAGATGAACAGATTATCAGCCCCTCTCCTTATCTTAATGTGACAACGGGACTCCTTATTCACATTAATTTGACAGGAAAAGATGTTAAAGCAACAGGCTTAGGTGGGTTTTTAGTATCTATGTTTTATTATTCAATATTATCCCTATTTTGTTTGTTTGTTTTTTGGAGGTAGGAATAGGATTGAAATAGGGTCTCCCTGTAGCCCTGGCTGCCCTAGAACTCACCATGCAGACCAGGCTGGTCTTTTTGTTTTGTTTTGTTTTGTTTTGTCTTTTCAAGACAGGGTCTCCCTGTAGCCCCAGCTGTCGTAGAACTCACTTTGTAGACCAGGCTGGCCTTGAACTCACAAAGAACCGCCTGCCTCTGCCTCCGAGTGCTAGGATTAAAGGCGTGTGCCACCTCGCCCGGCTGACCAGGCTGGTCTTAATCTCACAGAGATCCACAGGCCTCTGCCTCTCAAATGTTGGAATTGAAGGCATTTGCCCCCACACCTGGCCCATGATCTCTCTTTCTTAGGACATCAAGAGGTAAGGACAGATGTGTCGAAGGAAAGACTGAAGCCACAGATGGGCCCAACAGAGCAGAGCCAGGAGACCCAGATGCCCTCTGCAGTTACCAAGTGATGTGGGGACTCCAGTTCCAGGGAATCCAACACCCTCTTCTGGCCTCTGCAGGCATTGCACACATGTGCACTTACATACATGTGGGCAAAACATTCATACACACTAAAACATTTTTTTAAAGATTTTATTTTTTTGTGTGCTAGGCGTGGTGGAGCACACTGTAGTTCCAGTGCTTGGGAGGCAGAGGCAGGCAGATCTCTGTGAGTTCAAGGCCAGCTGGGGCTACAGGGAGACCCTGTCTCAAAAAGACACCTCCCACCAAAAAAAAGATTTTATTTTTATTTATGTGTGTGAGTGTATTGCATGCATGTGTATAAGTGCACTCGTGTCATGCACTGCCTGTGGTCAGAAGGCAGCATTGGATTCCCCTGGAACTGGAGTTACAGACAGTGGTTAGCCACCATGGCTCCCAGTGGGTGCTGGGAGTCAAACCTAGGTCCTCTGTAAGAGTAGCCAGTGCTCTTAACTGCTGAGCCATCTCTCCAGCCCCTATTAAAACATTTTTTTTAAATAGCTGTTCTCAGGGCTGGAGAGATGGCTCAGCGGTTAAGAGCACCAACTGCTCTTGCAGAGGACCCAGGTTTGATTTCCAGTGCCCACATGGCAGCTAAGAACTGTCTTTAACTCCAGTTCCAGGAGAATCCGATGCCCTCTTCTGACCTCTGCAGCATTGCATGACATGGATGCACTAACCTACATGCAGACAGTACACTTATACACATAAAAAATACACATAAAAAATAATAAATAAAATAAAAAGCTGTTCTCTTGACATTTGTACCTTAATTGTTTTTGTTTTGTTTTGTTTTGACTTTTCGAGACTGGGTCTCCCTGTAACCCCATCTGGCCTGGAACTTGCTAGGTAGACCAGGCTGGCCCCAGTCTCACAGTCGTGTGCCTGCCTATGCCTGCCTGTGCCTCTTGAGTGCTGGGATTAAAGGCATGCACCACCCTACCTGGCTAATTTTTTTTAACTTTAATTTCTACTTTGGATTATGCGTGTCTGTGTGCAAGTTTGTGCATAAGAGCAATATCTATTGAAGCTAGAAGAAAGTGTTGGGTCCCTTGGAGCTGGAGTTACAGGCTGTTGTGAGACACCTGATATGGATGGTAGGAAGCATACTGTGGTGTGGTACATGCTGTTAACCACTGAGCCATCTCTTTAGCACCCACCTTAGTTTTTTGTTGGGTTAAAAAAAAATTTTGTGCTGGGCGTGGTGGCGCACGCCTTTAAACCTAGCACTTGGGAGGCAGAGGTACGCGGATCTCTGTGAGTTCAAGGCCAGCCTGGTCTACAGAGTGAGTTCCAGGACAGCCAGAGCTACAGGGAGACCCTGTCTCAAAAAAAAAAATTTTTTTGTTGCCGGGCATGGTGGCGCACGCCTTTAATCCTAGCACTTGGGAGGCAGAGACAGGCGGATCTTTGTGAGTTCAAGGCCAGCCTGGTCTACGGAATAAATTCCAGGACAGCTGGGACTACAGGGAGACCCTGTCTTGAAAAGACCAAAAGAAATTTTTTGTTGTTGTTATTTTATGTGTATGAATATATTCCCTGAATGTATGTAAAGTGCACCCATGTTGGGCAATGCCCTTGGAGGTCAGAAGAGGGCATCAGATCCCCTGGAACTGGAGTTATGGATGGTTGTTAGCTGCCATGTGGGTGCTGGATTCAAACCTGGCTCCTCTGCAAGAGCTCTTAGCCACTGAACGATATCTCCAGCCCCACCTTAGGTTTTGACATAGGAGCTTTCACTGAGTCTGGAGCTTGTAAATTGCCTGGCAGTAAACCCTAGGAATCCTGTTTTTTCCCTAGCACTAGGAACACAGCTGCACACTACCTCCTTTGGCCGTTTAAAAAAGTTTTATTATCAGCCGGGCGTGGTGGCACATGTCTTTAATCCTAGCACTTGGGAGGCAGAGGCAGGGGGATCTTTGTGAGTTCAAGGCCAGCCTGGTCTACAAAGTGAGTTCCAGGACAGCTCGGGCAACAGGGAGACCCTGTCTCAAAAAGACCAAAAAAAAAAAAGTTTTATTATCTTTCTGTGGATGAGTGTATTCCCTGCATGTGTGTAAGTGCACCAGTGTCATGCAATGCCTGCAAAGGTTTCAGAAGCAGGCGTTGAAATCGCCCTGAAACTGGAATTACAGACAGTTGTTAGCCATCATGTGGGTGCTGGGAATCAAACCCAAGCCCTCTGGAAGAGCAGCCAGTGCGCTTAACTGCTGACTCATCTTTTCAGCCCCATGATTGGGTTTTGCTCAGATACTAGAGGTCAGAACTCAGAGCCTCAAGCTTGTACAGCAAGCATTTTATCAACTGCTCCCTTTGTTAATAAATCTGACCATCTCTTGATTCCATCTCTGCCTGGAGGGTTCAGAAAAGCATATTAAGTGTCCCATTTTCCTCTGACACAGTATTGATGGGTCAGAGTTTCTCAGAAATGCCTGAGGACTATGATGCCGTAGACTATTAGTAGAGTGAGAGTCCTTGTTTTCTAAAGGAAAATAAAATTAAAGGCAAGCAGGTATTTTAAAGGAGAAATGGCTGATTATCAGCTTAACCTTCGTAGTACTTTTTTTTTTTTTTGTCTTTTTGAGACAGGGTCTCCCTGTAGCCCCAGCTGTCCTGGAACTCACTCTATAGACCAGGCTGGCCTTAAACTCGAAGATCCATCTGCATCTACCTCCCAAGTGCTAGGATTAAAGGCGTGCGCCACCACGCCTGGCAGTAATTTTTTTTTTAATTTTATTTATTTATTTTATGCGTATGAATGTACTGTCTGCATGCAGGTTTGTGCACCCGTGTCGTGCAATGCCGCGGAGGTCAGAAGAGGGCGTCTGATTCCCCTGGAATTGGAGTTTCAGATGGTTCTCGGCCGCCATGTGGGTGCTGGGGATCGAACCTGGGTCCTCTGTAAGAGCAGTCGGTACTCTTAACCGCTAGGCCATCTCTCCTACCCCAGTAATACATATTTAAAGCTTCCTTTTGGCTCTATGTGGCTCAGTGGTAGCATTCCCCTGACAGGCTCAAGGCCCTGGACTTGAGCCTGTTATTTTTAATTTGTTTTTATTCATATCATTTATTTTTCTTTGGAAATTTACACTATATATTTTTGTTTAAAAAATGACACTGAGAGGTGGATCTCAGAGAGTTCAAGGCCAGCCTGGTCTACATAGCAAGTTCCAGGACAGTTGGGGCTGTAGCGAGACCCTGTGTCAAAAAGACAGCAAACAAACCAAAAACAAAAAACACACTGAGGCATCAGGAGGTAATTACTTGCCTCAGGTCACAAAATCAAGCCAGACGACCATGAGTCATTTCTCTGGTGGCCACATACAACCCCTCCTCGGGTATATTCACCTTGGTCCCCATCCCTGGAACCAAGTGGCCTTCTTCTGCACATTCTCTGTTCTCTGAGACCATGGTTCCAGGCTGGTCCCCACCTCTCTGTCCCTGCTAGCTGTACGTAGGTCTTGCTTCATCTACCAGTCTATAATGTATGTGTCCCTAGTGGGACTGCTCTCCCTCAGGCTAGCTGGTTGTGAGTAGATGGAGCCTCAAAGGTGCCGCAGACTGTCCCAGCCAGGGGTTCCCTCTGCCTGCGGGAATCGGGGTCTTGGATAGGACGGCACAGGTTAGGTGAAAATTAGACAGACATGACACCAGAGTGGTTTTGAATCTGGTGTATTTTACTAAGAGCAATTCAAAAGGCCCTGGACTTCTATCCCCAGCACGTGGTTTTGAATCTGGTGTATTTTACTAAGAGCAATTCAAAAGGCCCTGGACTTCTATCCCCAGCACTGAGGATAAAAAAAAAAAAAAAAAAAAAAAAAAAAAAAAAAAAAAAAAAAAAAAAAAAAAAAAAAAAAAAAAAAAAAAAAAAAAAAAAAAAACCCACACAAAACCCCACCAAAAAAACAAACAAAAAACTGAGTTATAAGCAGCATAGTCACAGAAGGAACCAAAATAAATTGTCTGAGATGTATTCTCTACAACTGTCAGTCTGAGTTCTCTAACAAGCTCCTATAGGAGATATTGGTGTTGAGTGACAGCACATCAAGTCCTTTGGCAGGAAGTGCACCTCCATGGCCACTTACTGGAGGTTGGCTGTGAGTGTGGACCACTGGCCCTGTCCTGAGGTATGTCACCACTCAGGTCATGAATGCTACAAAATTATCTTTACCCATTCAATAGAATTCATTTTCTTTTGGTTTCTTTAATAAGATAGTTAATAGTTAAGCTTATATGATTTAAATGATATCCCTTCATGGGGCCAGCTCCTTCATTTAAAAAAATTTTTTTTCTATGTGTATGAATGTACTGTCTGCATGTAAGTCTGTGCACTCGTGTCATGCAATGCCGCGGAGGTCAGAAGAGGGTGTCAGATTCCCCTGGAATTGGAGTTTCAGACGGTTCTCAGCCGCCACGTGGGTGCTGGGGATTGAACCTGGGTCCTCTGCAAGAGTGGTCGGCATTCTTAACCACTAGGCCATGTCTCCAGCCCCCCAGCTCCTTCATTTTATCTAAAGAAATTAACATAGTCCTTAATGCTTTCTGAGGTCCACTTATGATTGCTCTTGTGATTTTTTTTTTAAGTGGTTTTGCCTTGTCCAAAATGGTAATGTGTGAAGATTAAGAAGTGTTAATCCTCTAACTACCTTGTAATTCAGGTGTTTAAAGATAATTGCTGCAAAAGAGAGATTCTGGCTCTTCAGATCTACTGTCGGAATGAAAGCAGGGGTTGTGCAGAGCAGCTGACGCTGGGACATCTGCTGGTAAGTACCCAGGTGGCCCCGGAGGCCTCTGTGTTAAGGAGAGTGGACACATGCCTCATCTCACCCACTTTCCTATATAGTTTGCTTTTCATGACTTCAGTGACCTGTCAACATCTACTCTATTCAGAATAGAGAAATCTGAGTTGGAATTTAATTTTAAAAGCCACATTAGAACTTGTTTTTCACAGTGAAATTCCACAATTTAACTTAAATCAGATTTTATTCTGGGAAAATGTTTGAATTAGAAAAAAACAAAGGGTTCAAAGGGAGTTGGTGGGGGGTTTTGGTAGGGAGGTGGTGGGGGTTTTGGTAGGGAGGTGGTGGGGGGTTTTGGTAGGGAGGTGGCACAGGGTCTCATTGTATAGGCCAGGGGTGTGTGTGTGTGTGTGTGTGTGTGTGTATGTGTATGTGTGCTCGTGTGTGCAGCCTTTGACACAGGCTTGGTATATAGTCTAGGCTGGTCTTGAACTCAGGCATATCTTGATTTGGCCACCATACCCAGCCAAAATGGAGTTCTTAACAGAAACATCCCCCATCCTGTTACCCAGGAAACACTGCAGTGTGAGCGTGTGAGTCTAGGGGTCTCTTGGTGAGTGTGCCACTCTGCTGCACAGAGCTGCTCCAGCAGTGCAGAAGCATTCTGCAGGACTTCGTGTCTCACTGAACGAAGGCTACAACCATC
This sequence comes from Rhizomys pruinosus, assembly GCA_009823505.1. Taxonomy (NCBI): domain Eukaryota; kingdom Metazoa; phylum Chordata; class Mammalia; order Rodentia; family Spalacidae; genus Rhizomys; species Rhizomys pruinosus. Next base: position 369,556 of record VZQC01005781.1, on the reverse strand, counting down.
ATTTTACACTTGTGTTTGACTTGCCAGTTAAGAGCTTTGGTTTGTTCTACAGGTGCACCTAAAAAATGAGTGCCAGTTTGAGGAACTTCCCTGTGTGCGTGCTGACTGCAAAGAAAAAGTATTGAGAAAAGACTTGCCGGATCATGTGGAAAAGGCCTGTAAATACCGCGAGGCCACGTGCAATCACTGCAAGAGCCAAGTCCCCATGATCACGCTGCAGGTGCGGTGTTGCCTCTTCACTTCCTTCCACTCAGCTCAGGTGTACTTCCTCTGCAGAGCTGCTATCAAATGGTGGTGCTAACAGGAATGAAGAAAAAGAGAGGGCTAAATAGCAATTTTCATCTAACTTTATTTCAGAGAAAAACTATTTGTTTTGCCTATTTTGATTTGTATAATTAACATTTTCCATTGCCTTGATTGACTATCATTTGGGATGTCAAAAAAATGAAGAATGATTATTCAAAAAAGGTAGAATTTATAACTTGTCCCAGAGAATAGTCTCAATGTTGATGGAGTACTTGTCTTCCCACAGCTGTGTGACACACTGTCACTTAGAACAGGCTCATTTTTCCACTGTCCTCAAGTGCAGCTGTCTGTCTTGGGAAAAGATGAGGTTTTAAATCTTTTCCTGGCTTGGTTGTTCTCGCACAGCCCTGTATGTGCTAGAATCATATTTCTATATGAAATATGAAAGGAGAAATGTTAAGGGCAAACCACCAACCTTATAAACAGCCATTCATGAGTAAACTTGCTGTCTACCTACTGAGTGCAGTGCCCTTCTAAGAGTGGGGCTTTTCTGAGCAGCTCACTTTCTATAGAGAGTTATTAGAAATAGTGGTGTCAGGTGCTATGAAGAAAAGCAATGAACCTCAAGGAAAAGAGGTCATCAGGGGGCTGGAGGGATGGCCTAGCGGTTAAGAGCCCTGACCGCTCTTGCAGAGGACCCGGGTTCGATCCCCAGCACCCACATGGCGGCTGAGAACCGTCTGTAACTCCAATTCCAGGAGAACTCCAGTTCCAGGGGAATCCGACATCCTCTTCTGACCTCTGCAGCATTGCACGACACGGATGCACAGACCTACATGCAGACAATACATTCATACACATACAAAAATAAATTAAAAAATTAAAAAAAAATAAAAGAGGTCATCAGGGCTGGATTTGAGTTGATTTTTTTTTTTTTTTCTTTTTTGCTCTTTTTTGCGACAGGGTCTCCCTGGAGCCCCAGCTGGTTAAGTGATTTTCATAGATGGGGGCCCAGAGGGAAACATTGGGCTCTGAGGTGGCCAGTGGGTTTGGGGAGCCATTTGGATTCGGGCAGGTGTGGTGGCAGCAGGCAATCAGGATGAGGAAATGCTGTGGAAGGGCTTGAGCTAGGGAAACAGCGTGGGCCAGAGGGAGCAAGGAAGCCGTACTGGGCACATCTTGAGGGGGGTGGTGGGCGTGCTTGGCTAAATGGATCAGAGGGTTGTGAGTTAGGACAGTGCCAATGCCATGACAAGAGCGTCTGCATGAACTGGGGTGTCCTGCCAAGATGGGTTTTGTGGAGGGTGTATAACAAGTTACAGGGGGCTGGAGAGAGAGCTCAGCAATTAAGAGTGCCTACTGCTCTTGCAGAGGACCTGGGTTCAATTCCCTGCACCCACCTGGTAGCTAAGAACTGTCTTTTAAGTCGGGCATGGTGGTGCACGCCTTTAATCTAGCACTTGGGAGGTAGAGGCAGATGGATCTCTGTGAGTTCAAGGCCAGCCTGGTCTACAGAGTGAGTTCTAGGCCAGCTGGGGCTACAGGGAGACTCTGTCTCAAAACAACAACAACAACAACAACAAAAAAACAGGTTACAGGATGGATGGGGAGGGGAACAGTCTGGGCCATGGTCATATTTGAGTTAGTCATTGGAGCCCAGGGACTGGAGCAGGAGGAGAGGAGGACAAGTTTGCAGAGGCCAGGGCATGGACTGCTTATAGATTGCTAAGAGGGAGACTCAGAAAGGGTCAGGGCACCCAGCGGCCTGGCAGGTGTTGCTGAGTGGCTAAGCAGTGGGGACTAGTGCCCTTGGGAGTCCAGTTGCCCGGTTATTAGAAGAGAAGGGACTGTGGGACTACAGCAGGGCCGCTGCTGAGTTTCTGCTGTCCATCCTGGACTGGTCAGGACCACTGTGTAGAGAGAGTCTCCTACCTGGAAGTAAGGCATGCTCTCCTCTACTGTCTCAGCACTCCTCCACTTGATGGCCCCACTGGGCCTCTTTACCTGGAGATCTTTGCTAGTGGGTTACTATAGACATCCCCAGTTAAAGAACTTTAAAGGGCTGTGCCCTCCCCTTTGGTAAGTAGGAGTAGTATGAGTCATAATTGAGTAGTTCCTCCAATAATTAACTTCCAGTGAGTGAAACACATACCTAATGAACAATCCTTAAGGCTGTACACATGTTAATATATTGCTATCAAAGTTACACTTTGCTTCTTGAAGAAATCAATTATTTTCAAGAGTGGAATCCTGTAATTAATTTTCATTTGAAAAGGAACATGTCAGTTAAGCCCCACATAAGTAACTTACTCCAAACACCAGGAGAGGCTATAAGAGTTAAAAGGATGTGTGGTGGGCTAGAGAGATGTCCTAGCCGTTAAGAGCACCGACTGCTCTTGCAGAGGACCCGGGTTCGATCCCCAGCACCCACATGGTGGCTAAGAACTGTCTTTAACTCCAGTTCCAGGGGAATCTGATGCCCTCTTCTGACCTCCGTGGCATTGCACGACATGGGTGCACAGACCTGCATCATACAGACAGTATATTCATACACATTTTTTAAAAAAGGTTGTGTGGGTTAGCCAAGAGTCACATAGCACAGGAGTTTCTCTCCTTGAGTCTATAAGAACACAGTTAAATTCACTGCAGTGTGGGAGTGCTATAATGTGCACACAGCAGCCAATAAGGAAGGGACTGTTCACCTAACAGGGCCAGGGAAAGTAGGGGAGAAGGTAGTACTTGATTTGATTTGAATTTCCCAGCCAAAGGTAGCAGAAAAACAGATTGGGCTTGGAAGACAGCAAAGTTTGGGATCTGAGCTATGCAAATACGTGAGTGTTTCAGATAAACCTTGGGACAGCTTAGTGATGAACACTGCTTAACAATGTCACTAGAATGTTTTTGTTGTTTTGTGTTGTTCATGATTAAACTCAGAGCCATTCCTGGTCTACCTTTTATTTATTTATTTGGGGTTTTTTGTTTTTTTTTTTTTTTTGTGGTGGGGTGGTTAAGACAAGGTCTTCCTCAAGCCCTACCTGGCCTGGAACTCCTAAGTAGCTGGTATTTATAGGTGTGTGCCATTACAATGGTCTGTGTTTTTTTTTTTTTTTTGGAGACAGTGTTGGTCTTGAATTTACTAGGTGCCTGAGGGTGACCTTGAACTCCTGATCCTGTCTCTGCCTCCCAAGTATTGGATTGTAAGTGTGTGCCACCACGACCTGCTTAGAATGCATCTTAAACCCTACACTGGGGATTGGAAGGCATTGAGCATGCTAGGTGAAGCAAGTTCTCTTCCACTGAGCTATATTTCTAGCCCCCCACCCCTACAGTGATATATGTTTCAAGTCGTTGCTTATGAATCCCTTCTGTGACGGTGGTCAGTTCCTGATGCTGGCAGAGCAGGAACATACTTCCTTGTGTAACTAGGAAGATGTAATGACTTGCTGTGGTCCTCCTTTCCATTTATTGCCATGATTGGATTCCCAAAACTTTTGGTCTTATTGCTCTAACATGAATGACTTCTCAGCAGTGAACTGCGCAACACAGTAGTGCAGGTTAGGAGCTGCAGTCACACACACAGATCTGTCTGCCTCCACCTGGAATAAAAGGTGTACACCACCACACCTGGCTCAAGGAATGAGTCTTATCTATCCTATCCTATCCTGTCTGTCTGTCTGTCTGTCTGTCTGTCTAATGTTATGAGTGGCCTGCATGTAAGTAGTAAGTGTAGCCATGCGAGCATTGTCCCTGAAGGCCAGAGAGGGCACTGCATACTCTGAAACTGGAGCTGCAGATGGTTGTTAGCTGCCATGTGGGTGTTGCCACCCAGCTATGCCTCCATGTTGAAGTGGCTGTTCCTGGGTCCTTGGCTTTCTAAAAATGACACTCATAAGACTTATGGCCTCCACCTAACTTAACTGTGAAGATCCAGTTCCAATGAGGTCCCATTCTGAGGTTCTTAATGGACATGAACAGTATTGTGGGAGAACACTATTCACCAACCCTCTGCAGTGGATAGAAGCCATGGAAAGGCAATTCAAGGAAAAGAAATATCCATTAGTACAGATGAAATGCACTTTTAACCACATTACTAAGACCTGCAGCTCCCAGTCACTGTACCTACTAAATTGTCAAAGGCTGAAAAGTGTGATAGAATTGGTAAAGTGTAGGACTGTGCATTCTCATGGTAATGGGATCCCAGATTAGTGTCGGGTTATTGGAGAGCATTTATCAAAGTCTAGTTTAAAGCATCTGTACCCTTTGATGCCTGTACAGCCTGCCTCCAGGTGTCCTCACATACTGTCTTTCAGGTCTGTACTCTACATTCCTGGCTCTCAAGAGGGTGGTCTGATCAATATGGTCAGTGTCAGAGAAGGGAGGCTGTATGTCAGGGTTTTCCCTCTGAAACAGCAGAAAGTCTTGACCTTTATGGTGCCTAAGAATTCTACTAGATCCATGAACACCCCACATACTGGAATCTGTGAGGGAGGCCTATGGTCAGGCTTCACCCTGTCTGTCCCTGCTAATCACTATGGGATTGTTCTAGTTTGTCTTCAGTTGGTGTGACAAAACACTCTGACCGACACCAACTCGGGGAGGAAAGGGTTTTTTCAGCTTACATCTCCTGGGTCACAGTTCATCACTTAGGGAGCCCAAGACAGGAACTCAGGGCAGGAACCTGGAGACAGGAGCTGAAGCACAGGCCATGGAGGAATGCTGTTCACTGGCTTGCTCCCCCGGCCCATGTCCAGCCTGCCCTCTTATACAGTACACAACAACCTGCCCAGGGTGGCACCACTCATTGTGGGCTGGGCCCTCCCACACTGCTCGACAATCAAGACAACACTCCACGGATGTGGCCACAGGCCAATCCAATGGAGCCAATTCCCCAATTGAGGCTCCCTCAACCCAGGTGTGTCAAGTTGACACTAAAGCTATCCAGCACAGGGATGATATTGGACTTGCCCACCAGGGGCTCTGTGAGAGTCTGAGATCTGAACTTAGGAACAGAACAGCTGTACCTAATAGGTGTTTCCCCTGATCTGCAGGCACAATGTGCCCACCCCAGAGCTCAGGTTTTTAAAATTCATCAAATAAGGCTGAGCCTGGTAACCTCGGGTTACAGTGTCCTGTTCTAAGCATGTAGTTCCCTTGCATGGGCCACTCTCTCTGGCCCTTTTACTGCCTAGTTAGACTGAAGCTGGAGCAAATACCATACACCATTCATTCATCTAAAGACATGACGGAGGCTAAAGGAGCCAGAAAACTTGCTGTCACCTGAAGTGTCCCAGGAAAACTGCCAAGGGTCCTTGTTGCTCAGCAGTAGTTGTACTGAAATGTCCATTTCTATTACTATCTTCGTTGTGGGTCTGGTACTTTCTAAGGTTCTTGGCAGAGTTCTTGCCCTTGCTTTGTTTATGGACACATGCCCAGAACATGCCTGTGACCAGGTGCCCAGCAGGTTCCCTTAGCTTTGAGTTTAATAGTCCCCATCCATCCTCTGCAAAGCTAAAAGTCTTACCATTTTTAAACATTAGATAAGTGTCCTCTCCAGACTCCAAACTGAAAGGCCAGAAGAAAATCTGAGCATGGGCTTATGACTGGCCAAGCAGTATGTATTGCAGTCTTGTGCCCTGGGAGCTTCATGGTACAGATGTTGCTGGGAAGAGAGCTGTATTAGGATGCCACCCCAACAGCATGGCCCATAAGTTCCCACTGCATCACATCTGACCTGATGTCTCCATCCCGGGTACTCACACATTATAATGTAAGTGTAAGGTAGTGGCGGTGAGAGCAAAGCTTTCTTTGGGTCTACATGGGGTGTCAGAGGGCTTCAAGAAGAACGGGCTGTGTTCCAGAGTTGACTCACTTCCTTTTCTTTGTAGAAACATGAAGACACTGATTGCCCCTGTGTGGTGGTGTCCTGCCCTCATAAGTGCAGTGTCCAGACTCTCTTGAGGAGTGAGGTAAGGCACAGCTAGGGCTCGGTCAGAAACTTGTGATACCTGCAGGCGTGATGTGCTGTAGACCTCACTCATCCCTGACCATGGGCACCTGCTGTTCTCATGGTTGACGATGATAATATGTGCAGCAGGGGGGAAGAAAACTGATAAGAATTTTTTAGAAGTCAGAAGCAAGCAATCAGCTACAAAAAAGGTAAAATCATGGTTAAAGATATTGTTAAGTATTGAGAAAATGTGAGTACTTTATAGTGAGGTAAAGGTGAGACCTGAAGTTTTTAAAATCTATAAAATAGTAAGTTACTGTAAGATTGTGTAAGAAAGGTGAATTTAGCTCTTATAAAACCATTTTGACCACCTCATGGGCAGGGGCAGCCATGGGTGGGAAGTAAGTATGGGGTTGAGGGCTCCCACATTTCAGGGCCTTTTTAAAGACAAACGTGAAGAGTTCCAGAGGCTGTATATGACACCTTGCCCATGTACTTCTGTACTTCATTTGATCAGGGCTGTCCAGACAGGAAGTTCCAGGGATTTGTAACACTTTTGCATGTGACCCTGACTTGGAGCTCCCCTTCCCTCATGATTGCTAAGTGAGTCTCTGAGCTAGGGAACCTGCTCACCTCAGCCTTCTTCAGCAGCCTGACATCTTCCTGGGTGCTGAGAGAAAGGTAACCTGGGATAGCCCTATGGAGTAGAAGGGCCAGTGTGGGCCTAGTGCTAGGGGCACAGAGAGCAGGGAACACCCCAAGAGTTCAGTAAGTTCCCAGGATAGTACTTGTTAAGAGTGATGACAGGCCTCTGAGCCCCCAAATGTGCCTCTGGAAGGACCTGGGGAAAATACATGTAATTATTTCCTTGATTGGACACTGGAGGGTCTTTCTGTTAAAGTGAATGTGTAAAGAGTCTGAACTGTTAAAATAATGCCCAGCACTTTGTAACACACTCTTAAATGTCTGTCCACTCAGAGCTCTCTGAATTGATTAAAAAAAATGCCTTTGTTTTGCTTCTAAGTTATTTTTATTTCAAAATAAAATGTTAAAACTTACATATATCTTTGTCTCTACTGAAAGGTAGGAACCATTGGGCTGTATATCAGTCTCCCTTCTATTCTGAAGCCCTGTAAATTCTACTGGGCTGAGAGCACTGATAATCAAACCAGGTTAGGAAAAAGCAAGATACCTGGTTTAAGCTGTACACTAGAAATGACATATCAGAACACCGTGTCCCTGATTTTAACAATAAAAGCGTTAGCTGATCAGGTCTGCAGTTGTAACAATAGCCCTGGCAGAATGTGTCTTAAGATTCTAGACTGACTGTGCAAAGAACAGTCTGTGTGTGCAGGTTCATGCTGACCTCCTGCGTGCAGGGCCTTTGGGGTGCTTTCTCTTGAGTCCAGCCCAGGGCTTCTTGGCTGGGGTCAGAGAAAATGAAAGCACAATAGGCTGCTGATTTTCATGACTCTGCCTGACTCATGGACCATTCTGGAAGGTTGTCTGTGATAGAGGGTTAAAGGCCCTTTTTCTAGGTGGGCCTTTCCCCCTGAGCTGTTGTAGCAGGGCCAGTGAACAGACCAGAAATGGATCCACATTCCTCCCTGAGCCCTAAATACCAAGTGTAAGGAAGTCCTGAACTATACTTGTGTCTGTCCTTCAGGAGAGCATAAGTGTTTCCATTTGTTCCTGATTCTCTCTGTCCATCAGGTAGAGGAGACAGCATGAGATTCCTCTTGTTAGATTCATTGTAGAGATCTTTGAGAAACTTCTGAGTTTCTGAGTATAAACAAGAGTAAAGACTTTTCAGATGAAGGAAGAACACCTCCAGTCCCTAGTACTGCAAGTACTGGTTCAGTGTGTGAGCTTGCTTTGAAAATAAGTTTATTTTTGTGTATTGTATATTAGGTGTGTAACCTAGTTGCATCCTAAATACTTTGATTTTTTTTTGTGTTTCATACAATTTTTGTTAATAGTCTTTAAATGTACATTTCAGTTTTTTTTTTCTTTATTTTTAATTCTGGCATGTCACATTTTGAACAATTTGTTCTAAGGAAATTGCAAGTTTAAGAAATGTTATAGTAAATGTTATTTTTGTATATTGGTGTGTATATGTGTATACTTGTGATGAAACTGTATATTTACTGCCTGAAGTCTAGCAAGTGGATGATGTGGAACACACCTGTAGCTGATGAACACCTTCTTAACAATACAACCCAGATTCTTTCTGTGCCCTGATATGTTTGAACATTTTCATGCAAACGTTTGTGCCACAACTCACGTCTCTTTCCCGTTACAGTTGAGTGCACACTTGTCAGAGTGTGTCAATGCCCCCAGCACCTGTAGTTTTAAGCGTTATGGCTGCGTTTTTCAGGTCAGTATCCAACATTTGTCCTTCCCAGTCACTGACATTCTGCCATTGAAGAAAGTTCTCATAATATTTTAACTTGCAAGTTTTCACTCTTTTAGTCTTTGTCGTGAAACCAAAATACCCTGTTGCATGGGTGAAGAAGCCATGTGCAGCAGATGTAGGTGCTCGCTCTCCAGGCTGGGGGTGTTTTGAGACTCAGGTAGATACCACCATGGGGAAAGTCAGTATGTTAGGAGAACAACTGCACCCCAGTTGGCTAGGAAGAGTAGAGAGAATACCAGCTGTGGGCTCTGTGGAGGTTTTAGCTGTTACCTGAATATCGGAGAACATTAACTAATGTCTAGTTAATATCATGTGTCAGTCTATAGCCACTACAAGAGTTACATACACAAGTGTCCATAAAAGCATTCTGTTTACACATGTGTGCTGATTCTGACCCCCTGCCTCATTTTGAACTGAGCCAAGCTGGTAGAAAACCCACTTCAGAGAAATAGTGCTAGTGTCAGAAACCTGCCTCAGGTTTCCAGTGTTTTTTCTTTAACATACTCGAGATTGCTAGTGAGTAAAGACTGAGTTTTCATTCAGATATAGATCTTAATCTTAAAACTATCAGAAGGCAAAATATAGTCTAATGAAACTATTGCCTGTTTAGTTTTATGGCTCAAGGGAACATTGATAGAGTCAGTACAAAGAAACACTTGTAGTTTTTCTGAGAGGCTGAGAGTAAGAATGTAGCTCCGCCATGCTGTGGTCTCGCAGGAGGAGCCTTGAGCCTCCCTGTTTGTCGTATGTAGTACCATTCATTCTCTGTGTATGTGTATATGTATGCTGATACAGAACAAACTTAGGTCAGCATATATATGGATATTCTATGTACAGAGTATATGTTTTGGAGATCATAAAAATGCTATATCTGGCTTCTTAATTTTCTAATATGAAAACAAATTCTATTGTCACACTAATTATTGCCTTAAATATGTGAAGTATTATTGAATGTGCTTATTCTTGACTTAAATGGTCTGCATCTTATGTACTCTGTAGATTGTTTATGTTTTGTATGTAAACCTCTCAGCATATGCAGCCTGGTGAGGGGCAGTCCTTTCAGCTGCAGGGCTGTGTTCTGTCCACTGGGATGCATCTACTTTCAGCTGCAGGGCTGTGTTCTGTCCACTGGGCTGCTCTGCTGCATCTGCTTGTACCTGTGGGCTCTGGAACATTTCCCATTTATATATTTTTTAGGGTTTTTTTTTCCTTTGGTTTGTGTTCTTTTTTGATTTTTGAAACGGGATCTCACTGTGTATTCCTGGCTGGCCTAGAACTCCTTATATGGATCAGGCTAGCCCCAACTTCACAGAGATCCACCAGTTTCTGCCTCCCGAGTGCTGGAACTAAAGCTGTTCACCACAGCAGCCTTCCATTTGTATCCTAATGAAAAATAATTTGTAAAGGAACAGGATGAATTTAAAATTTGATTCCTTGGTTTTACAAGCGCGAAATGTCAATGAGAAGCCATGAGAGCTAAGAACTTGAGGGAACATGAATTGTGGTTTTCTGCAGCATCATAGTGCTTTTTCTTGGCCTGCTCTTATGCACTGTCTCCTCACCTGCACATGGCAGCCTAAAGGCCCCTGAGCAGAAGTCCCTGGAATCCCTTCAACGTGAATAAGCCCTTTCGTATGTAGTGTTGCTTCTAGAGCTGTGTGTTAGTTTTTCTGTCCTTTGAGATGGACTGACTGATTTATGGTCTCCCACTTTTGTTCTTACAGGGGACAAACCAGCAGATCAAGGCCCACGAGGCCAGCTCCGCTGTGCAGCATGTCAACTTGCTGAAGGAGTGGAGCAACTCCCTGGAGAAGAAGGTAAGCACAGGGCTTTTGTTGGGTCTTATAATTTATTCATACTATTTAAAAAGGAAATGTATTTTATAATTGCTAATGGGTTTTGGATGAAAGAACCAGCACAAAGAGTCTGTCAGTGGAGTCCATTATCTTCCTGGAGTCTTAAGCTTAAAAATGCAAATGTTTGTTCCCTGTTAACTGTCAACTATATGGTGCTCTTGTCTGTTTTCTTTTCTCTTTTAAAAATCGCATTGTGGGGACTGGAGAGATGGTTCAGGAGTTACATACACAGGCTGCTCTTGCAGAGCACATGAATTTAGTTCTCACCACCAATGTGGTAGTGAACAGTTGTTCTTAACACCAGTTTCTTGGGATCCACCACCCTTTTCTGGCCTCTGTGTGGGCATTCTACTGCCTGGGTACACTTAATATCAGGCAACACACACACACACACACACACAAAAATAAATAAATAAATAAATAAATAAATAAATAAATAAATAAATAAAATGAATTTAAAAAATCATATTGTGGTTATATTAGCATTAATCTAGATCAAAGATTGTCCAGCTTCCAAACTCTGTTCCTCACCCTGATTGTTGTATAAAAGGCAGCCATGGGGCCGGGCGTGGTGGTGCACGCCTTTAATCCTAGCACTTGGAAGGCAGGGGCAGGAGGATCTCTGTGGGTTCAAGGCCAGCCTGGTCTACAGAGTGAGCTCCAGGCCAGCTGGACCTATAGGGAGACCACCCTGTCTCAAAAAAAAAAAAAAAAAAAGGCAGCCACATGGCATAGGTGACTTGCCCATGACTGAACAGGAGACTAGTCTGTCAAGACTGGTAGGATAGATGGCTCTATACTGCCTGCAACTTACAGAGCAAATTTGTCAACACTGTATGTGTCTAGTCACCGTTGTCCTGTGTTCTACAGCTATGTCTTTTGTAAGTCACAGATAAGAAAACATGTTTCCAGAGCTGGAGAGATGGCTCAGTGCTTGAGAACACTGGCTGCTCTTCCAGAGGGCCAGGGTTTGATTCCCAGCATCCACATGGCAGCTAACTGTCTGTAACTCCAGTTCCAGGGACTCCGATGCCTTCTTCTGGGCTCTGCAGGCTTTGTATGACATGGGTGCACATGCAGGCTATATACTCATACACATAAAAAAAAATCAAAAAAGAAAAAAGAACAAAGAAAGAAAGCCCATCAGCCTGTTCATAGTTGGTTTCCTGTGCAGCTGCAGGCTTCAGTCTTCTTCCGGCAGGGCTGCAGGACTGGGATGGGTCCTCCCTGTCAGAACACACCTTTCTCATGCTGTTCTGTGGTGTTTGCCTCCACAGCAGGGGTGTGTTTCCAAAAGGAAACATGGAACAGCTCTAAGAACTGGTAGAAGAGAAATGTTACAGGCTTACACTCATCATCACTCATTTATAGAAATTTAACAATGTTCAATATTCATCTATTGAAAACTTGTAGCAGAAGGGTACCAAGGTGAATTTAAACAGCAGGTACAGTTGACTTTGGAGTTTTCTAAAGATCTGAATGTCTCGTGCTAAGAGCTCAATAGAAATGTACTTGAAAGAGTCTAAAATGACAATGCAGTGGATTCCTGTGGTGGATAGCCATGTAGTGACTGGAAAGGTGAGGCTGAGGAGCAGGTAAGTCATGCTTGTGAATGAGCAGCAGGAAGGTCTCAATGGATATGAAGCTTCCAGTAACCAAGTCAGTGGTGATTGTCCCCTAGGCACAGAGTATCTGTGCTGAGCTCATGGGTTCTCATCTATGAGTCTTAGTCTCCTTCCTTTTTGAAGACAGTGTTCTCTTCCTGACATTTTCAAGTCACAGGCATAACCTCAGGATGTCCTGTGTACAGATGTTGTTTCTCATTTAATTTTTTATTTATTTCTGTATGTGTATGAATGTACTGTCTGCATGCAAGTGTGTGCACCCGTGTCGTGCAATGCCGCGGAGGTCAGAAGAGGGTGTCGGATTCCCCTGGAACTGGAGTTCTCCTGGAATTGGAGTTTCAGACGGTTCTCGGCCGCCATGTGGGTGCTGGGGATCGAACCCGGGTCCTCTGTAAGAGCAGTCGGTGCTCTTAACCACTAGGCCATCTCTCCAGCCCTGTTTCTCATTTGAAAGGCTCTTCCTGGGGCTGGAGAGATGACTCAGTGGTTAAGAGCACTGACTGCTCTTGCAGAAGACCTGGGTTTGATTCATTCCCAGCACCTACATGGCAGCTAAGAACTGTCTTTAAGCCAGGTGTGGAGGTGCACACCTTTAATCCCAGCACTCAGGAGGCAGATGCAGGTGGATCTCTATGAATTCAAGGCCAGCCCGGTCTACAGAGTGAGTTCCAGGCCAGCTGGGGCTATACGGAGACCCTGTCTCAAAAATAAATAAATAAATAAATAAATAAATAAATAAATAAATAAATAAATAAATAAAAGGGGGCTCTTCCTGCTGGGTATGGTGGTGCATGCCTTTAATCCCAGCACTCAGGAGGCAGAGGCAGGTAGATCTCTGTGAGTTCAAGGCCAGCCTGGTCTACATAGTGAGTTCCAGGATAGCTGGAGCTACAGTGAGACCCTGTCTCAAAAAGACTGGAGGGGAAAAAAAAAAGAGCATTTTGGGGCCTGGGCCTGGAGAGATGACTCAGCTATTAAGAGCTCTTGCAGAAGACCCAGGTTCAATTTCCAGCACCCATTTGGTGGCTCACAACTACCTGTAACTCTAGTTCCAAGGGATCTGATGCCCTCTTCTGACCTCCTCGGGCACTGCACGACATGAGTGTGCACATGCAGGCAGTGCACTCATATAAACAAAATTAAAATAATAAAATGTTTTTAATTTTTTATTTATTATTTTGACTGTATGTGTATGTGTATATTGTCTGTATGTGTGTATGTGTACCATGTCATGCATAGCCTTCGGGGACCAGAAGACGGTGTTGGATTCCCTGGAACTGGAATACCTGCCGCATGGGTGCTGGGAATCGAGCCTAGTCCTCTGGTAAAACAGCAAGTGTTCTTAACTGCTTAGCCATCTCTCCAGCCCCATAAAATAGCTTTTTAAAAAGAGAGCATTTGGGCTCCATGCAGCAAATGGAGATCAGAGTCTCTTGCTGGCTTGAATTTCTTACTAGAGGGACATCACTGGAGAAAACCAGTTGGCTTTTTTGGTCTCTGTGGCCTTCACTTTTTCCCTGGCTAGCAGGAGGCAGTGATGGATGAAACATCTTTCTGGAGTGGCATTTTGCTGAGAGCCATCACCACTGACATCTTGACTCCCCACCCATTCCTTTCTTAGCTGCTCCCAGCGATCGGTCCTTGTCCTCCTTGGGGTTGGTCACCTGGGTGATGGTGGCCAGCTGGCCATAGGTATGCAGCTCAGTGGCCACTGTGGTGCTGTGGGGTGCTTGGACTCACCTCCTGGATCTGCACATTACCCAGCCCCCATGCCCCACGTCCCACCACTGTTGGCACAGGGCAAGAATCAGGTTGTTTTATTCGCTGTACTATAGCTATGATGTAAGTTTAATGTCTCTGGGGGGTGTGGTCATCCAGTAGGACAACCAGGAGATGCGGGGCCAAGGGCATTTTCCAGGCTGTGGAGGGAGGGCTTTTGAGAGCTGTTTTTAGTGACAGGGGACATGATATGCTGTATTTATGGAAATACTCTCTGCTAGAGTCTCTGGTGATCGCCCGGGAGATAGATGAAGGCAGCTACAGGCAGGTCCTCAGGACTGAGCCCTTTAACAAACACAAATGTGAATTAATAGTTCAAATAAGGAAACCCATACATGAAGGGTAGAAAATTTAATTTGTGTGTTTGCATTGCTGTAAGCTGCTTCTGCTCACATTCAGACACTTGATTTGATGCAGGAAAACCCTTGGTGTTTTGGAAGTATCATTGAGATTCTTGTCAAAAGTTGGCGTAAATGGGGGGCTGGGGAAATGGCTCAGCAGTTTAGTACACTGACTGCTCTTGCAGAGGACCCAGGTTCCAGTTCCCAGCACCCAAGTGGCAGCTCACAGCCATCCATAACTCCCGGCCTCTGGGAGCATTGCACATGTATGCATACTTACATATATAGGCAGGCAAAATGTTCATATGAATAACAAATTTTAAACAATAAATTTTTTAAAAATCCAGGTATGGTAGTGCACACCTTAAAAAGAAAAGGTTGGCATAAATGATATTTATGTAGGGGTGGGGGGGTGTGAGAGAAGAGAAGTGTCTGGGAATTCAGTCTGTCTTTGCTAGATGTCAATGGTGAATTGTAATTTCTTTTTTTTTTTTTTTTTTTTTTTTT
>VZQC01005781.1:274910-344805 GCA_009823505.1 Rhizomys pruinosus | reverse complement strand
TTTTTTTTTTTTTTTTAGTACAAGCATCCTTCATATAAAACCAATTTGCAAGCAGTTGTGCCCCAGCCCACACAGCCCAAGGCTCCCACCATCCAGCTGGAGGGGCTTGACTGTTCAATCAAGTTGATGAATAAAGTGTCCAGACTATATTGTTGTAGTTTCACCATTCACCCCAATCGCAGCCCTTACATTCTACCACTCCCCGTCTTCCGCAGATTGTTCCTTAGGCTTAGAAATGGGGCATAGGTGGACGAGAAGCACAACAGTCTACTTTGTCTGGAGATGTCATTTTGGACTCTGATCAGTTCTGGCTGTTTCCTTTCATGGGCTGACCATTTGTCCAGGGATACAATCTATAAACAGTTGTTACACTTATTTTGAGGTAGGGTCTCATTGAGTTGCAGCTGGCCTTGAACTTGTGATCCTCTTGCCACCAGCCCCAGCAAACATCATTCCTCATCAACCTGGGCAATTTAGTGACACCCTATCTTAAAATGAAACTAGATAGCCGAGTGTGGTGGCGCCTGCCTTTAAATCCTAGCACTTGGGAGCAGAGGCAGGCGGATCTTTGTGAGTTCAAGGACAAGCCTGGTCTACAGAGAGAGTTCCAGGACAGCTGGGGCTACAGGGAGACTCTGTCTCAAAAAGACCCCCCCCAAAAAAAAAATGGAACTAAGTGGGCTAGGTATGTGAGTTAATGGTAGAGTGCTTGCCTAGCATGCCTAAAGCCCTAGGTTCCATTCCCAGGACAGCAAGGAGTTTTAAAAAAAGAGAGAGAAAGAGAGTGTGTGCCAGTAAGGTTGGTCAGTGGATATAGTGGGCACACAAAGCCTGACAACCTGTAGTATCCACATTGAAAACAGTCACTTGACTCCTGTAGGTTGTTCTTTGACCTCCCACGTACGCATAGTGGCACAAGCTTGCCCTGCCCCCCCCCCATAAAAAAAAGACCAGTGCAATGACACATGTCTGCAGTGCCAGCGACTTGGCAGGCTGAGGTGGGGAAGGATCTTTTCTGAGCACAGTAAAATCCCTAACTAGAAAAAGGGAGGCAGGGCTGGAGAGATGGCCTAGCGGTTAAGAGCGCTGACTGCGCTTGCAGAGGACCTGGTTCAAGCCCCAGCACCCACATGGAGGCTGAGAACTGTCTAACTCCAGTTCCAGGGGAATTCGACACCCTCTTCTGACCTCCACAGCATTGCATGACACAGGTGCACAAACCTACATGCAGACAGTACATTCATACACATAAAAAATAAATAAAATTTTTAAAAAATTGAAAAAGGGAAGCAAAAGCCAGGTTAGTCATGAACTTGAATTACACATCCTACTGCCAATTGCTGGATGAACCAGTGGCTCACACAGTAGGGCCCAGGTGAACAACCATAGACTACACTCATCCACAGCCCACCTGGGTACCAGTGACCCCTCCATGCTCTCAATGAACATGGTTGTGTGCCCAGGACACAGTGACCAGGGGTGAGCAGAGTCTTGGTCAATGAAGTCTTGGCGCACAGGTCTGGGGTTGGGGTTAGTTATTCCATGCGCGCACTGTCATCCAGCTTCTGAGCTCTCCCCTCAGGTGCATGTTTATAGAAACACTGCAGTGGCACCTTAGAAATTAAAGCATTTTGTTGCTCATAGAGACAGCTTGCTACAAATCAGAAGTCTGTCCCTTACTGGTTGTGGAACTCCTAGACTGTTTGGTTGAGCCCCATTTGTGTGGGCCACAGATGTCTATACAGCATGTGTGCCCTTGTCCCTGCATGAATCACAGGGTGCTGATCAGTGCCTGTACTGGTTGGGGGAGCCTCACAGGGCCATGAGCCTTATTTTTATTTATTTATTTGTTTGTTATTTTTATTTATTTATTTTTTTCGGAGACAGTGTCTCCCTATAACTCCAGCTGTCCCGTAACTCACTCTGTAGACCAGGCTGGCCTTGCACTCACAAAGATCCGCCTGCCTCTGCCTCCCAAGTGCTAGGATTAAAGGTGTGCGCTACCATGCCTGGCTAAGAACTGCCTTTAATCCTAGCACTTGGGAGGCAGAGGCAGGCGGATCTCTGTGAGTTCAAGGCCAGCCTGGTCTACAGAGTGAGTTCCAGGCCAGCTGGGGCTACAGGGAGACCCTGTTTCAAAATAAAACAAACGAAACAAGACTCTGTCTCAAAACAAAAATAAAATAAAATGAAGAAATAGACAGGGTCTCTCAGAGAACATGGAGCTGGGCTGGTGGCCAGCAAGCCAGTGACCCTCCCGTCTCCACCCTGTAAGGCTGGGCTCCAGGTCCACCGCCGGCCTCTGGCTTTCTATGTGGGTGCCGTAGACTAGAACTCCTGTCCTGGGGCTCGCACAGCAAATGCTCTTAACTGCTCAGCACTCCCTCCAGTCCCATTCCGTTCATCCTTTTTTTTTTTAATTTTTTTTAATTTTATTTATTTTTGTATGTGTATGAATGTACTGTCTGCATGCAGGTTTGTGCACCTGTGTCGTGCAATGCTGTGGAGGTCAGAAGAGGGTCTCGGATTCCCCTGGAACTGGAGTTCTCCTGGAATTGGAGTTTCAGACGTTCTCGGCCACCATGTGGGTGCTGGGGATCCAACCTGGGTCCTCTGCAAGAGCAGTCGGTGCTCTTAACCGCTAGGCCATCTCTCCGTTCATCCTTCTTAAATGTCAGCTAACTTCAGGTTTCTTGAAAAGAACAGGGAGGGGGCTGGAGAGATGGCTCAGCGGTTAAGAGCACTGACGCTCTTGCAGAGGACCTGGGTTCAATTCCCAGCACCCACATGGCAGCTAAGAACCGTCTTTAACTCCAGTTCCAGGGGAATCGACACCCTCTTCTGACCTCTGAGGCATTGCGCGGTGCACTCATACACGTAAAAAATAATAAATAGAAAAGAACAGGGAGATTCACACTGAGCCTCTACCCCAGCAGGAGATTCACACTGAGCCTCTACCCCAGCAGGAGATTCACACTGAGCCTCTACCCCAGCAGGAGATTCACACTGAGCCTCTATCCCAGCAGAGCATCCAGCCCGGCCTTGTTGGTTCCTTCTTGGTTAGTCACAGTCAGCAAAGGTGCTAAAACCTAAAATTCCAAAAATAGATTTCCAGAAGAAATGAAGTTGGTAAGCTGTTCCTGGGCTGTCCCCTGAACACCTTGTTTTAGAGGCAGCTCATCCACTCCATGGCCTCCAGAGCTTTGCAGATTCCTTGCATGAGTGGGAAGCCTTTAGCTCGCTGGCTCTATCTGACAGGGAGACAAACAGCTCTTAAAGCACCAGGTCGCCATGGCCAGAGCCCAAGCCTCTCTTCTGCTGTTACGGCAGGAGCTGTGTTTCTAGAGGAAGGTAAAGTTAGTTATATTAAGATAAAACAAAATTAACTGAGCGGTAGTGGCACACGCCTTTAATTCCATCACTCAGGAGGCAGAGGCAGGAAGATCTCTGTGAGTTCAAGGCCAGCCTGGTCTATATAGTGAGCTTCAGGCCAGCTGGGACTAAAAGGGAAACCCTGTCTCAAAAAAAGATAACACAGAATTGGGCCTTGCTGCTGGCAGCTGCCTGTGTCAGGATAGTGCCTCTGCTTGTACTACTTCCTAGTGCCCCAACTGGAGAGCCTGTTCTGGGGGACTAGCGCTCCCTCAGGGCTTCTGATGGAGAAAGGGTGGAGGGAGCTCTTTCTCTCCAAGGACCTTGGCACAGTTCTAGGTCCCCTCTATTGCCCTATAACAGTAGTACCTCTGTCCTGGGCCAGACAGCAGGATAGCAAAACATTGGTAGATAGGTGGGACCGTGTATCCTGAGCCTGAGACCCTTTGATTGATGGAGGGTGGGGCACATGCCTTGAGGATCTCAGTTCCTTTGTGGCACCAAAGCCACCTATGGTGCCCTAGGTCCATGTGAGTAAGTGGGAGGCCTGTGGCAACTTAGTGTGGTACCTGTAAGGATCTGTGAGTGTCAGCGCCAAGTTATGGCCAGGGTTCTGAAGAGCTGGGGATGCAGACATGTGAGGGAGAAGCAGTCCGGCAGCACCAGTAGTGGCCCAAGGTGGGGAAGCCCCTGAAGGAGCTGTGGGCAGGACAAGCAAGAGCTACTTCCTAGCCGCGCGCGCGTGGCATTGGGAAGAGGTAGGCGGTCCCCTCTCTCTGCTCTGCCCTCTCTTCCTGCTGTCTGTTAGCAGCATGGCTGGATAGGATAGCATGGTAACTAGATCTTTCTCATGAGACAGGTCATCGTCTAACTGCTTCCACCTCCCTCTGCACTCTACCCAGCACGAGCCTCTGTCCCCAGAAGCTCCCAGGAGGCTGATGGCCCTCGGCTGGTGCATAGGAGCCAACTGCTGTAGCCTGTGTTTGGGGATGGCAGTACAGCATGTCTAGAGTTCTGACTGTGTTTGGAGATGGCAGTATAGCATGTCAAGAGTTCTGACTGTGTTTGGAGATGGCAGTATAGCATGTCGAGAGTTCTGACTGGCTTTTCCCCTTTTAAACCCTCTGGTCTGAAAGCGAGTAATAGACAGCCAAGCAGAGAAACTGAAAGAGCTTGACAAGGAAATCCGACCCTTCCGGCAGAACTGGGAGGAAGCAGACAGCATGAAGAGCAGCGTGGAGTCCCTCCAGAACCGTGTGACTGAGCTGGAGAGTGTGGACAAAAGCGCAGGGCAGGCAGCTCGTAACACAGGTGAGGGCTCTGGGGCAGGGGCTGCTGCGTCACACACACAGTGCTTCACAACCAGGTACATGGCCAGCCTTCAGCCATGGGCTGTGACTGCGGAACAACGCTCTCCTGCTGAGAGTCTTCCAGAAGGTGGGTTTGCACATTCAACTTGTCCTTCCTGTGAGTCCCAGCACAGCAGGATACAAAGCCCTCCCCACAAGAGGCTGGGTCATGGTGAGCCACAGGACACCAGGTTGTGACTACTCGCTGGTCACAGTGCCCCTGCTACACTCCTGGAGGCTCAAGGCCAGGAGCAGACAAGACTGGAGGCAGGAGAAGCAGGGAGGCCAGGCGGCCCAGCAGGCCTTGGCCAAGTGTTTCTGACACTGAGGGGCAGATGGGGACCCACAGCTTTAAGCCTGAGTGAGCACTGTGATGATTTACGTGGAAGGATTCGGGAGGGGATTATTGTGGTACATGGGTTGGATTAAGATGGAAGGCAGGGGAGGGGAGAGGAAGGGAGAGAAGATATCTGAGACTATGTCTGCCCTGTGCCATGTCTACTCCTGTGGTCACAGTGACTTCTCTATGGCTGCCATTTCAGACACTGGTACAAATTTCCACATTTGGTTTTCTAACATCCCTGATATTTGCATGTGTTACTCGCCAACTCTTTCCTCACCTGTGGTAGGCTTGCTAGAGTCCCAGCTGAGCCGGCATGACCAGATGCTGAGTGTTCACGACATCCGCTTGGCTGACATGGACCTGCGATTCCAGGTCCTCGAGACCGCCAGCTACAATGGTGTGCTGATCTGGAAGATCCGAGATTACAAGCGCCGGAAGCAAGAGGCCGTCATGGGGAAGACCCTGTCTCTCTACAGCCAGCCTTTCTACACTGGCTATTTTGGCTACAAGATGTGTGCCAGGGTCTACCTGAATGGGGACGGAATGGGCAAAGGGACACACTTGTCGCTGTTTTTTGTCATTATGCGTGGAGAATACGATGCTTTGTTGCCGTGGCCATTCAAACAGAAAGTAACGCTCATGCTGATGGATCAGGGGTCCTCTCGGCGTCACCTGGGAGATGCATTCAAGCCTGACCCCAACAGCAGCAGCTTCAAGAAACCCACCGGAGAGATGAACATCGCCTCTGGCTGCCCCGTCTTTGTGGCCCAAACTGTTCTAGAAAATGGGACGTATATTAAAGATGATACAATTTTTATTAAAGTCATAGTGGATACTTCGGATCTGCCTGACCCCTGACAAGTACCTGGGGAGGTGGATTTAGCAGAAGGTAACTCCTCTGGGGGGTCGAATCGGTCTGTCTTCACGGAGGTCCTCGCACTCAGAAAGGACCTTGTGGAACAGAGGAAGCTGCAGGAGGAGGATGCGTGGATGGCGGGAGGAGCCACACGTGAAAACAGACCCCGACGCGTTTTCTAATAGACTAGCCACACTTCACTCTGAAGAATTATTTATCCTTCAACAAGATAAATATTGCTGTCAGAGAAGGTTTTCATTTTCATTTTTAAAGGTCTAGTTAATTAAGGTGGAAAACATATATACTAAACAAACGAAACATGATTTTTTTCTTCCTTAAACTTGAACACCAAAAAAGAAAACACCTGTGGGGATAGCTGGACATGTCAGCATGTTAAGTCAAAGGAGAACTTACGAAATAATATATTCATCCTAGAAGTCAAGAGTGCAATCTTGTTTCAGATATAGTATATTGTCTATTTTTAAGGCCTCATCTGGTCTCTGTTTTAATAATTTGTTTGTCAGAAGACCCTGAAGCAGACCTAGGTCTTTTTTTGAAAGTCTCTAAATTCAGAAATCATTTTTTTAATTTAAAGTTCTATAAATAATTGTTATTGCAAACATTTTATTTTAAAACATTGATAGACTGATATTTCTTGGAAGAAAATGTAAAATATCAAACACTGGTTATCACTTGTGATAGGAAAGAGAATATTCAACCTGTTGTTATTTCTCGTTAGAAATGTAAACCTTCAATATCTGTCGTAGTTGATGACACTACTTCAAAATCACTATGAAAGGGACACTGCTCATGGATGCTGTGCATCATTCTCAGACTTATAATTGTTTTCACCCTAAAATAGGGCATTAGTTGAACTTTGGAGTTCTAAACAAAATCCTGTAGGTTTTTAAAATTCTGCCCCATGTTTAGACAAGCTCTCTGTTGCTGACGGCACTGACATCAGTGTTCAGTGTCCAGTGTCCAGGATGGGCAGGTGGCCTGTGCAGGAGGCCCCCGCAGGCGTTTCTCATCCTGTCATACTGCTGCATTTGGCTAGTGATCCCTGAGAGCAACACCTTTGCTCTGATGGTGGCATACGGTACATGTGCCTTAGATGTGACATGCTGCTTCTCGTCCCTGGGTTTGCATTCACCATGACTCTAGAAAGTGATAGTTTAACCAGACTTCTCTCTCCACACCAGATCTTGTCTTTGCTAGGACCCTCAGACAACTGGGAACCTGCCCGAGGGGAAGCCAGGCTCCGCTGGCAGCATCTGGAACCTCTGCTGCTAAAGACCCACAGATCCCAACTGTAGGCCCCCATGTGCAGTTCGGCACTACCCCAGGGAGGCAGGTGTGGAGCAGAAGCCACCACACCCCTTCATGTCCCCACCCGGGCTCTGAGAGCCCACGCAGCATGAAGGAGAACCCCCCCCCAGAGCATTCCAGAGACCACTGCTCTGGGGACCTACCCAGGCTGGCCAAGAGCACCCCTGGCCTCCCGGTCAAGAAGGGTTAGCCAGCTGATGTCCCAGCATGTCCTGCCCAGATGGCATTCTCAGCTCACTGTTTACGTCTCTCGATGGCCCAGCTGTGATCGAAGCCTGGAGCCCTGCCCCGGTGCCCCTTTGCTATGCACCACGCTTCATGGTGCTCTTACACTGATGGGTGCTACACGCGACGGGTGCTTCTTAGGCAAAACCAATGTGTGCAAACCACCACATCTGTGCCACTTGCCCAAAAGGCGCGCCCACGATTGGCCAGCTGGGCGCCCACTTCGACTGCCTGCCTCTGGGCTCTCCCATGGTGGTGCGGGGACAGCTAGGTTGGTCCCCAGTGGCCCACCTTGTCTCTGGTGCTGCCATCTGTCCTGGGTGTGCCTTCACCCCAGTGCCTGCTGGAAGTGCCCTCCTCTCACACACTTGTCCCCACACTTCATGAGCCACCTCCTGGTTCCAGCACCCACCCTGCCCTTCCATGGCTGAAACACTTGGTTTCCCACCTGCCGCTCCTTTCTCCATTTTCCTGGGATTGCTTTGGGGTAAGTCAGTGGCTTTGGTTCTGCGCTGGTTCTGCTTGTGAGGAAAGACTGCACATCGTCCCTTCAAAGACATCAAGCTCTCCCCGTGCCCCCTGGGTTCTACTCCGGAGACCTGGAGTTGGGAAGTCCACCTGGCAGTCCTTAGCTGGTGGTTTTTCTGTGGCCAGAGGTCAGTAACAGTCCCTGCCACTTCCCCTTCAAAGAAGTCTGTAGTACCAACCCTGCTGACAAAACGCATGTCTGCCTTTAGGTGTAGACCCAGGTTTGTGTGTGACCAAGGTACTCTCAGAAGTTCCCTGTTAGTGGGATTTTTCAAGACTCCTTCCTGTGCGATGGTGGGCCCTCCTGGCTCCCCTGGGTGCCTGCAGGATGTGACTGTAGTAACTGCCATCCCCGGGGTGAGGGTCCTGCCATGTCACACTCCCTGCCGTGTGTCTGTCTCGTTTCCTAGTGAACAGTGGCATAGCAGGCAAGCCCCTGCCTTCGTGCCCATGTCTGGTGTGAAGGACCTATGCTGGGACTTGTCTACTGGGCCGGGTGGAGTGCGCGTCCTGCTGGGCGGGCTTGCCTGCTCTTCCCAGCATTTCTCGGTGCCTCATTGGTGCTCAGTGCCTAGGCCAGCTTTAGGCTGTGGTCTCAGCACAGCTGAAGTCCTGCTGCCCGGCCCGCGGCAGCCCAGCCCTCCCCGCCTCACAGGGTCCTGGCCATGAGAAGCACAGGCTGGTCGTGCACCATGTCCCTGGCTGTGCAAATGCGATGAAGTTCCCAGCAGGACAGTTGCCCACCCTTTAAGAGGCCAGTTGCTTGTTTTGTGTCCTCTGTGAGGAAACCAGGCACAAATTCTGCTTGCCTGGGGGATGTCCACACCTGCTCTGACTGCCCCTGTGAGGATGCAGATCGCTGGATGGTAGCATCTCCTAGAGACCTGTCCCCTGGTTCTTGTGGGTAGCTGAGAGCCAGTGACAACCCAGGGCCAGGCTGGGAGTGAGGGTCTTCTGCCTTCCAGCAGCCTGGGGGCTGGCAGGACCTTATTTACATCTAAGGAACAGACAGACCCAGCCTGGGCTCAGCTGGATTTGGCAAAGGGGAACCCGGGCCGTGCAGTGTCTCAGGCTGTGGTAAGACGAGGGGAGCCTGTGAGAACATGTGTGAAGTGTCGTGAGCCCCACAGAGAAAAGCAGAACCCTCCCCACAACCCAGCCACCTGCCAGCCCCTCCAGGGTCTGCTTGGCCTGCGAGGAAGCAGAGGGCTGCTAGGAGTGCCCACATCTCAGTCCCCATCTCTCACCCCTTCCCAGAGCAACCTCTGTCCAGGCAGCACCGTCTCCAGAAGACAGCACAGCGGGCCACAGAGCCCAGGGGCATCTGCTCAAGCACCTCCTTCCATTCTCTGCTCTGTCCACGTTTCCTCTGAGAGCTGGGGCCCCAAACAGCTGAGGCATGAAGCATGGAGGCCCTGCTCCCTGGGTGGCCTCCAGCAGGGACTGCAGAGCCACTGCCCACCCGCATCCCCTCTAACTGACTTCCTTTTGACCCTCTGTGGCCAGCCTGGGAGGGCCTAGAGGTCAGGAGTAACCTCAGAGACAGCCAGTCACCTCACCCGGGGTGGGCACCACATGCCTGCTATTTCAGGCCTCCCATTAACAACACCCTTTTCACTGAACAGTGTTTGTTAGCAGTCTCCCATGGCAGGCCTGGCAGACAGTGGACAGCATCCAACAAAGGGGAGGGTGTCTGGGCATGCCCAGCAACAAGGTCCTGGGTGGGCCACTTCTGCCACCCCAACAGGAGGACACCAGGGACTGCCCATACCAACCCCAGGGCCCTTCCTCCTTCCTCCCCTGCACACTGCCAAGCAGTGCAGGGACTGTCACTGGTGCCTGGCTAAGACATTTCCTACTGGACAGGGTGACATTATTACCATTTCCAGGTCAGCATAGGGCAGGTCAGCCACCCAGGCCCTACCCTCCTGCACGGTCCCTCTGCTTGAGACAGTCAGCGCATGGAAACGGGTTTGGTGGAGCTTAAGGTACTATTGTTTGCTTCAGTCCAGATCTTTTCCTGCCTGGACTGCAGCAGAGCTTGTGGGAGTTGTGGGTGTGCTGTTGCATGTGTGTGACGAGTGAAGGTCTGTCCCCCAAATCACAGGCCAACACCATGGTCTGTCTTCCGTTTGCAAGTCATAGCAGCTTTGTTTTTCCAAAGTAGAGTGTGCCCACAGGAGTCCAGGTCAAGTGAGGTCCTAGTTGCCAGATGACCTGGCCAGCGTTACTGTCCCACCTCAGCCGGTGCTGGTTGCCATGGGTACTGTGGCATCAGAGAGTCGGATCAGCAGAGACGGGAAAGTGAGAAGCCAGCAGCCCATCCTGAAGGCCTGGACACCATTGCTGGGCAGGTGGGCAAAGCAGTGACCCCACCAAGGCCATCCTTTCAGGCAACGTGCCGAGCAGGAGAGGTCTGCCCCATCTCCCCTGCTGCCATGTCCAGAGTCTTTCTTGTGAGCTCACTGTGAAAAGGATGTTACAGTCGGTTGCTGGGCCACTCCCAAATTAGTTGTGACTGGCATACACCCTAGACCCCTTCGACAAGTAAGATGACCTTCAACAGCAAACTAAATATGACCTAATTGGAAAACAAAAGCCGGCCTTCCAAGGATTTTTCATCCAAATCTGTAGGAGCTCTGACTGAGGGAGCGTGGGGTTGACGTAGGCAGCTGCAGACCGTTCTGGAGTTCTGTTCTTTTCCCTGATGGTCCACCTCTTGTGTTCAGTTCTATTACCCAAAACAAAGACCAAAGAAGGCCAATCTCTCATTTGACTGTATTTTTAATCTGCCTGTTGTGATACTTGCCGTCTGTAATAACTGCTCGCTGTGAGGCCCCATCTTGACAGTCCAAGTGATTGTGACCAGTGATTAGTGTCCCGTGTTCTGCTCTTCTAAGAAACAAAGTGTGAGTTATTGCTCAGCAATAATCTTGTCACTAGGAGTTAGCAACATGTCTGATTTCCTGATAGCATTATGATGTTTTGTACTTTGTTTACTGTATATCATGTGTGGTTTTATTTGGTATTTATTTGTGTTTTGAGGTCTTGCAATGTGTTTGTTCCGCTGCTAATAATAAAGTTTGTAAGACTGTAGAATGCACAATTTTGCAATGCTAAACTGTCTATTAGAAGAAAATAAAGCTGATTAAGAGTCCTGCTCTCTTACCACACTGCCTCTCACTACTGGGCATCAGGGGCGGGCCCTTCTGCCACCTGGCTGCCCCAGCTGTTCTTACAAGTGGCTGGGTGACAGCTGCCTCGGGTCACCCTGTGTGGCCAGAAGTGACCACCCTGCCTTCTGAGCGGTGCTGGCACCATTCTGAGATGCTGGAAGGCTCCGACAAGGCCTATCTGTACACTTTGTCCTAGCCTGCAGTTCTCAAGGCTGTAGTTTTGTCCAGGGCAAGTGCAGGCCCTTTGCCCCTTGCCATATGTGTACTGGACTCCTGGTGCTATAGAAAGAGGCCCCCGTGAGTCCCAGGATGGGCTTGGTCTCACCCTGCCACTCACAAGTCAGCTTCCCCATTATTGGGGGGGAAGCCCCTCTGACTTGAGGGTCCTGAGTTGACACACTGACATGGGTCACCTGCACGCCTTCTCCCTTGGTCTTCCCACTGACACAAGTTGCGACACACTGTGTTCGACAGGCCAGCAGTGTACCTGGGAATTTCAGCTCCGTTCATGGGGGCCAACCAGTGGGAATACAGTAATGGAATTTTTTTGCCCTTTGAAAAGACATAGGCAGCCAGGTGTGGTGGTGCACGCCTTTAATCCTAGCACTTGGGAGGCAGAGGCAGGTGGATCTTTGGAGTTCAAGGCCAGCCTGGTCTACAGAGTGAGTTCCAGGACAGCTGGGGCTACAGGGAGACCCTGTCTCGAAAAGACAAAAAAAAAAAAAAAGACATGGGCATGGGCCATTCGGCTTGGGGAGCCCAAAGGGGACCCCACAGGACCAGCATCAGGCCAGGGTTCTGGGTGGACCCTGGAGCTCTGCCTCTGCCTGAAGGAGAAACAGGGTCGGGGCTATGGGCCTAGTCTTCTGACCTGACTCCACACCTTTTGGGGAGAGGAGGGCTGTCTGAAGCCCACATAGGCGCACGGGGAGGGAGGAGGCGGACTCCAGAGGCCAGCGGCCCAGGGCTGGGGAGGAACAGGCTGCCTTGCTTGTTCCTCTTGGCCCCCAGGGACAGGCAGTGCAGGCCACTCTCTCAGAAGCAAGGCTCAAAGACCTGGAGGATGACCTTGGCAGCCAGAACTCAGAAAGGCGTGGGAGGAGGAGGTGCCCTCCTGCTCCCCAGGAGCACAAATGGGACCAAGGCCACAGGTACTGAGCACTGGATGCCCTGGAACTAGAGTCGTGGACAGTCGTTAGCTGCCATGTGAGTGCTTTTTTTTTGGGGGGGTGTCTTTTCGAGACAGGGTCCCCCTTTAGTCCCAGCTGGCCTGTAGACCAGGCTGGCCTTGAACTCAGATCTGCCTGCCTCTGCCTCCCGAGTGCTGGGATTAAAGGCATGTACCACTATGCCCGGCACACCCTGTTTTTATTTTATTTTATTTTATTTTTAATTTTATTTCTGTATGTATATGAATGTACTGTCTGCATACAAGTTTGTGCACCCATGTCGTGCAACGCCGCGGAGGTCAGAAGAGGGTCTCGGATTCCCCTGGAACTGGAGTTCTCCTGGAATTGGAGTTTCAGACGGTTCTTAGCCGCCATGTGGGTGCTGGGATCGAACCCGAGTCCTCTGTAAGAGCGATCAGCGCTCTTAACCGCTAGGCCATCTCTCCAGCCCCACACCCTGTTTTTAAAACAACTGGGGACCCAGGTCTGAGCAGGAGGCTGGTCCAAACCTTGCAGCAGTCAATCACCCCTAAGCACTTCGGGCTCACTTAACTCCTAGTGAAAGCTGGCAGCTCAGAGTTGAAGATGAGAGGCAAGATGAAGGTGAGCTGCCCTGAGTGGCCTCCACTGTGGGTCTGGGAGCCTGTACCAGGGCCATGGCTTTTGGAGCCCAGGGGCCACCTAGGGGCTAGCAGGACTTGTGGCTCCAGGCTGAGGGAGGGGACAGTCAAGGGCTGGCCCCTAGAGCAGGATTTCAGGAGCTTCTAGACACACATACACACAGACCTCAGAGGATCTCCATCTGCCAGCAGTAATTGTGGCATCTGGTCTATGGTCCCTTGTTGGGTGGACCCTGTGTTGACCTTGGGTGCTTATGGGCCTGGTACTTCCAGCCTGAACCATTTCAGGTCAGAGAACACCAAGCACTGGAGCCCATGGGGTAGAGCACACAGTCGCTGTGGCACTAGGTTTGAAAGTCTCTACCTGTGTGCCCCCTTGCCGTGAAACTTGGGCCCCAGCCACAGGAGCTGCCCAGCTCCTGTGAGGTCTTGTGGACATCCTGTAAGCAGGTGTCTGTGACTGCACTGTAGGCCATCACAGGATCCGGAGCTGCTGTTCACTGGGGTAACACCCTCCTAAGACTGCTCTTAGCCCTGTGGCCTTTGTCCCAGTCACTTGGACCCCACCCAAGGAGGGACAGCGGGTGTGCAATCCAGGAGTCAGCACACCCGGCCTGCGGCTCTGGCTTCTCCTCCGTGCACAGGAGCTGGATGGGAGGTGAGACAGAGGCCACAGACAAAAAGCCTTCCCTGCTGCGGGTGGCTGAGAGACCTGCTGAGCAGCAACTCCCAGCCCAGCTAGGAATCTGGGGACACTCTCCTCCTGGCTGCCCAGAGCCTGCAGCCAAACGGAGCCATGCATGAGACCCAGTCTGCAGGTGAAGAGATGAAGCACAGGCTAAGGAAACCGTGCAGCCTCACACAGCATTTGAACCAGAATGACTGTAACCAGCCCAGACCCATCCAGTTCACACCCTCCCAGGCTCCCCTTGATGATTCCAAGTCCAGCCCTAGCTACAATGTGCCTGCCTCCCACCAGCTCCCTGCCCACATCCTATGTCCCTCCCCTCAGCCCTTTCACGGGCTGCTTACTTCTGCTTCTCCCCTCAACAGGGCAGACCGTGAGCCACAGTGGCCAAGCAGCCCCACACAGCTGTCAGTGACGGGGAGTGTGAGCAGACTGACAGGAGGCATCAAGGTGACCACCACCAGTGCCCAGCCCGGGGTGCTGAATTCGAGAGAAGGTTGGATGTACAGAAAAACCCGCCAGGAGGTAGCAAGCCGAGGCAGAGCCAGCCCCCAGAGCCACCTGCCTAGGGCCACCACCCCCAGAGCCACCTGCCTAGGGCCACCACCCCCAGAGCCACCTGCCTAGGGCCACCACCCCCAGAGCCACCTGCCTAGGGCCACCACCCCCAGGATCTCCTTAGGGCCTCAGTTTTCTCCCACTTCCCATGAAGGTTCTCACCAGATCACAGTGTGCCTAAGTGCCTGAGGCTCGTGTGCAGCCAAAGGCTTTCTGTGGACACAGTGTACCTGCTGCTGGTCCCTGCTGTCCTTCCCACAGTGTGGCTGCCATTATGACCTTATCCTTGTTGCTTTAATGCTGTCCCTTCCAGGAAGCCTCCCCCGCTGCTCAGGTGCCCCCACTGCCCTCCCTGAACGGCCACTTGGTGCAGGCTTCTAGCACCAGCCCACTGCAGCTTGGGCCCCAGAGGTCAAAGTGGATCAGCAGGGAGGCCCCAGCCATCTCACATGGCCTCCTCCCCACTGAGAGCCAGGACAGGGTGACCACAAGAGTCCCCTTTACCCTGGCCAAACTGGAGGTCAAGGGCAGCACTCCTCCAGCAGGAGTGGCCAGGCCCTCCCAGTGGCACACTTGGCCTAGCCAAAAAAGCTGGTGCCTCTTGAAGAATAAAGAAGCTGGTGGGGCTGGAGAGATGGCTCAGCAGTTAAGAGCACCCACTACTCTTGCAGAGGACCCGGGTTCGATTCCCAGCATCCACGTGGCGGCTTTGTCTTTAACTCCAGTTCCAGGGGAATCCGACGCCCTCTTCTGACCTCCAAGGCATTGCACGACACAGGTGCACAAACTGCATGCAGACAGTACACTCATACATATAAAAAATTAATTGATAAATAAAGGAAAAGAAAAGGAAAAAAGATTGACAGTGCTTAGACTTTTCCTGTTAGAGATTCTTTGAAAAATAAATAAATAAAAATAAAAAGCTGGTGCTAGCTCCCTGCCCAGTGGGGCCCAATGTGGGGCTTAAAAGGGCGCCCCTCGGGGCTGGAGGGATGGCCTAACAGTTAAGAGCGCCAACCGCTCTTGCAGAGGACCCGGGTTCGATCCCCAGCACCCATATGGCGGCCGAGAACCGTCTGTAACTCCGATTCCAGGAGAACTCCAGTTCCAGGGGAATCAGACGCCCTCTTCTGACCTCCACGCATTGCACGACACGGGTGCACAGACCTACATGCAGACAGTACATTCATACACATAAAAAAATGAAAAGGACGCCCCTCATGGTGAAATACTGCATTCACAAAGCAAGAGGAGACCAGGATAGGAGGTCCGCAGAGAAGGTCTGGATGATTCCAGGGAGGAGGCCAGAGAGGAGGGAGAGACAGGGAGGAGGGACAGGGAGCCCCCAAGCCTGAGTAGCTCTTCAGCTGGAAGCTCCTGAACATCCAGTCACCACCCTGCAGTTGGTCCATCACCCCTTCCCAGTCTTCCATCGCCCACATCATCATCCACCATTCGAAGGTGTATCACCCAGGCAGACATCCAGCATTCACCCAACCACACAACTTCAAGCCCAGGGCGATCCCTCCAGCAGGCACTAGTTCCTTTTCACATTGCTGTGGCAAACTGCAGGACAAAGGAAGTGTCCCCTAGTGGTTGGAGGCTCTGTCTGCAGGAGCTCAAAGCAGATGGTCCCGCTATGGTGGTGTGTCTGTTGGGGCCAGAGAAGAACGATGCTGCCCAGTCTGCTTTCCTCCTTGTGGACAGGGACCCCAGCCTCCCGCTACCCATGTCACTGTAGGTCCTCCCTGCTTGGTTTCTGCTTGGTTTCTGGAAATCCCTTCACAGACACACCCAGAGGTGCGTTTCCATGGTGATGAGCCATCACACCCTGACATCCATCCCTCCAGACCCTAGGAGGACTCTTTTCAGTGCCCTCTCACACGACCCCCATCTCCATTCACATTCCTCACAGCCACCTACTACGGCCTGGCAGCCCCTGAGATGAGGTAACCTCATCTACTGTCCATTTCCACCCATTCTCCATCAAAAGCCCACGATGTTTCCTCAACTTCCCTTCCCTTCCCTTTCACCTAAACCATCCTTCCAACCGGATGCACCCGGCCAACATGTGGCAAGCACCCTTCACCCACAGCATCCTGGCTCGTCCATCCACATCCATCCACTCACCATCCAACTGGCAGCTGCTGTCCACCATGCATCTGTCCATGCCTCTGCCCACCCTCCCTGACACCCAACACCCACATTTACAATCTGTGTGTGTTCCCCACTGACCACCCACTGCCTTCTACCTACGGACCACTTCTTGACAACCACCATGTCTACCCACCTCCCTCTGCCACCAACCTCGTCACTACCTAGCCAAAATCAACCACTTAGCACCTAGCACCGGTAGCCACTGTCCACTGTGTACCCACCGGAGGCCCTTGTCACTAGCACTTGATGACCATGCATTCGTTTACTTTTATCGATCACCCCACATACCCTGTGCCTGTCCACTCACTTGCTGTCATGGGCCATCCATCCAGACACATGACACCGTGCCCCACCCTCAGGGCCACCACACATCTGCTTGCCACTACCTGGCACTTTTTCCTCCTCACCCACTAGCAGCAGCCACCCTCTGCCAAGCCAGAAAGAGAGAAGATGGGCAAATAGCTGAGCCCCGGGGTGGGTGGCCACCTCCACACCATGTCAGGGTCACCAGGCTGGTCACCGTCTAGGCACCCAGGGCCCTGGGTCCGAAAGGATGGTTGCCACAGGTCACTGAGATGGCTCCTCTGAGGGGCCTCAGGAGCGGGCCGGGCAGGTCGGAGGTAAATGTGTAACCTCTGGGCGCCCCCTGCCACTCAGCCCCGCCTGGTCACGTGGGCCCGGAGGAGCAAAGTCCCAGTCTGCGACTTCAAAGCCGCCTTGTCCAAGAGCAAGATGGGCGCACCGGGCTGGCTCCTGCTGTGGCTGCAGCTCTGCGGTAGGCCGGGCTTTGGGGACTCCGGAGGCCTGAAGGGGGGGCGGGGCTGAAGCCTGCCTCAGTTTCCCCGTCCTTTTACCCAGGGCTAACCTCCCCCCCTGCGCCCCAGACCCGCCTCCCAGAGCCTGACCCTGCACCCCGGGGCGGCCGTCCTCAGGGACGAGGCCTCCCCTCCGGGCCCCGGGCTGGCGGCCGTGCTCAGGGTCGAGGCCTCCCCTCCGGGCCCCGGGCTGGCGGCCGTCCTCAGGGACGAGGCCTCCCCTCCGGGCCCCGGGCGGGCGGCCGTCCTCAGGGACGAGGCCTCCCCTCCAGGCGTGGCCCTTGAAGGGAAGGTCGTCTTCCCGACGGCAGCACTCAGCCGTCCAATCTCTAGCTCTGACGCGGGCGGCCTACAAGTTCTGGGACCCTGACACCCACTTCGACACCACCACCAACTGGAACCAGAACCGCACCCCGTGCGCCGGTGACGCCGTCCAGTTCCCAGCAGACAAGGTGCCGAGAGGTCTGCCCGGGCGGGGAGGGCGGCCGGCCCCCGCTGAGCCCGCTTCTCGCTGCAGATGGTGTCGGTCCTGGTGCGAGACAGTTACGCCATCTCGGACATGGTAAGGCTGGAGGCGGTGGCTCAGGCCGCAGGGGACCCGGCCACCCCAGAGTCGCCCAGGCCGTTTCCCAGGGCTCCGTGCAGGCCCGGAGGGGCAGCCAGGGCACGGGGTCCCACTGGCCAGGAAGGAGGGACTCTGCTCCCAGGCCTCCGAGGCGTCTGCCCTTCCCTGCCCTGGAACTTGGGGTTAGCTGCGCCCAGGGACCTTTTCTCCAGCTGTTTCACAAGTATAGTGTTCCAAAGGAGCAAGGCGGCATTCAGTTTGGGGTCCCTGCTTCCTGAACATGCTAAGGCTTCACGGTGGATTAAATGTTCTGGTGGGCAGAGAGGTAGAGGCCCCTGTCTCAGACCGGTGAGCCCTCGTGGCTGGAGCTAAGAGTGAGTTTTACTTTTCTTTTTTTAATCTAAAAGAACAATATTTCATAGCAATTCAAAAATATATGACATTCAAATTTCAGTATCCAGGTTTTGTGAAGGGTTTGGGGTTGTTTGTTTTGTTAGACAGACTCACTATGTAGCCCTGGCTTGCCTAGAACTCACTATGTAGACCAGCCTGGCCTAAAAGTCACAGAAACCCACCTACCTCTGCCTCCTGAGTGCTATGAGTAAGTGTGTGTTCAAGTTGTATTTTTTATTATTAAAAAATTTTAGCTGGGTATGGTGGTATATGCCTGTAGTTCCAGTGCTTGGGAGGCAGAGGCAGGTGGATCTCTGTGAGTTCAAGGCCAGAATGGTCTACATAGTGAGTTAGGCCTACAGGGAGACCCTGTCTCAAAAAAAAAAAAAAAAAAAGATTTAAAAAAAATAATTTTTCCTGATTTTTTTGAGTGTTTTGCCTGCATTGTATATAAATACACCCATGTGTGCAGTGCCTGTAGAGGTCAAAAGATGATGTTGGGGTCCCCGGAAACTGGAGTTAAGGACGATTATTAGCCACTGCATGGCTGCTGGGAACCAAACCTGGGTCCTCTACAAGAGCAGCCAGTGCTTCTAACTGCAGATCACCTGTCCAGTCTTGTATCCAATTTTTTTTTAATTTTATTTATTTCCGTATGTGTATGAATGTATTGTCTGCATGCAAGTCTGTGCACCCGTGACGTGCAATGCCGCGGAAGTCAGAAGAGGGCGTCGGACTCCCCTGGAACTGGAGTTCTCCTGGAATTGGAGTTTCAGACGGCTCTCGGCTGCCATGTGGGTGCTGGGGATCGAACCCGGGTCCTCTGCAAGAGCGGTCGGCGCTCTTAACCGCTAGGCCATCGCTCCAGCCCCTTGTATCCAAATTTTAACTGCACCTCACCCATCTTATTCAGTGCATATCTGGACAGACAGGTATGACAGACATAGAGGTAATCGCTGTCTCCTCTACAGCAATCGTGGCCCATCCTGCTTAGACCTCAGGGACCTCGTTATGAAATGTTCACCAGGGATCTCTGTGAGTTCAAGGCCTGCCTGGTCTACAAAGTGAGCTCCAGGCCAGCTGGGACTAAAGGGAGACTCTGTCTCAAAAAGACAAAAAGAAAAAAAAAGAAATGTTCACCAGGCCGGCAACTCCTGGCCAGGTCATCTTGTGCCACCATCCCTGTATCCTTGAGAGGGACAGAGCCTTGTGATGCAATGCCCAGTTGCTAAACTTGCTGCACAAGCAGAGGACCTGAGTTTGGGTCCTCAGAACCCACAAAAAAGCACGCTTCCGAAATCCCAGCACTGGGGACGCAGGGACAGAATGGTCCCCAGGGCCTGCTGGCCAGCCAGACCTGCCTAGTCCATGAGCTCCGGGCAGTGTGGAGAGCAGAACAGGAAGACACTCAACAACTGACCTTGCCCTTCACACACACACACACACACACACACACACACACACACACGGCCTCTACTTCTTGGAGAAGTTTGGGGGCTAGCAGAATTGGGAGGACAGGGAGAAGAGCCCCACCTGCCCTGTGTTCCCATGCTGCAGAGTTCCCCTCCCCCATCATCCGCATCCTGCAGGAAAGAGGTTCTGTCCTTGGCATGGAAGCCCACACCACACATTCTTGATGCTGTGCAGGATTTAAAAACCCATCAGTGGTATTCGCTGTTTGGCTTGAGAAGGTGTGAAGCTGAAAAAAGAAATGTCCTGGGGGTTTTGGAGACTTACAGGGCAGATGCTTTTCTAGGTAGCTAGTATTTAATTTCGTGTTTGTGCACGAGCACCCATCTTTCCCCACCCCCTGCCCCAATTCACAGAGGGGGTGGTGGAAGTTAGAGGACAGGCTTCAAACTTCTATCTTGACTGTCAGATGACACCTGTGAGCCGCCCTTCCTGGCTCTTTTTTGTTTGAGACAGTCTCGCAGTGCAGCCCAGGCTGCCAGGCCCTCTCTGCCTCAGCCTCTCTGGTGCCACCTCGCCTGGCAAACAAGCAGGTTTTTTAGCACGTCTCTCTGGTCTCACCCCTCCCCTGATATTTTTAGTCCTAAATTTGTAGCTGTTTACGGCTAGAGCCTTCCCCCAGCCTTGTTCCCGGCATCCGGCCTTCTCTCCTCACTGGCAGATCTTTATGAAGTCTTTACTACGTAGCAAGTTGGAGCCCAGCTGGGATGAATGTTTAGGGGCTGGAGAGATAGCCTAGTGGTTAAGAGCACCGACTGCTCTTGCAGAGGACCCGGGTTCGATCCCCAGCACTCACATGGCGGCTAAGAACCGTTTGGAACTCCAATTCCAGGGGAATCCGAGACCCTCTTCTGACCTCCGCGGCATTGCACGACACGGGTGCACAGACCTACATGCAGACAGTACACTCATACACATACAAAAATAAATAAAATTTAAAAAATTTAAAAAAAGAATGTTTAGATTAAAAATTATATGTATAAACTTGGCATGGTGGTGCACGCCTTTAATCCCAGTGTTCTGGAGGCAGAGGCAGGCGGATGGCTGTGAGTTTCAGGCCAGCTGGGGCTACAGGGAGACCCTGTCACAAAACACCAAAAAAGAAAAATTATATGCATAGGTGTTTTGTCTCCATGCATTTAAGTGCATGTGTACAGCGGCCAGCAGAGGGCATCAGATCCTCTGGAACCGGAGTTGTGGATTTCCATGTGGCGGCTGGGAACCCAACCCAGGTCCTCTGCGAGAGCAGCAAGCACTCAGCAGTCTCCACCATTTTCTTTTAATATGTAACATGATCACTCTAGATGTAATGTTTCTTTTGTTGTTTGGTACAGGTCTGAGGTAGCCTATGTGGGCCTCAAGCTGGGGGGTTTAAGTTCTGATCCTTCAGCTTCCACCTCTGGACTGGTGGGATTTGAGCCCCATTTTAGAGGGTGATTGACCCCAGGCATCTGGTATGCTAGGCTGATCCTCTAACCACTGAGCTAAATTGCCAGCATCTAACATGTTGACTCTGGCTTTTTAAATATTTATTATTTATTTATTATGATTATTATTTTGGTCTTTTCAAGACAGGGTCTCCCTGTAGTCCCAGCTGTCCTGGAATTCGCTATGTAAACCAGGCTGGTCTTGAACTCACAAAGATCTGCCTGCCTCTGCCTCTCAAGTGCTAGGATTAAAGGCCTGCACCACCACACCGGCTATTTTTTTTTTGGTATTTTCAAGACAGGGTCTCCTTGTAGCCCCAGCTGTCCTGGAATTCACTCTGTAGACCAGGCTGGCCTTGAACTCCCAAAGATCCGCCTGCCTCTGCCTCCCAAGTGCTAGAAAGGCGTGCGCCACCACGCCCGGCTACACCGGCTGTTTTGTATTATTTTTTATGTGTATTAGTGTACTGTCTACATGTAGGTTGGTGCACCCGTGTCATGCAATGCCGTGGAGGTTAGAAGAGGGCATCAAATTCCCCTGGAACTGGAGTTAAAGATGGTTCTTAGCTGCCATGTGGGTGCTGGGAATCGAACCCAGGTCCTCTGCAAGAGCAGTCGGTGCTCTAAACCGCTGACTCTGTCTTTTTATATAGACATAGGTGATCTGTTCTTCCTCCCTGAAGCTAGGATGCTTTGTCTCTGATATAAACATTCTGTGTGTGTGTGTGTGTGAGAGAGAGAGAGAGAGATAGAGATTTTTCCTAGTTCTGCTTCCTGGCATTCAACTTGAAGTTTTCTGACTTCAATGTATCCTTACATATCTCTGCCTCAGCTGCCTCCAGGCCTCACACATGCTCTGGTGCTTAGATGTCTAGCCTTCTCCTGGCCTTCCCTGCCACCTTCTGTGGGGCCTGGGTGCCATCACCTGTCACTGAGCGCTCCGTAGCGGGACGGGTCCTATGTTTAGCTCTTCTGCTTGCCCTTTCACTGTGGTGGGTGTTGTATTCTAGTCACACTCCCCCTTCTGTTCTATTTATTTATTGTGGTGCTGGGGATAGAACCCAGGGCCTCACACAAGCTAGGTTACTCCCCCCCCCCCAGCTCTGTTCTTTATGAAAACACTTTCCACCTGCACTTTGGACACCTGTTGTGAGGCGCTGGCCAGCTTACATCATTATATAGTATCATCATCTGTCCCCCGCTGCCTCTGGGCACCTGGGGGTGGAGTCTCTGGGCCTCGCTGTGTGTGTGGCACCCTGTGGGTGTAGCTGGCCTGTGACCCCACACCCTACCTCTGGTGGTGGCCTTTGCCCATGTTTGAGGCTCTGGGAAGGCCTAAGAGCAGGCCCTATCTCATCAAGAGGGGACAAGGGCTGTGGATGATGCTGGGTGCCTGATGGTTCTGCACTGACTGGCAACCCTGGCTCCCATCACCTCTAATGCTGGAGACGGCTGGATGGGAAGGGTCCTGGGCTTGAAGGGTGGGGACTGCCTAGGGGCTTCCTTTCCTTTTCCCACTGCCACATTCCTGACATAGGAGCCAGGGCTACAGCCAGCCTGGGTGCGGAGAAACTTCTGTGATAGATCCGGCCTGGGGGTGGGGTGTGGGTGTGGCTCCCTGGTCTGACGTTCCTCTCCAAAGCTGAATCCCCCTCCTCAAGAGCTCATGAACATTTTATTTATTTTTATATATTTATTTTCTGGTGGGGGGAGGCGTTGAGACAGGGTCTCCCTGCAGCCCCAGCTTGCCTGAAACTCTCCATGTAGACCAGGCTGGGCTGGAACTCAGAGATCCACCTGCCTCTGGAGTGCTGGGATTAAAGGTGTGGGCCACCACGCCTGGCTCAGGAACATTTTAAAGTTTACTTTCTAGCACCCAGGAGCCCTTTGTCTGGAGTGATGGGTTCTGGCAAGTGCCACCTCCTGTGGCAAATGCACCACAGGTCGCCAGTGGTGGTTTCCTTAGCCTCAGGCTCTGCCCAGGAGGCCTATGTGACCCTCCAGCCTCTGCTTTACCCAGTTTGGGGGCGCTGCACTCCTCTCCCCCTGAGGCCGTGCCACACGCTCCGCTCCGCATAGAGCATCTTCCCTTTTACTGTCCCGGAGAGCCCCTGCGCTTCCTGTTGGCTTCTGCCAGGTCAGGGCTAGTCCACACCACGATTGCAGCCTGCTTTCTCCCGGGTGTCCGGGAGACCTAGTTGGTCACGTGGGCGCCTGGATCCCGGGGGCCTCAGCCTGCGCCTTCCTTCTCCGCAGCTCCTGCCTCTGGACGGAGAGTTGGTCCTGGCCTCCGGAGCGGGGTTCAGCGCCGCAGAAGCCGGCTCCGACCCCGCCTGTAACTCGGGTGAGCCGGCAGCACGGAGGCGGTCTTGGGGGGGCGAGGACGGAGGCGGTGGGGGGGCGGGCGTGGACGGAGCGCGGGGGGAGAGCAGAGCGGGGGAGGGGCAGAGCTCGGGCTCAGCGCTGGCGCGTGGTCCCAGGTTCCGCCCTGCTCTTCCGCAACCCCGACCGCTTCTCCTGGTTGGACCCGCACCTGTGGCGCTCGGGGAACGAGCCGCGCCTCTTCTCTGTGGATGCGGAGCGTGTGCCGTGTCGCGACGACGACGTCATCTTCCCGACAGACGCTTCTTTCCGCGTTGGGCTCGGCCCCGCAGCCAGCCCCGTGCAGGTCCGAAGCATCTTGGCCCTGGGCCAGGTGAGCGGGCGTGGGGGTCTCGGGAGCCATCTGTGGGGTGGCCGTGCCTCTTTCCACCCTTCCTGGTCTGAGCGCGTGTCTCCTCCCGTGGCCCGCAGACGTTCACGCGCGACGAGGACCTGGCGGCTTTCCTGACGTCCCGCGAGGGCCGCCTGCGCTTCCACGGGCCGGGCACGCTGAGAGTGGGCGCGCGCGCCTGCGACGACCCGTCGGGCTGTGTTTGCGGCAACGCCGAGGTGAGGACACGCGGGCGACGCGGGGTGGCCGTGGGCGCGTGGCTGAGCCCCCCCTTACCCCCCTCTCGCCTAGGCGCTGCCGTGGATCTGCGCCGCGCTGTTGCAGTCCCGGGGCGGCCGCTGCCCTCGGGCCACCTGCCGCGACGCCCTCCGGCCAGAGGGACAGTGCTGTGACCTCTGCGGTGAGCCCCTCCGCCCCTCCAGCTCGTCCCTACCCCCGCCCCCCGCTCCCCGCCCTCCGCGTGGGGGCTCCTGGCTTGACCCGCCCTCCGGCCGCAGGAGCCGTCCTGTCGTTGACCCACAACTCCACGTTTGACCTGGAGCGGTACCGAGCCCGGCTGCTGGACCAATTCCTGAGCCTGGTAACGAGGCCGCGGCGGGCGGGGGCGGCGGGCCCCGCGGCTTCCTGTGTGACCCTCCCTCCCCTCCCCGGCTCCCCCCTCCACACCCCTTCTCATCCCCCCACCCCGCGTCTGGACCCGGAACCTGAGGGCGGAGTCCCGGCCAACCTGTCCTTCCCCAGCCCCAGTACCAGGGGCTGCAGGCGGCAGTGTCCAAGGTGCCACGCGCGTCGCGCCAGCGCCAGGAGGACACCGAGATCCAGGTGGTGCTGACCGGGCCCGAGACGGGCGCGGCGGGGCGTCTGGGCCGCGCGCTGCTGCAGGACGCGGCCGGGCCGGGTAAGGCGCAGCCCCCGCCTGGTGCGGTCCGTCCGTCCGTCCGTCCGTCCGTCTGTCCGTATGTCCGTCGGTCGGGTCCCCTCCAGCGCCCGCCTCGTTGCAGGCCGAGGGCTCGGCGTGCTGTCGGCCGCCCTGAGACTGTCGGGCGCGCCCGCCGCGGGCGCTGCGGAAGAGCGGGCCACGCTCTGGTCCGGCGCGGGGCTGGCGGTCGGCATGACGGCCGTGGTGCTGCTGGCGCTGCTGGGGACCCTGCTGCTGTTGCACCGCACCGGGAGGGTCAGGTAGGCGGCGGCTCCGGGAGGCCCAGGGTGGCGGCGGTGCTCTGAGACGGGCTCACGCGCGCCTGCACCCACAGGTGGAGAAGGCACGAGGAGGCTGAGCGTGCACCCACAGGGCTGCCCCTGGGTTTCCGAAATCCGATTTTTGACTTGATGGCCTCCAAGGAGCAGGTGAGGGTGGGAAGGCGCACTGGGCATCCCCAGGGCCCGGTACCGGGTGCCCGGCGCTCCCTGACCCTGTGACCCCGCAGCCCACCATGGAGCTGCCCAGCCCAGCCCCGAAGGTGGACAGCGACGCCAGCCTCAGTTACTTCATCAACCCAGTCTTTGCCGGGGAGGCGGAGGCGGAGGCCTGACCTTCGCTGGCCCTCTACCTTCTGCCTGGCCTCCTCCAAGGATACCAGGCCTCCAACCTATTGGACTCTTCACTCCCCTGAGACTTTGACTTCTCTCCTGTCCTCCTTGGAAGCAGCAACCGGCTGCCTTGCCCAATAAAGGTTGTTTGTTTTTTTTTCCCCTGCCTGCATGGATGCTCGCTCATAGTTTCCACCTTACTCACCCTTAGACTCTGAACTCAGGGATCTGAACTCGCTCCTTAGTCTGTGCAGCAAGTGCTTGTGTCCACTCAGCTGTCTCCCAGTTCTGGTGGTTTGTTTTTTTTAAGGTGTGTGTGTGTGTGTGTGTGTGTGTGTATGTGTGTGTGTGTGTAAGGGGGGGTATCTCACTGTGAAGCCCAGGCAGGCTTTAGACTTCTGGACTCAAGGGTCCCTTTGCCTTAGCCTCAGGATTAGCTGGGACTGTGGGCATGTGCCACCATGCCTAGCCACTTGTAGTTGACTTCTAGCTGTCCCCCTGCTCAGGCCTGGTCTCAAGTGCAGTGCCCATGGAGTTCTGTAAGAGGGTGTCAGATCCCCTAGCACTGCAGTTATGGACGGTTTGTAGCTTCCGTGTGGGTGCTGGGATTTGAACCCAGGTCCTCTCCAAGAGCAGCCAGTGCTCTTAACTGTGGAGTCATTTTCTCTTATTTTAAATACTTGAAAAAAAAAATACTTGAGTCTCGGTTTCCCTAAGGAGCTTTATCCAGGTGCATCATGTAGTGCTGGGCAAGCAGACACCATCATTTGATGTCCTATTATTGAGTTGAACCTGTACTAAAAAGACATCATTAGTATAATTTAAACAAAAAGCTCCATTAGGGAACTGTGGATGCAGCTTAGTGGGTTGAGAGCTTGCGGTGCCAGCTGGAGAACCTGTTTGGATTCCCATCACCTGCATAAGTGGGATGCAGGAGAACGCTTTTATAATCCCAGCTCCTGCATCAGGGTGGGCCCTGAACACAGGATTCCCAGATTCCTAGTCTGGCCAAGGCACAGCCAAAGAGAGAGCTTGTCTCAAATAAGGTGGAAGGAAGGTGATGTTGACCTTTGACCACATTTGAATCATGGCATTGGGATGTTACAGCAAACGTCTCATAGGTCAAATTCTGTCACTGTAGCTGCAGCAGCTATTGATTGTGACATTGCTTTTTGTTTGGTTGATGGGGTCTCACTATGTAGCCCTCACTGGGCTGGAACTCTCTATAATAGACCAGGCTGACCTTGAATTTGTGGCAGTCCTTCTGCCTCTGCCTCCAGAGTGCTGAGACTGCGGCATGTACTGCCACTTCAGGCATGACTGTGGCAATTTGTTTGGGTTTTTTGGTCTTTTTGAGACAGGGTGTCCCTGTAGCCCAAGCTGGCCATGAACTCACAGAGATCCACTTGCCTCTTGTGTCCTGAGTGCTAGGGTTAAAGGCGTGGCATTTATTTATTTATTTATTTATTTATTTATTTATTGTCTTTTTGAAACAGAGTCTCCCTGCAGCCCCAGCTGTCCTGAAACTCACTATGTAGATCAGACTAGCTTTGAACTCACAGAGATCTGCCTGCCTTTGCCTCCTGAGTGCTGGGATTAAAGGTGAGTGCCACCACGCCTGGCAAGAAATGGCATATGTAACTACAGCATTATTCCATCAGGTGAAAGAAAAGGCAAAAGCAGAGAATCCTGGGAAATCATTCACTGTGAGCAGGCCTTGCTCTGTCAGTTCTCACCCAGTCTGTGCTTCAGTGTCTCTGGCCAGGGTGGCACTGTGGGTTTGCTTTTGGTAGCCACGAAGTGGACAGGCTTGTCCCTTCAGTTTTCCTCGGGTTGTTTGGTCTCGGCTTACAGGGCTTCGGGAAAGAATAGTTTCTGTTCTTAGTCATTTTTCGGGAGAAAATGGGATTAGAGCCAGGCATGGTAGTGCATGTCTACAATCCCAGCACTGGAGATGGAGGCAGAAGATTGGGAATTTTTTTTTTTTGTCTTTTTGAGACAGGGTCTCCCTGAAGTCCCCAGCTGTCCTGGAACTCACTCTGTAGACCAGGCTGGCCTTGAACTCACAAAGACCCACCTGCCTCTGCCTCCCAAGTGCTAGGATTAAAGGCGTGCGCCACCACGCCTGGCTTAAGAATGGGAAATTTGGGCTGGAGGGATGGCCTGGCGGTTAAGAGCGCCGACCGCTCTTGCAGAGGACCCGGGTTTGATCCCCGGCACCCACATGGCGGCGTCTGAAACTCCAATTCCAGGAGAACTCCAGTTCCAGGGGAATCCGAGACCCTCTTCTGACCTCCGCGGCATTGCACGACACGGGTGCACAAACTTGCATGCAGACAGTACATTCATACACGTACAGAAAAAAAAAAAAAAAAAAGGGAAATTTGAGGTCAGCCTGGGCTAAATAACAAGAGTGTCATGGGAGACCGCCTGGGAATACCGGGTGCTTGTAGTGCTTTTAAAAATAAAAAAAAATATAAAAAAATATTAAAAAAAACAAAAAACAAGAGTGTCTCCAAAACAAGGAAAAGGGGGCTGGAGAGATGACTCCATGGTTAAGAGCACTTGCTGCTCTTGCAAAGGACCCGGCCTCCCAGGGCACCGGGTACACATGGTGCACACATGTACGTGTAAAGGCAAAACACTCAGTGGGCAAAGTATGAGGACCTGAGTTTGATTCCCAGAACCCACAGGAAAAAGCTGGACATGGTGATGTGAGCTTGTAATCCCAGCACTGGGCTGTAGACACCAGCTACAGCCTACAGGGTGAGCCCTCAAGGTAGAACACCTGAGGCAGTTCTCTGACACCCCCCCACACTTGGCACCTGTACACCTTTGAATAGAGGCACACACACAGATTTGACCAGAGGCACACCCCCAAAAAAACAATAGAGAAAATTAGTTTGAGAGGAAGCAAGAATTTAAATTCAGATTGTAAAAAAAAAAAAAAAACAGATCTAATAAGTAGATTATAGTTTTTAGAAACACACTTTTTCCTCTAGAGTCATACTGGCTTTTTATGAAAGATAAAGAAAAAACAAGTTGACAAATGAATTTACCTTCATCATATTTGGTTGACGATCTAAGGACAGTGATTACCCACAGAAAGCCTTGCAGACTCCTGGGCCGAGTGAGGGCCAGAGCACACACAGCTGAGCCATCCCTGCTGTTGCATTGCACTCCTCCAGTTTCTGGGACCGAGGGAGCTTGAACTGGTTAAAAGAACAGTTTTAGCCCTTTAGCCTTCTGAGTGGGGGGATTTTGCATTGTTTATTCAATTATGCTATTATTTTTTTTAACAAGGATGTTTTTAATTTTATTTATTTTTTTATGTTTGTATATGTCACTGTCCTGCTTGCAACCCGTTCATGCCATGCCTCGGAGCTCTGAACTGAGGATGTCGGATTCCCCTGGGAACTTGGAGTCAAAGACGGTTCTCAATGCCGCCGTGGGTGCTTGGGGATTGAAC
Organism: Rhizomys pruinosus; assembly: GCA_009823505.1. NCBI lineage: Eukaryota > Metazoa > Chordata > Mammalia > Rodentia > Spalacidae > Rhizomys > Rhizomys pruinosus. Next base: position 316,053 of record VZQC01005781.1, on the reverse strand, counting down.
CCGGGTCCTTCTGCAATAAAGAGCAGTCGGCGCTTCTTAAACTCGCTAGGCCCATCTCTCCAGCCCCAAATACGTATTTCTATCCCATCTTCTTAGAGAGCATAGATTTCTCTTGAATTGATGTATATAACAGCTTTGCCATAAAATTCATTTCTCTATGAGTTTTAAAAGAATCAAGTAGGAAGAAGAAAATGACAGGTCTACCTATTGTTACACAGAAGTGTTTGTCACAGAAGTCGTGTGTGCTTTATCAGATTGCTACAAACTGTAGAAAGCTCAAGAAAGTTTTCTTAGGCAGGCGTGGTGGCACACACCTGTAATCCCAGCATTCGGGAGGCAGAGACAGGTTAGATCTCTGAGTTCATGGCCAGCCTGGTCTACAGAATGAGCTCCAGGACAGCTGGGACTAAAGGGAGACCCTGTCTCAAAAATACACACACACACACACACACACACACACACACACACACACACAAAAGATACCAAGTCTTAAGCGGGGTGTGGTGGCCCATGTCTTTTTTTTTTTTTGTCTTCCGGAGACAGGGTCTCCCTGTAGCTCCCGGCTGTCCTGGAACTCACTCTATAGACCAGGCTGGCCTTGAACTCACAAAGATCCGCCTGCTTCTGCCTCCCAAGTGCTAGGATTAAAGGCGTGCGCCACCACGCCCAGCTTCCCATGTCTTTAATATGAAAAAAGAAAACCGTTTTCTTGGCCAGGGATGGGGCTCAGTGGCAGACAACTTGACCAGGGGTCTGATGAAGCCCTGGGCTCTTTTCCCAGCACAGGGGAAAAAAGTTTTCTTAAATTTAGAAAAAAAAAAAATCAGTAATGAACCAACGGTGAAGCTGGTGTGTTGGCATAGCCCTGTGACCCAGTGCCCAGCGGTGAGGTAGGCGGGATCGGCACAGGAGCACCCGTCTCCACTACCAGAACCGGGCTGCAGAGCTGCTCAGAGGTTAGAGTACTTGCTGCTTGTGCAGAGGACCTGCACACACATGTAGTCCAAATACAGACATGCAGGCACACAGACACATAAATTAAAAAAAAATTGGGGGTAGGGGACAGTCTCCCTGCAGCTCCAGCTGGCCTGGAACTCCCTATGTAAACCAGGCTGACCTGGAACTCCCTCTGTAGACCAGGCTGGCCTTGAACTCATAAAGATCCATGGGTGCCACCATGCCCAGCTAAAAAAAGTTTTTTTAAAAAACAAAAGTTTTTTGCTTGCCTCCTTCAGATGCCTTCGTTAAAAAAAAAAAAAAAAGTTTTTCCAGGCGTGCTAGTGCACGCCTTTAATCCCAGCACTCAAGAAGCAAAGGCAGGGGGATCTCTGTGAGTCCAAGGCCAGCCTGGCCTACAGAGGGAGCTCTAGGACAGCTGCTGGGACTAAAGGGAGACCCTGTCTCAAAAATACCACCACCAAAAAAATATTTTTCCCGGGTGTGGTGGCACACGCCTCTAATCCCAGCACTTGGGAGGCAGAGGCAGGTGGATCTCTGAGTTCAAAGTCAGCCTGGTCTACACAGTGAGTTCCAGGACAGTTGGAGCTACAAGGAGACCCTGTCTCTCAAAAAAAAAAAAAAAATTAACCCACTCAATAGATGGCAGCAAAGAAGCTGAACGAAGACTTCACAGTGAGGAAGTAAAGTGATGGTGAGAAACACCTTAGAAGTGTTCAAATCGATAATCATTATGAAATGCAATTCAAAACCACTTTAAGATATCATCTTACTCCATAAGACTGGCTAGGTCAAGAAAACAAATGATACCAAGTGCTGGAGAGTTATGGGGAAAGGGGAACACTCACCTCTGCTGGTGGGAATGTAAACTTGTAAGCCACTATGAAAGCAGTGTGGAGAACCCTTGGAAGACTTGGAATGAACTTGCCACCCGACACAGCCATACCACCCAGGCATGTACCCCAGAACTCACCCCAACTCAGAGATACATGCATGGCCATTTATTTCAGATCTCTTCACAATAGCAAGGAGCTGGAACCACACAAATGCCCTCAACTGACGAATGATAGAGAAATGTGGTACATCTACACAATGGAGTTCTATGCAGCAGTAAAGAGGGACATCATGAGCTTTGCAGGAAAATGGCTGGAGCTAGAAGACATATGTTGAGTAAAGTAAACAGTCCCAGAAAAACCAACGACAAGTGGTATCCCATCTGGTGGATGCTAGTGCCAATTACCTAGTTTTAAGTATTTCTTGTGCATGGCCCCTTGAGCCTTTGTACCAGCAGTTGGGGTGATGCATTATTGAAACAACAACAACAGAAAGGACTTGCATCAAAGAACTGACTGAAACAGTGAACTTCTGCTCAAAACAGTCAACTTCCACATGGAGAATATCAAGAAAGGACTGAGAAAGAGATGAAAAAGCATGTTTGGCAGAATACACAGCCTGGTGGGTTTTGGGGGGATAGGTGGGGGACACAGGTCTAGATTTGAACAGTCTTGTACAAAAATATATTTTAAAAAAATAAAATAAATAAAATTATAATCAATCTGAAAAAAAAAGAAAATGGTAAAAATTTTGGTAGTTGGTGATTGATGAAGATTTTGTGATCTCAGAACTTACCTCTGCCTTTTTTTTTTTTTTTTTTGAGAGACAGGGTCTCCTTGTAGCTCCAACTGTCCTGGAACTCACTGTGTAGACCAGGCTGACTTTGAACCAGAGATCCACCTGCCTCTGCCTCCCAAGTGCTGGGATTAGAGGCGTGTGCCCACCACACCCGGGAAAAAATATTTTTTTGGTGGGGTATTTTTTGAGACAGGTTCCCCTTTAGTCCCAGCTGTCCAGAGCTCCCTCTGTAGGCCAGGCTGGCCTTGACTCACAGAGATCCCCCTGCCTTTGGCTTCTTGAGTGCTGGGATTAAAGGCGTGCACGAGACACGCCTGGAAAAACTTTTTTTTTTTTTTTTAAACGAAGGCATCTGAANTTTGTTTTCTTTTTTCTTTGTTTTTTGAGTAGTTTATATATTCTGGAAATCAATGCTTTGTCAGATGTATCTGCTGTGAAGGTTTTCTCCCACTCTGTGGGATTTCTCTTCACTTCCTTGATTGTTTCTTTTGATGTCCAGAAGCTTTTGAGTTTAATGAGGTCCCATTTGTCAATTGTCGACCTTAATTCTTGCGCAGCTGCTGTCTGACTTAAGAAGTATTTTTCCTACGCCTATGTCTTGTAGTCTGCTGCCAACTTTTTCTTCTATCGCCTTCAGAGTTTGGGGTTTCACGCTGAGGTCTTTGATCCATCTGGAGTTGACTTTTGTACAGGGCGAGAGGTAGGGGTTTAATTTCATGCTTCTACAAGTAGTGATCCAGTTTTGCCAACACCACTTGCTGAAGATGCTGTCTTTTCTCCATTGTGTCTTCTTGGCCCCCTTGTCAAATATGAGGTGGCTGAAATCGTATGTGCTCAAGTTTGGATCTTCGGTTTTGTTCCATTGGTCAACAGGTCTGTTTTTGTGCCAGTACCAGGCTGTTTTTATGACTATAGCCCTGTAGTATAGTTTGAAGGTATAGAGATCCCCCCTGTGTTGCTCTTTTCACTCAGGGTTGTTTTGGCTATTCGGGGTCTTTTGTTTTTTGCAGATGAATTTAAGGACTTTTTTTTCCAAGCCTGTGAAGTAACTCCTGGGGATTTTAATTGGGATTGCGTTAAGTCTGTTCAAGAGTTTGGGTAGAATGGACATTTTTACAATGTTAATTTTCCCGATCCATGAGCATGGTAGGTTTTTCCATCTTCTGATGTCTTCTTCAATTTCTTTCTTTAAGGGTTTAAAATCTTCATCAATCAATCAGTCGCTATGTAACTTTTTACCATTTTCTTTATTCTTGGTGAAAGCATTTAAAATCAACCCTCTTAGAATGATTCAAGCACACTACAAATTTGTTCATTATGACTACCATGTTGTACATTAGATTCTTAGGGTTTACTCATTTTGTGAAATTAGAATTTTGTAGCTTTTATCAATAATTTCTCATTTCCTGCTTATACTGTATAAAGCCATCCCCATATGGCCTTGCTTTATGTATGCTGTGTTATAAAAACACCATATCTTATTCAGTACATTGTTACTTTATTAGCATCAAGTTCACAGCTAAGAACTTGTACTTTATGCGTTGAAGAAAGCTTATAAAGCAATATATTTTCTTTTTTAAAAATTTTTATGTGTATGAGTGTACTGTCTACATGTAGGTCTGTGCACCCGTGTCATGCAATGCTGGGAAGGTCAGAAGAAGGCGTCAGATTCCCCTGGAACTGGAGTTAAAGATGGTTCTTAGCCGCCATGTGGGTGCTGGGAATCGAACCCAGGTCCTCTGCAAAAGCAGTTGGTGCTCTTAACCGCTGAGCCATCTCTCCAGCCCCTAAACAATATATTTTCTACTTGAAGCATGTTACAGTATATTTTCTTTCTTTTTTTTTTTTTTTTGGTCTTTTCGAGACAGGGTCTCCCTGTAGCCCCAGCTGTCCTGGAACTCACTCTGTAGACCAGGCTGGCCTTGAACTCACAAAGATCCGCCTGCCTCTGCCTCCCAAGTGCTAGGATTAAAGGCGTGCGCCACCACGTTAACCTTATTACATCAAAATTTATTTATTATCACCAAACTTAATATCACCAAAATTTAGGACCTTGGTCTTTCCTTCTTGCCTTTGTACAGGGCCAAAGAGACACGTTGGCTACTTTAACAACCTTAAAGCGGACTCCAGGAATATCACCAACCGCATGACCTTTCCGACCAAATCCAGCAACCAGAACTTCGATCATTTTCCCAATGGAGTTCAGGCAGCCATCATTGGACTACAAAGGCTGTGATCTTCTTGCCGTTCTTGATCAGCTGGACCCTACACACTTCCTGATAGCCGAGTTTGGCTGTTTAGCTTCGACCCCTACTTTTTCCAGCACGATTCCCTTGGCATGAGAAGCACCTCCAAACGGGTTAGCTTTTAGGGCTGTGCCCAAATGGGCCTTCTTGTACTGTTTATCGTGCCGCTTCTGGTCCCGTCGGTGACTACGGAGCTTCCTGGCAGTACGCAGACCACGACACTTGCCCATGTTGCCGGCGCCTCGGAAAATACTGTTTTCTAAATGCACGACAGCTTTCCCAGGAATTAAGTGACAATAATCAACAAGTAGGACCTTCATTAACTAAAAGCCGTCGTACATGCAAAAGACGTCAAGAAGTGAAGGGTAAAAACCACTGAGCAGAGGAAATTTTACAGGGACACAGCTGAACAGAGGGTTTAATCCATCATATATATAATTATTGCAAAAAAAACAAAGGACCAAGAAAACAAATAACCCAATTAAAAATGGGCTACTGGGCGTGGTGGGCACTGCCTTTAATGCCTACACTTGGGAGGCAGAGGCAAGTGGATCTCTGTTGGAGAGTTCCAAGGCGTCTGGTCTTACAGAGCGAGTTCCCACAGACAGCTGGGGCTGAACAGGGAAGACCCTGTCTCAAAAAGACCAAAAAAAAAAAAACAAAAAAAAAGATGGGGCTAATGCCGGTGTGGTGGCCCACACCTTTAATCCCTAGCACTTGGGAGGCAGAGGCACGCAGATCATTTATGAGTTCAAGGCCAGCCTGTTGGCAGAGTTGAGTCAGGACAGCTGGAAGCTACAGGGAGGACCCGTCTTGAAAAGACCAAAAAGGAAAAAAAAAAAAAAAAAAAAAAAAAGATGGGCTAAAGATCTAACAGAGACTTCTCAAGAGAAGTAGCCAGCCAGTGGTGGGGCATGCCTTTGGAATCCAGAACCTAGAGGCAGGCAAGATCACTGTGAGTTCAAACCAGCCTGGTCTACATAGGTGAGTTGCCAGACAGCATGGGGCTACAGGGATACCCTGTCTCAAAAAAAAAGAGAGAAGAAGAAAAAAAAAAAGTAGCTGGCCTAAGAAACATCTTTAAAAGTGGTTCAAGCATTTCCTACACTTGGAGCAGAGGCAGGTGGATCTTTTGTGAGTTCAAGCCAGCCTGGTCTACAGAGTGAGTGTCCAGACAGCTGGAGCTAAAAAAAAAAGAGACCCTAGTCGAAAAGACAAACAAAAAAAAAAAAAAAAAAAAAAAAAAAAGTGTTTCAACATTAGCCGGGGCGTGGTGGTGCAACGCCTTTAATCCTAGCAACTTGGGAGGGCAGAGGCAATGGATCTTTGTGAGTTCCAAGGCCAGCCAGGTCTACAGAGTGAGTTTCCAGGATAGCTGGCGGACTACGGGAACCCTGTCTCTCCAAATAGACCAAAAAAAAAAAAAAAAAAGTGTTCAACATTGTTAGTTGAATTAAGGAAATGCAATTAAAAACCACTTTAAGATTTCGTCTTACACCCATGAGATTGGTTATGATCAAGAAAACAAACGATACCAAATGCTGGAGAGGGTGTGGAAAAGGGGAAAAGCTCATCTGCTGCTGGTGGGAGTGCAAACTTGTCCACCCCTTCGGATAGAGCTGGACGCTGTTGTGCTAAGTGAGGTAACACAGTCTCAGAAAAACAAACAACGTACATCATCCCTCATTTGTGGTTCCTAACACCAAGTCCTTATATGTAAGCAAAGGTGGAGTAACTGGTCAGTAAAGATAATATCACATTGACTGTTACTGCTATAGATACAGCTTCAAGTATATGTCTCCATTTTCCTCAGTTCCTGTAGATTATGAGAAAGAACAATCTTTTTAATACATTAAAGTATAAATATCAACTCACTGATCAATTCAGTTATATAATTGTAGAAATTAAAGATTAAACACTCCTAACAAGAAAGTAAACCAGAAAAAAAAAAAAAAGAAAAAGAAAATTATCAGGCTGATGTTAGCCTTCTGTGATGCTTAAGTGACCATACTTAATGCCCATACCATATTGGCCGAGGGGATCTTAAGGGATACTTTGTTCCTTGCCCTCAGAGGTCAACTAAGTCCCAGGGGGACTATGCATGGGGCATATCTTGAAATGTCCTACTAAATGTGGGTCCCCAGTCTTCCTGTGGCAGGGAGGTCTTGGAGATCCACTAATGGGACTTTCAGACAGTGTCCAGTCTATAAAGAGGAAAATCTGCTCATGCTTCAAAAAGGGAAGCCTGGTCTAGCAAGATCTGCCTTTGTCCTGAGTGGATGGAACTGGTAAATGAAAAGCTGAAAGGAGCCAGGGGCTCCCCACCCTGGCCCCCACCCAAAAACCCAAGTGATCCCCAAGGACCAGATCCTCAACTGATCTTGAGAGAACAAGACCTTGATCAATCTGAGCTGTGTGGCCTTAAACATCCAAAAGGAAAGTATAACCAGAAATAGTAAGGCCTGAGAAATTGTACTTCAGGTATAAAACTTGAGATCCTAGTAAAAAACAAAATATTAAAAAAAAAAAAAAAAAAAAAAAGCACAGTTGGTTTGCCTGTCTTACTGGCAAGTGCAGCACCCTGTGGCTGCCATGCTTTTGCCATCCTTCAAAGACATCAGACCACAGCTTTTTAACCCTCAAATATGGACTGAAGACTCATGTCTCTCCAAGAACCCTCCAAACCTTCAGTGCCAGATGGGACTGCTGAGACATCCAGCTTGTGGACTGAGCAACTACTGGGGTTTCAGCCTCTTTCAGAGTATAGACTGCCATTGTTGGACTACCCAGGCTGTATCATGGAGACCAGTACAGGAATATCAAGACAGGAACGTGGTGTTATTGCGACCTCATATGGTGACCACGGGAAGGGAAGACCCCAGTGGGAGCACAAGAGCAGGACTGATGGTTTGGGCTTGCCAAGGAGGAGCCTTCAAACACTTCCAGGTAAACTTCTGCCTGAAACAGTAAACTTCTGCATCAAAAATTTTAAGAGACTGAGAGAAAATATTAAAAACTTTCATGGTAGAATGCATGAGCTCTGGTGGGTTGGGGGGCAAGGAAGGGGGAGTGGGTCTAGACTTGATTGGGAAATGTGTGAAATGCACAAAGCTTCAGTAAAAATTGGCTTTAAAAGAAAAGAAATGTAGTTGTATTTTTTTACTTCTATACAAGCTTACAGTTAAACTGTGAATCCCTAAATATGTTTCGCAAGCAATTCACCTACAGTTTGATTTCAGACTTTGTAAATTTGCTATATGTAAGGAGCGTAAAAAAAAAAAAGCTAAAAGTAGAATAATGAACATCAAAGGCTGGGATAGATGCTCCCAAAGCTCAGAGTTGAAGTGTTGCTGCTGAGAGTGCTGGAGAGCAAGAAGGCTGTGACATGCTTCAAGTAGAAAATATACTGTGACGCAGGGCGTGGTGGCGCACGCCTTTAATCCTAGCACTTGGAAGCAGAGGCAGGGGCGGATCTTGTGAGTTCAAGGCCAGCCTGGGCTACAGAGTGGTTCCAGGACACTGGGTCACAGGGAGACCCTGTCTCGACAAAGACCAAAAAAAAAAAAAGAAAGAAATATACTGTAACATGCTTCAAGTAGAAGTATATTGTTTTCAGGGGCTGGAGAGATGGTCAGCGGTAAGAGCACCAACTGCTTTTGAAGAGGACCTGGTTTCGATTCCCAGCATCCCACTATGGCGGCTAAGAAACCATCTTTAACTCCAGTTCCAAGGGGGAATTGACGCCTTCTTCTGAGCCCGCGGCATTGCATGACACGGGTGCACAGACCCTAAGCATGTAGACAGTAACACTCATACACATAAAAATTTTTAAAAAAGGAAACAAATATAGTGCTTATAGCTTTCTTTCAAAGCATAACGTACAAGCTCTTTGCTTGTGAATCTTATGCTAATAATAACAATGTACTGAATAAGATATGGTGTTTTTATTAAACCCAGCACTACATAAAGCAAGGCCAATGGGGATGGCTTTATACAGTATATAGCAGAATGAGAAATTATTGATAACAGCTACAACTAATTCTAGTTTCACAAAATGAGTAAACCCTAATAAATTAATGTACCCAAACCTGGTAGTCAAAGAACAATATGTGTAGTGGTGCTTGAAATCATTTAAGAGGGTTTGAATTTTAAATGCTTTCACAAAAAGAATAGAAGAAAATGGTAAAAAGTTACATAGCGACTGATGATTGATGAATGATTTAACCTTAAAGAAAAGAAATTGAAGAAGACATCAGACAGATGGAAAAACTACCATGCTCATGGAGCGGGAAAATTAAATGTGTAAAAATGTCCCATTCTACCCAAACTCGTGAACAGACTTAACGCATCCCAATTAAAATCCCAGGAGTTTAACGTCACGGGCTTGAAAAAAAGTCCTTATTATCTAGAAAAAAAACAAAAGACCCCGAATAGCCAAAACCAACCCTGAGTGAAAAGAGAACACAGGTGGGGATCTCTATACCTTCAAACTATTTACTGACAGGATATAGTCATAAAAACAGCCTGGGTCTGGCACAAAAACCAGACCTGTGACCAATGGAACAAAAACCGAAGATCCAAACTTGAGCCCACCTACGATTTCAGCCACCATCATGTGTGACAAGGGTGCCAAAGAGAAAGGACACAATGAGAAAAGACAGCATCTTCAGCAGTGGGTGTGGCACAAACTGGATCAACTACTTGTAGAAGCATGAAATTCAACCCCTACCTACCTCTGCCCTGTACAAAAGTCAACATCCAGATGGATCAAAGACCCACGTGAAACCCCAACACTCTGTAAGGCGATAGAAGAAAAGTGGCAGCAGACTACAATACAAGGCCTAGAAGAAATACTTCTATAAGTCAGAAGCAGCAGCTGTCGCAAGATTAGTCGACAATTGACAAATGGGACCTCATTAAATCAAACACTTTCTGGATTTTTTTTTAAAGAAACAATCAAGGAAGTGAAGAGAAATCCAGCACGAGTGGGAGAAAAAAAACCTTCACAGCAGAAACATCTGAAAATAGCATTTGATTTCCAGACATATAAACTACTCAACAAAACAAAGAAGAAAGAAAACAAATTACCCACTCAATAGATGGGCAAAGAAGCTGAACAGAGACTTCACAGAGGAGGAAGTAAATAGTGAGGGAGAAACACCTTAAGAAGTGTTCACAAATCGACTAATCATTTAATGAAATGCAAATCAAAACCACTTTCAAGATATCATCTTTATCCCATAAGACTGGCTAGGCAAGAAACAAATGATACATGCTTTGTAGAGGTTATGGGGAAAGGGGGAACACTCACCCTTGTCTGGTGGGAATGTAAACTTGTACAGCCACTATGGAAAGCAGTGTGGAGACCCTTGGAAGACTTGGAATGAACTTGCCACCGCGACACAGCCATACCACCCTGAGGCTTGTACCCCAAGACTCACCCCAACTGCAAAGAAACATGCATGGCCAATTTATTTTAGATCTCTTCACAATAGCCAGAGCTGTAAACCACCAAATGCCCACTCAACTGACGAATGATAGAAAAGTGTTGTACATCTACACAATGGAGTTCTATGCAAGAGTAAAGGGGACATCATGAGCTTTGCAAGGAAAATGGCTGGAGCTAGAAACATCATGTTGAGTAAAGTAAACAGTCCAGAAAAACCAACGACGAATGGTATCCCGCATCTGGGGATGCTAGTGCCAATTACCTAGTTTTAAGTATTTCTTGTGCATGCCCCTTGAGCTTTGTACAGCAGTTGGGAGTGATGCATTTTTGAAACAACAACAACAGAAAGGACTTGCAAATCAAAGAACTGACTGAAACAGTGACTTCTGCTCAAAACAGTTCACTTCCACATGGAGAATATCAAGAAAGACTGAGAAAGAGATGAAAAACATGTTTGGCAGAATACACAGCGCTGGTGGGTTTTGGGGGGATGGTGGGGGACACAGGTCTAGATTTGAACAGTCTGTACAAAATATATTTTAAAAAAATAAAAATAAATAAATTATAATCAATCTGAAAAAAAAAGAAAAATTAAAAATTTTTTTTTTTTGGTTGGTTGGTTGGTTGATGAAGATTTTGTGATCTCAGAACTTACCTCTGCCCTTTTTTTTTTTTTTTTTTGAGAGACAGGGTCTCCTTTGTAGCTCCAACTGTTCCTGGAACTCACTGATGTAGACCAGGCTGGACTTTGAAACGCAGAGATCCACCTCCTCTGCCTCCCCAAGTTGCTGGGATTAGAGGCGGTGCCACCACACCCGGGAAAAAATATTTTTTTGGTGGGGGTATTTTTTGAGACAGGTTCGCCCTTTAGTCCCAGCTGTCCGAGAGCTCCCTCTGTAGGCAGGCTGGCCTTGACTCACAGAGATCCCCCGCCCTTTGCTTCTTGAGTGCTGGGATTAAAGGCGGCACGAGCACGCCTGGGAAAAACTTTTTTTTTTTTTTTTAAAGAAGGCATTCTGAANTGTCTTGGAGATCCACTAATGGGACTTACAGCAGTGTCCAGTCTATAAAGAGGAAATCTGCTCATGCTTCAAAAAGGGAAGCCTGGTTCTAGCAAAATCTGCCTTTGTCCTGGTGGATGGAACTGGTAATGAAAAGCTGAAAGGAGCCAGGGGCTCCCCACCCTGGCCCCCACCCAAAAACCCAAGTGACCCCCGGACCAGATCCTCAAACTGATCTTGAGAGAACAAGACCTTGATCAATCTGAGCTGTGTGGCCTTAAACATCCAAAAGGAAAGTATAACCAGAAATAGAAGGCCTGAGAAATTGTACTTTAGGTATAAACTTGAGATCCTAGTAAAAAGACAAAATATTAAAAAAAAAAAAAAAAAAAAAAAGCCACGTTGGTTTGCCTGTCTTACTGGCAAGTGCAGCTACCTTGTGGCTGCCATGCTTTTGCCATCCTTCAAAAACATTAGACCACAGCTTTTTACACCTCCAATAATGGCTGAAGACTCATGTCTCTCCAGAACCCTCCAAACCTTCAGTCCAAATGGGACTGCTGAGACATCCCGCTTGTGGACTAGCAACTACCGGGGTTTCAGCCTCTTTCAGGGTATAGACTGCCATTGTTGGGACTACCCAGGCTGTATCATGGGGACCAGTACAGGAATATCAGACAGGCACGTGGTGTTATGCTGGACCTCATATGGTGACCACGGGAAGGGAAGACCCCAGTGGGAGACACAAGAGCAGGACTGATGGTTTGGGCTTGCCAAGGAGGAGCCTTCAACACTTCCAGGTAAAACTTCTGCCTGAACCAGTAAACTTCCTTCATTCAAAAATTTTAAGGAGACTGAGAGAAAATATTAAAAACTTTCATGGTGAATGCATGAGCTCTGGTGGGTGGGGGCAAGGAAGGGGGTGGGTCTAGACTGATTGGGAAATGTGTGAAATGCACAAGCTTCAGTAAAAATTGGCTGTTAAAAGAAAAGAAATGTAGTTGTATTTTTTTACTTCTATACAAGCTTACAGTTAAAATGTGAATCCCTAAATATGTTTTGCAAGCAATTCACCATCAGTTGATTAGACTTTGTAGTGAAATTTGCTTATATGTAAGGAGCGTTGTAAAAAACAAAAGCTCTAAAGTGAATAATGAACATCAAAGGCGGGATGATGCTCCCAAAGTCTCAGAGTTGAAGTGTTGCGCTAGAGGAGGACTGGGAGCAGAAGGCTTTGACATGCTTCAAGTAGAAAATATACTGTGACGCAGGGAAAAAAAAAAAAAAAAAAAAGAAAGAAAATATTTTCCAAGCCGGGCGTGGGGGCACGCACCTTTAATCCCAGCACTCGGGAGGTAGAAGTGGGTGGATATCTGTGAGTGGGTAGAAGTGGGTGGATATCTGTGAGTTCAAGGCCAGCCTGGTCTACAGAGCAAGCTCCAGGACAGCTGATACTAAAAGGAAGACCCTGCCTCAAAAATACCAAAAAAGGAAAAAACTAAAAAAGAAAAAACAAAAAGATAAAGAAAATATTTTCCTATACCTATATCTTGTAGGTTACTGCCAATGTTTTCTTCTAACATTTTCAGAGTTTCAGGTTTCACATTGAGGTCTTTGATCCATTTAGAATTCACTTTTGTTTAAGGCAAAAGGTAGGGGTTTAATTTCATTCTTCTACAGGTGGTGATCCAGTTTTGCCAGCACCATTTGCTGAAGATGCTATCTTTCCTCCATTGAATATTTTTTGGCCTCTTTGTCAAATATCAGGTGGCTGAAATCATATGTACTCAAGTTTGGGTATTCAGTTTTATTCCGTTGATCTATGGGTCTATTTTTGTGCCTGTACCAAGCTGTTTTTATAACTGTAGTTCTGTATGGAGGCTGGAGAGATGGCTTAGCAGTTAAGAGCACCGACCACTCTTACAGAGGACCTGGGTTCGATCCCCAGTACCCACATGGCAGCCGAAAACCGTCTGAAACTCCAGTTCCAGGGGAATCCGACACCCTCTTCTGACCTCCACGGCATTGCACGACATGGGTGCACAAACCTGCATGCAGACAGTACATACACATACAGAAATAAATAAAATTAAATAAAAAATTAAAATTAAAATGACTGTAGCTCTGTAGTAGAGATTGAAATCTGGTCTAGTAATTCCCCCTGCATTACTCTTTCTGCTCAGGCTTGCTATCTGGGGTCTTTTGTTTTTCCATATGGATTTTAGGATTTTTTTTCCTAATTCTGTGAAAAAAGTCATGGAGATTTTGGTTGGGATTGCATTGGATTTATGTATTAATTTGGGTAGGATGGTCATTTTTACTATATTAATTCTTCCCATCCATGAGCATGAGAGGTCCTTCATCAACTGGTGTCTTCCTCAATCTCCTTCAATGATTTAAAATTTCCATTGTAGAGATCTTTAATATGTTTAATATCAGGTTTATTCTGAGATTTTTTTTTTTTTGAGGCTATTGTAAATGGAAGGGTTTCCAAGTACTCCTTCTCCAATTGCTTGTTATTGGGATATAGGAAGGCTACTGATTTTTGTAGATTAATTTTTTTTTTTTTTTTTTTTTTTTTTTTCGAGACAGGGTCTCCCTGTAGCCCCAGCTGTCCTGGAACTCACAAAAATCCGCCTGCCTCTGCCTCCCAAGTGCTAGGATTAAAGGCGTGCGCCACCATGCCCAGCATGTAGATTAATTTTGTAACTTGCCACTTTACTGAAACTGTTAACCATTTCTAGGAATTTTCTGGTGGAATTTTTGGCATCTCTTAGGTATATTATGTCATCTGCAAAAAGGGATAGTTGTATCTCCTCTTTTCCAACTAGTACTCCTTTAATTTCCTTCTCTTGTCTTATTGCTCTAGAAAGAGTTTCAAGCAGGAGTGGAGATACCCGACTTTAAGGGGAATGCTTCTCTAGATTTTCTCGGTTTAGGCTGTGGGTTTGTTGTATATGGCTTTAATTATATTGAGGAATGTTCCCTCCAGTCCAATTCCCTCTAGGACTCTAAAAATAAAGGCATGTTGTACTTTATCAGAAGCCTTTTCTGCATCAGTTGAGATGACCATGTGGTTTTTTTTATCTTTGACTCCATTTATTTTATTTTTATTTTTTTTTTTTTGGGTCTTTTCAAGACAGGGTCTCCCTGCAGCCCCAGCTGTCCTGGAACTCACTCTGTAGACCAGGCTGGCCTTGAACTCACAAAGATCTGCCTGCCTCTGCCTCCCAAGTGCTAGGCTTAAAGGAGTGCGCCACCGCACCCGGGTTAATTCCAGGAACACTTTTATTTCTTTCTTAACTTCCCCCTTGACCCACTCATTTTTCAGGAGTGTGTGGTTCAGTCTCCATGAGTTCCTGTAGTCACCAGGGCTTCCTTCTGGTGTTGATATTAAGCTTTATTGCATTGTGATCTGATAGAATGCATGGAATTATTTAATTTTTTTGTATTTGTTGAGGTTTGTTCTATGTCCAAGTATGTGGTTGATTTTGGAGAAGGTTCCATGGGGTGCTGAATAGAAAGTATATTCTTTGGTGTTTGGGTGGAATATTGGGGAGCTGTTAGGTCCATTTGGTGTATTGTATTGTTCAATTCAGATGTCTCTCTGTTTATTCTTTGTCCAGTTGGCCTGTCTAATGGACACAGTGGGGTACTGAAGTCTCCTAGTACTAGTGCGTCAAAGTCCTGTAGAATTGTGTTTATGACATTCAGAGCATCAGAGTTTGGTGCATATAAATTCATGATTGTGATATCTTCTTGGTTAATTGTTCCTTTGATAATAATGAAGTAACCCAGGGCTGGAGAGATGACCTAGCAGTTGAGAGCGCCGACTGCTCTTGCAGAGGACCGGGGTTCGATCCCCAGCACTCACATGGTGGTTGAGAACCATCTTTAACTCCAGTTCCAGGGGAATCCAACACCCTCTTCTGACCTCCATGGCATTGCACAACAAGGGTGCACAGACCTGCATGCAGACAGTACATTCATACACATACAAAATAAAAAAATTAAAAAAAAGAATGAAGTAACCCTCTTCATCTCTTCTGATTAGTTTTAGTTTGAAGTCTATTTTGTCTGATATTAGAATAGCAAATTCTACTTGTTTCTTACTGTTTTCTTGGAATATTTTTTCCATCCTTTCACCTTAAAGTAGTATCTGTCCTTGAAGGTGAGATGGGTTTCATGAAGACAACTGTGGTCTTATATTGTAGAATCCCTTAAAAAAAATAAACAAATACCCCCCACACACAAAGAACTATCATGAACATGATCAAAGAATTTAAAGAACACACGAACAAACTAATCAAAGGACTAAAAGAACATAGGGATAAACTAAAAGAAGACAATTATAAACTCTGGAATGAATTCACAAAAGATATAGAAAAACTGAAGAAAACTCAGGCTGAAATGAAAAGGAAGTGGAACACTCAATAAGCCATTTGGAAAGAATGGGAGAAAGCCTCAATAACAGAATGGATGAAGTAGAAAATAGAATATCAAGACTGGAAGACAGCATGGAAGAAGTAGCTCACTCAAACAAAGATTATGAAAAATTAAAAAACCCCACAAGAATGGAATAATCAGGAACTGTGGGACACAATGAAAATACCAAATCCGGGGCTGGAGAGATGGCTCAGTGGTTAAGAGCACCGACTGCTCTTACAGAGGACCCGGGTTCGATTCCCAACACCACATGGCGGCTAAGAACTGTCTTTAATTCCAGGAGTTCCAGGGTAATCTGATGGCCTTTTTTTTCTTTTTTGGTCTTTTCGAGACAGGGTCTCCCTGTAGTCCCAGCTGTCCTGGAACTTGCTCTGTAGACCAGGCTGGCCTTGAACTCACAAAGATCCGCCTGCCTCTGCCTCCCAAGTGCTAGGATTAAAGGCGTGCGCCACCACGCCTGGGCTGTTTCTTAATCCATTCTACTAGTCTATGTCTCCTGATTGGAGAGTTCAGTCCATTGTTATTTAAAATTATTAAGAGGGCAGGGTGTGGTGGTGCACGCCTTTAATCCTAGCATTTGGGAGGCAGAGGCAGGCGGATCTTTGTGAGTTCAAGGCCAGCCTGGTCTACAGAGTGAGTTCCAGGACAGCTGGGGCTACAGGGAGACCCTGTCTCGAAAAGACAAAAAAAAAAAAAAATTATTAAGAGATATATGTTGCTTCCCATCATTTTAGTTTCTGGTGCATTCTTGTTCTAGGTTTGTATTTCCACAGCACTTTCTGTTGCTGCTTGGGTACAGTTATTCCTACCTTCTGCTCTTTGGATTGTTTCAAGTGTTCTCTGAAGGGCTGGCTTTCTGGACATGAATTCTTTCAGCCTATTTATGTCATGAAAGATTTTCCTTTCTCTTTTAATTATAATAGACATTTTTGCAGCATACTTGCAAATCACATACAGACCCACATCAAAAAGATCATCCATCATGACCAAGTTGGATTCATACCAGAGATGCAGGGATGGTTTAACATACGAAAAGCAATAAATATCATCAAGCATATAAATGGACTGAAAGACAAAAACCACACGATCATCTCAATTGACTCGGAAAAAGCCTTTGACAAAATCCAGCATCCCTTCATGCTTAAAGTCCTAGAGGGAATTGGAGGGATCATTCCTCAATGGAAGTCTAGTTCACTATTCCCTTTCTGTTCTGAAGGTTCTCCAAAGAATCCACTTGGACACTCCCTCTGCAATACCAGTTTGTGGGGGGAGGCTATGCCTGTTTAGCCTGTGTCCGGGCACTGGAGTCCCAGCTCATCCAAGATCACCGTTAGTTACTGAGAGGATCTCCCTAGTGGTCGCATCTGGCAATAGCAGTGGGGTCTGAAATCGGGTCACTTTCACAAGCAATTAGTAATTCAGTTTTTTGGACTCTGGTTTCCATTTGGGCCCTTGGAGTTCCTCTAAGAATGGGCCTCCCATTTGGAAACAACCAGCTGAATAGGCAAATGTAGGTGCTGGATTGCTAGCACCAATTACCTAATTGTATGGCAAACTGAGCAACGTCAACGTGATCTGAAAACAACTCAGGTGGTCCTGGAAAATCCCCGATCTAAGCTCTGCACTCAAGTCTATGATAGTTCTTTTAAGGTCTCTATTCTGATGGGGCTGGAGAGATGGCTCAGTGGTTAAGAGCACCCACTGCTCTTGCAGAGGACCTGGATTCGATTCCAGCACCCACATGGTGGCTAAGAACCATTTTAACTCCAGTTCCAGGGAAATCCGACACCCTCTTCTGACCTCTGCAGCATTGCATGACACAGGTGCGCCTACCTACATGCAGACAGTCCATTCATACACATTAAATAAAATAAATAAAATAAAAAGATCTATATTCTGAGTTATATCTAGGGGGTCCTCATTATAGGATTCTTCTACAGGGCTGGTAGTATTTGGCAGTGCCTTATTTATTTGGGTTTTTCATGTTATTTTCTTCATTGTGCTCTTGACATTTGGATTTCTTTTGTTTGTGATTCTAGCATGAAACTCAAGTGTTGATTTGAAGACTGGCTTTGCTTGTATTCTTCAGATGTCTTCACTCTCATTAGGTGTGCAAGGGTGGTTGTTCTAGGCTTCAAGTTCTCACTTCTGACTTTGTACAGGAGAGACCAGCCACCCTCGCCCGCCCAGCCAGTCAGGGGCTCCTCCAGAGGCCTGAGACAGTCAGCAATCAGGTAACCTTGAACCCCGCACTACACGGGGTCCGCCCAGCAGTTCCTTGGGCCTGGCTGTAAATATCTGTCCAGGGACAGGAAAGTCTAGCCTGGAGCTGAGGGAGGGGCTCCAGGTGCCCCCCACCGGTGGGTAGGAAGTCCAGAATACCAGCACTGCCACGCGGTTTGGGACCCTCACCACTGAGCTGAGGCCAACCGTATACACTCACTGGGAGAGACATACTCACTGGGAACCGCTGTGCCTACCGCTGTGCCCACCGCTGTGCCTACCGCTGTGCCTACTGCTGTGTCTACCGCTGTGCCTACCGCTGTGCCCACCACTCTCCAGGGCTGGTTGCCTATGTCTGTATTTGGGTCCAAGGGCAGGGAAGCCTAGCCTGGAGCCAAAGGAAGGGTCCCAGGCTCCCACCTGCCAGTGACCTCTGCCATCTCCTGCCACCTGCAGGAACCCCAGTGTTCCTCTCCAAGACAACTGTCTTGAGCTGGAGGTAAAGCTGAGGCGATTGTAATGGAAATCCTCTTTCCTGGAAGCTTGACAAAAAACTCTTGACAACCATGTTTTTGGTTTTTTTATTTATTCTTGTAGCCGGGCGTAGTGGCGCATGCCTTTAATCCTAGCACTTGGGAGACAGAGGCAGGCGGATCTTTGTGAGTTCAAGGCCAGCCTGGTCTACAGAGTGAATTCCAGGACAGCTGGGGCTACAGGGAGACCCTGTCTCAAAAAGACAAAAAAAAAATTTATTCTTGTATGTGTATGAATGTACTGTCTGCATGTAGGTCTGTGCACCCGTGTTGTGCAATGCCGCCGAGGTCAGAAGAGGGTCTCTGCTTCCCCTGGAACTGGAGTTCTCCTGGAATTGGAGTTACAGACGGTTCTTAGCCGCCATGTGGGTGCTGGGGATCGAACCCGGGTCCTCTGCAAGAGTGGTCAGCGTTCTTAACTGCTAGACCATCTCTCCAGCCCCAACCATGTTTTATATAAAGGGAAAAGTGCCTCACAAATGCTTTCTGCTTGGTGACAGGTAATTAATGTTTTAGTTTCATTAGCAGCTTTATGACTCTGGCGGCTGTTCTGAATTGTGCATATGTGCACACATGTGGATATGTGGAGGTTAGAGGCTGACCTTGGGGATCTATCACTCTTCACCTTACTACTATTTTTTTGAGACAAGGTCTCACTGTGTAGTCCCAAGTTGGTATTGGTTAGAGTGTTTTGTCACAGCAATAAAGAAGCTAACTAGAACAGCATGTGTCTCTGTGCCCAGCCCTCCACCTTATCTGAGACAGGGTCTCTCACTGAATCTGAAGCTCATGAGCTGGGTTAGACTGGAGACCAGGAAGTCCAGGGATCTTCCTGTCTTTGCCTCTCCAGTGCTGGGATTATAAGCACACAGCACTATACCTGGTGGGTTTTGTTTGTTTTTGAGACAAGGTCTCCCTGTAGTCCCAGCTGGCTTGGAACTCACAGAGATCCACCTGCTTCGTGTACCACCATGGCTGACACCCCTGACATTTTTTTTTTATTCAAAGCCAATTTTTATTGAAGCTTTCTGCATTTCATACAAAATTTCCAATAAAATCTAGACCCATGCCCCCTTCCTTGCCCCCCCGCCAGAGCTCATGCATTCTGCAAAACATGTTTTTCATCTTTTTCTCAGTCTCTTAAAATTTCCGATGTAGAAGCTCACTGTTTTGAGCAGAAGCTCACCGTTTCGGTCGGTTCCTGACCCAGTCTTTGTTGCTGTTCCTTCCAATCTGCATCACTCCAAAATATGCATGGCATGCCACACATATCTTTTAGCATCTTCAGCTTATGGTTTCTCTCTTTATTTATTTTTATTTTATTTTTAAATTTTTTTATTTATTTCTGTATGTGTATGAACGTACTGTTTGCATGCAGGTTTGTGCACCCGTGTCGTGCAATGCCGCGGAGGTCAGAAGAGGGTCTCGGATTCCCCTGGAACTGTTCTCCTGGAATTGGAGTTTCAGACGGTTCTTGGCCACCATGTGGTGCTGGGGATCGAACCCGGGTCCTCTGTAAGAGCGGTCAGCGCTCTTAACCGCTAGGCCATCTCTCCAGCCCTCTCTCTCTTTTATTAGGCTGAAAGATGTCATGTTTGAAGGCTCCTCCTTGTCAAGCCCAAACCACCATCAGTCCTGCCTTTGTGCTCCACACTGGGGTCTTCCCTTCCCGTAGTCACCAAATGAGGTCCACTAAGCACCACGTCCTGTCTTGATCTTCCTGTACTGGTCTCCATGATACGGCGTGGGTAGTCCACCAATGGCAGTCTATACTCTGAAGAAGTTGAAACCCCAGTAGTAGCTCAGTCCACAATTTGATGTCTCAGCAGTCCCCATTTGACACTAAAGGTTTGGAGGATTCTTGGAGAGACATGAGTCTTCAGTCTATATTGGAAGGTTGAAAAGCTGTGTCTCATGTCTTTGAAGGATGGCAAAAGCCACACCTGGTATTTTTCCAAATTCAGGATCTCAGGCTTTGGTGGTGAGTTCTCTCCCAGCTTGAGTTTAAATGTTTATTTTGTTCATTTTTTTTTTTTTAGGGTTTATTTTTATTTTATGTATATGTGTGTGGCTGCATGTATGTAAGTGCACTACATGTGTGCCTAGTGACTGCAGAAGCCAGAAGAGGGAGTCAAACTGAAGTTATCTATGTTTGTGAGCTGCCATGCAGGTGCTAGGCACCTGGGTCCTCTGCAAGAGCAGCTGGTGCTCTTCATTCCAGAGCCCTCATCTCTCCAGCCCCTAGTTCACTGATCTTGAAAGTTCTCAGAAACCTCTGATGGCAAAGATCTCAGGACTGCAGATGACAAAATACAGTAAGGTGGGAGAGATTGCTCAGTGGTTAGGGTCACTTCCTGCTCTTCCAGAGGACCTGGAAGCTCCCAGCACCCACATGGTGGCTCACAACCACGTGTACCTTTAAGGCG
Organism: Rhizomys pruinosus; assembly: GCA_009823505.1. Classification (NCBI taxonomy): domain Eukaryota; kingdom Metazoa; phylum Chordata; class Mammalia; order Rodentia; family Spalacidae; genus Rhizomys; species Rhizomys pruinosus. The sequence goes on along the minus strand of VZQC01005781.1, from coordinate 295,140 downwards.
ATCTGTCACCCTGGGGTACCCACACGTGTAGCATTCACATACACACAAATATTAAATCTTTTTTTTTTTTATTAATTTTATTTATTTCTTTATGTGTATGAATGTACTGTCTGCATGCAAGTTTGTGCACCTGTGTCGTGCAATGCCGCGGAGGTCAGAAGAGGGTGTCAGATTCCCCTGGAACTGGAGTTTCAAACGGCTCTCGGCCGCCATGTGGGTGCTGGGGATCGAACCCGGGTCCTCTGCAAGAGCGTTGGCGCTCCTAACTGCTAGGCCATCTCTCCAGCCCAAATAGTAAATCTTAAAAAAAAAAATCTTTGGTTAGAAATTTGATGAGAATTGGTTTTGAGGACATGTTTAGACCATGGGCTCTGAAGCATCACGTGAGAACCCTTTAGGATATTTATGTCAGTGGCTTGTTGCTTATAGAAGACTTGGAATCTCTTGGCATTACTTTCCATGCAATCCAGCACCTACATTTGCCTACTCAGCTGGCTGTTTCCAAATGGGAGACCCATTCTTAGAGGAACTCCAAGGGCCCAAATGGAAACCAGAGTCCAAAAAACTGAATTACTGATTGCTTGTGAAAGTGACCTGATTTCAGACCCCACTGCTAATGCCAGATGAGACCACTAGGGAGATCCTCTCAGTAACTAACGGTGATCTTGGATGAGCTGGGATTCCAGTGCAGGCACGTGCACCCAGGAAGCTACAGTCCTGTACTGAGAGGCCAAGGTAAAGGGAAGGTTTTAGACTCTTGTCTGGAAGGATTCATGAGGGGGCGCAGGTCTGAGGTTGAGGTTAGTTGGGTAGATGTCCTTGTACCTGGGCTGTGCTAGCCTTTGTGGGAAGCCGTGTAAAGCCTTGCAGTGGTTTTAGGCACACTGCACATCACAGGATCTCCTAAATAATCTCCTGTTCTTATTTTGTGGTTGTTTCTGATGCCTTCACATGTTCATCACTGCAAGGTAAAGCTGTGCCCTTCTCCCCAGAGCAGCTCTGACCTAGGGCCTGGGCCAGAACTGGACTGGTTTTAGGACAGTCATGGAGATTATGGTGTCACAGTGGACAGGAAACATAGCACATGTGTTGTAGTTTTCTCTTTGATTGTGGTGAGAAAACACACTGACCACTACCAACCTGAGGAGGAAAAGGTTTATTCAGGATAATCTCCTGGGTTACAGTTCATCACTCAGGGAGCCCAATGTAGGAACTCAGGGCAGGAGCCTGGAGGCAGGAGCTGAATGAAGCACAGGCCATGGGTTGCTCCCCTGGCCCATGCAGTCCGGTTTTTTTTTTTTTTTTTTTTTTTTTTTGTCTTTTCGAGACAGGGTCTCCCTGTAGCCCCAGCTGTCCTGGAACTCACTCTGTAGACCAGGCTGGCCTTGAACTCAGAGATCCACCTGCCTCTGCCTCCCAAGTGCTAGGATCAAAGGGCATGCACCACCACACCTGGCTTAAGGATGGTTGTCAGCTACCATGTGGGTGCTGGGACTCGAACTCAGGTCCTCTGCAAGAGCAGTCACGTGCTGGTGCTCTTAAGTACTAAGCCATCTCTCCAGCCCCAGCCTGCCCTCTTATACCGTACACAACAACCTCCCCAGGGTGGCACCACCCATAATGGGCTGGGCCCTCCCACATTGCTCATCAAGACAATACTTCCGTAGATGTGTGGCCAACAGGCCAGTCCCAATGGCAAGCCAATCGCCCAGTTGAAGCTCCCTCAACCCAGGTGTGTCAAGTTGACACTAAAGCTATCCAGCAGTGTATATGTGACTCTGCAGACACATAGAGCCCTAACCAGAGCCCTAACCCACCTGTCACTTGAATGTGACTTCAGCAGCCATTTCCGAAACAGCACTCCTCCCTGGTCACTCTGACTTCTGAGACTTGGTTACCTATGTGGCAGTCACACTGTGAAGGGATGGCCGTGCTGGAGGAAGTATGTCACTGGAGGCGGGCTTAGTGAGTTCAAGCCTTGCAGGTTCCCGTTGCTCTCTGCTTCCTGTGCTCATTGGAAGATGTGAACCTCAGCTTTCTGCTCCAGCTCCTGCCACCATGCCTCCTAGCCATGATGGACTCTAATTTCCTGGAACAGTCAATTGTAAGCTCAAATAAACTCTTCCCTTTTTTTTAAATATATATTTTTAATTTTTAAATTTTATTTTTTTTTGTCTTTTTGAGACAGGGTCTCCCTATAGCCTCAGCTGTCCTGGAACTCACTCTGTAGACCAGGCTGGCCTTGAACTCACAAAGATCCGCCTGCCTCTGCCTCCTGAGTGCTAGGATTAAAGGTGTGTGCCACAACGCCCAGCTATTTATTTTCTATGTATATGAATGTACTGTCTGCATGTAGGTCTGTGCACCCATGTCGTGCAATGTCCCAGAGGTCAGAAGAGGGTCTCGGATTCCCCTGGAACTGGAGTTCTCCTGGAACTGGAGTTACAGACGGTTCTCAGTTGCCATGTGGGTGCTGGAGATCAAACCCGGGTCCTCTGCAAGAGCAGTTGGCGCTCCTAACCCTTAGGCTATCTCTCCAGCCCCAACTCTTCCTTTTATAAGTTCCCTTGGTCATGGTGGTTTTATCACAGCAACAGAAAAGTGACTAATACAGTTTTTTGGTACCAGGAGTGGGGTGTTGGTTGTGAAGAACCTGACCATGTGGGTGCTAGGAGAAGTGTGGAAGATTCTGGAACCTTGGGCTTGAAAAGCTGTTGACTGCTGTAAGAACAGCTTAACAGGCCATTCTAGCAGTAGCCTAGAAGAAAGCAATGCTGTAAAAAATGTATTTCCAGAGGAAAATAAAGACTTAAGCAGCCACTGGGATATTTTGTCAGAGTCTGGCTGGAGCTTGCCCGTAGCCCAAATGCTTGCCTAAGGCTAAGTTGAAAGGCAATGGACTAATGTCTTTGGCAGAGGATATTTCAAGACAGCCTAACAGAAATGGTGATGTGGCTATTAATGGTGAATATTATACAGATCTACAATGGAAAAAAGCAAATGGGGCAGAAAGAAATGCAGAATGTACAGTTTGGATTGGAAAAGTGCACTAGGAAGATTAATGTTGGAGCCAAGGCATGTGAAGGAGAGGATCCCTTTGATAAGATTAAAATGATTAAGGAGAGCCTTAGGTGTTTACAAGTAAACAATGGAAAGAGTGAGATTAAAGTGATTAAGGAGAGGTCTAGAGATTTAAAGGTAAACAACAGAAATAGTACCTTCAGGACAAGACCACACCCAGATATAAGCCTCCAGCTTTTGAAAGGAAAATACTGAAAGGGCAGAGAAAAGTTGTGAATGTGGTTGAAGTAGACCAGGGTCCATCCCAAACTTGCCTCGGCTTTCTGTTCCAGCTCCTGCCACCATGGACTTTAATTCCCTGGAACTGTCAATCAAAAGCTCAAATAAGCCGGGCGTGGTGGCGCAAGCCTTTAATCCTAGCACTTGGGAGGCAGAAGACTTTGGAGGGACCTGGAAACCTGGGAGACCTGCAACATGGCCCCTGAGTGAAGCCTCTGCACGTGCAGTGGCCCTGGACCATGTGTACATCCGCTCAGTGCCTTGTGGAGAAGTGTAAGTGTGAGGCACTCCTGGGTGGGCTAGCATACTGGGTGATAACACGACATCACAACATACCACTGAAAACTTTAAAATTGCCGTCTTCTGCTTTATTGACAGGTAAAGTGTTCAAAAATGTTCTCACAATTCAATAATTACAAAGACTCAGACTTACATTAAAAAAGTAAAAACCAGAGCCTCCAGCAGGTGCCTGCCCCGGCACAAGGCCTGGGGTGGGGGTGGGGCAGGCAGGTGCTGGGTGTGACACACAGGCATGGCCTGCAGTGCCACATCCATCAGTGCCAGCTCAGCCAAGTGCACGCCAATCAGGGAGGGGCCTGTCCAAGCTGAGGACCAGTGACATCTGCTGACAGTCACAAGCCTTAATGGATGTGGCTACAGACCTGATCACTCAACACAGGACGTGGGAAGGGGTAAGGTTAAACACACATGTGGGCGTCCCCGAGTCCGCTGTGCGGGGCAATGTGCAGGAGTGTGTTGGGTGATTCTTTCTACATGACTGACTCAGGCTACTAATCACAGGGGCTCCATGCAGGGTGGGGAAGGGAGATGTCCCAAGGCCTGTGGCATGGCTGCTTAAGCTCTGGCTTCCTCTCAGCCCCGCAGAGCACGGGCTTGCCTGCGTCATGGTGTGTGCTGCCTGTGGTGGGCTACAGATGCAGCGGGAGCAAGTGGAAGACAGAGCTCAGTTGCCTTCACAGCACAAGGGGCTGGGCCACCTCAGGGCTGTGGTGCAGCATGGACTGACACATGGACACGGGGTCCACAGCTGGTGGTCAGCAGGAGGACCTTCTGCAGCTGGTGGTGCAGGGGCTAAATGCAAGGGAAGGCCATGGCGCAGCTCCAGTTCCCTGACACAAGGGTGGCACACAGCTCTCTACTTCCCTGTGACATGGGATGGCACACAGATCTCCACTTCCCTGTGACACGGGGACAACACAGTTTTCTACTATTCTAAGCCTAGAGACAGTTTGAGGAATGGGGACCTCCCACAGCATCTGCTGAGGAAGCCGATAGGTCAGGACTAGTCAGCAAAGCCCCACCCTTCCTGGGGGGAGGTGTATGGTGGTCCTTCATGTGCAAACGGAACAGTGTCGCCTCACAGCTGTGCAGATGAACACATCTGGTCTACTGCCACGAACAACGTGGCATAAACTGATCATTATAAAGATCTCCATATCTACAAACTGATTCTACACTTCCTCGGACAACACTGGAGGCTCAGCTCAGTCTTGGCACTGATGCTGGGGCCACCTGGGCTCCCTGCCTCAGGAGGGGTGCAGGCCTCAGGCATCACAAGCTGGCTGCTCCAGGCCTTCTAGAGGGAGCTGGCTCCGATGGGGCGAGTTGGGGCTTGGGGGGCCGCTGGGGTTGGAGCTGTTCGATGGAGTCGAGTGTTTCGTGGAATCCGAGTCAGGCTGTCAATACAAACAAACAAAAAAAGAAACCCATATGAGAACCAGGTACCCTGGGCCAGAGGGTACAAGTGGCCTGCTCAATGGCAAGATGCCCTGTCCTGCCCTGAGCACCCTCCATATATCCTGTCCAGGCTGCACAAGCTTGTCCACCGGGTCTCCGGTGACTTAGCATCTTAATCATATATGAGAGAAACACTGTGGGAAGAAGCCAGGTGACCTGTAGCCAAGTGGAAAACCTAGGGAAGGTGAGAACTTCAGGGTAAAAAGTCTTCATGAAAACGCACAGAAGACATCACACTCAACAGAGAGGTGACACTTTCTGGAGACACCAAGAAGGTGCCGCCTTGCTGCCAGGTCAGTGCTGTGCCAGATCTCAGAGCGGTGAAGCAAGAAGATAGAGAAGGTGGCACACTGGACAGGAAGGAGAACCACACTGCAGACAAGCCACACACCAAAAGCACACACCCAAAGGAACTCAGCACAGAAAGGCAGCCTCCAGGGGTCCAGACCCCCCCCCCCAGCCTCCGCAGGCACCATGTGTGCTGCACTCACATGAAGGCAAAACATTTACACACAAAAAATAAAAGTGAAAAAGAAACAAAAATTGGGCCTGGTGACCCCAGCCTGGAAACGCAGATACTTTGGAGGCGGAAGCAAGAGGAGCACAAGTTCAAGGTCTGAAGCACAAAGTGGATTCAAAGTGGCCTGGGAAACTGAGCCCTTGTGTTGTAGGGAGAGAGCAGAGATCAGGCCGGGACTGCGCAGTGGCTCAACCCCTTCTCCAGAATCCTGAAATCTGAAGGATTCACTTTCCACATTTATGCCTTGAAAGTATTGGACAAAGCACCAGGATGCTGACAGCAGGGAAACAGGACAGGGAGTCAGCCAGGAGTCTACACAGCCATGGGCAGCGAGAAGAGACTGGGACAGCCAAGGAGAGGACAGCAGTGAGGGCATTCCAGCAAGGGAGGAAGGAGTTCACGAGAACATGCGCGCTGTGGCCACAAAGGAAGCCGAAGACCTGTTTCCAGCAGACCTTAGACACGTCCTGACAACGCCAGGGCGCAGTGAAGGCTGGGGTGGGGAAAGTACCATGCTGCGTAAGAGAATCATGCTGCTCCGGAGGCTGAGGGCCCAGGCACCCATACTATGTCGTGACAAGAGTGCTGCCGCTCTCCCCTCACACCTGTGGCCAGTGCTCAGCCCAGCCTTCTGAGAACTAGAGTCTGAAGAGAACAGGCCGCAGCCAGGCTGGGCACCATCAGGAGCAGGCAGCACTGTCTCCTGCGACCTAGTCAGGCTGGGCCATAAGTGAGCCTGGTCAGGACAAAGGTGACACTTACCCAGGGTCACCTATCCACACTGCCCTGATTAGACACAAACTGCATGCCCACAGGCTCACAGGAAACATGCTCGCTCACCCATGTACACAGGCTCACATATGAAATACACACATGCTTGCACACAACCTTACATGCTTATATGCATACATGTGCACACAAATGCATGTGCGTATACACAGGCCCACACTCGTGCACACACATGCTCACATACTCTTGTGTACACATGTGCTCATAGGCTCATACACACTGCGCTAATATATATGCTTTCAAGATGGACAGCCCTGCAGAGCTCGTCAAGAGATTCTAGGGAATATTTAGTTTAGTTGACAAAGAGAAAATGGACTAAAATTAAATTTCTCTATGACAAAACTCTTAAAATTAAATATTATATTTTGAGACTAGAGACTGACAACTGAAAGGTAGAGTTTATGTGGCAAACTGGCCACTGCCAAGGAGGACGGAGGAGGGCGACTTTCACCAGTCTGCACTGGAGAAGATGGGCCGCCATAGTGAGCCCAGGATGGTGAAGGAAGCGGGACGGGGGCCTGTCAGACAGCATTTGTGCTGGGCTGTCTGTGGTGTGTAGCAGGACAGCTCTCTCCACTTCTAGAAACACCTAAGGTACGGACAGAGACATGCATTCTTCCCCCAGCCTTCGTGTTTCATCTGTGTCTCACCCCCATTACACAGATGGGAAGTCGAAGCAGCAAACACTGTTGCCACGGAGTGCACAGGAGGGAAGGGCAGAGCCCAGCGAAGAAGCCGTCTAGGGTGAGGCCACTTTTATGTCACATTAAAGAAGGCCACACAGACCGGAGGCTGCAGGACTGGGAGTTCAAGACCAGTCCAGGTTATGGATTGAGACCCTGTCTCAAAAAGCAAAATTAAATAACAAAAAACTACACAGAGATGCTGAGAGCAGCCAGAGGCAGCACTGCGCCCCTGCGATTTCAGGGTCAGTCGTGATCACACTGACTTTGAGGCCAGCTGTCCCAGAAAGCAACAAAGAAGCCCAGAAGAGGGTGGCCCCTGGCCTAGGCTGGCTTAATTACCCTTCGGTGGGGTGTCCTCTTGTCACCCCACAACTCCCAGCCACACTGATGCAGGAAGACCTGACTTCGGTGGGAAAGGCAACCTCTTGGGCTGCAGAGGTCTTTGGCTCGGGCCATTGTCTCTCAGGGTGAACGGAGGTCCACAAGGACTCAAGACCCCACCCAGGGGCTGCGCCGGGACTACACGGTGCCCTCCTCTTCCCAGCTCTGGGCCTCAGCCAGCTGGTGAAGCATCTTTGTCCTCTGCGGCCCCAGGTGCCACAGCCCTTCCCATGCTGGGCAAGCCATACCTCTTTGTCAAAATCCTGGTCAGGATCAGACATGCTCCTCAGAGGCACAGTCACTCCAGGCTCTGACCCACCTACAGAGCAACAACAGCTTTAACCTCAGGGAGACTGACAGGAGGATGGAGAACAAGGTCCTTGCTCCAGCACCCACCCATGCTTGGTACCTGATGATGGCCACGAGATGTAGGGCTTGTTCCGGGATGGGGGCTGCCGGGCCAGGCCTGTTGGGGTGGGGCCCTGCCTCTCCTCCTGGACAGGGGGTGCAGCACTCTGCAGGAGAGTAGCACATGAACAGGGGTGGGACCCAGAGGGGTGGGCACAGCGGATGGTAATGCACAGGCCTGCTGCAGGCCTCTGGACGGGGTCTGTAAGCTTGAGCCAGGAATCAAAGCAGCTGTGCTCACCACTATCCCACCATTGCCTCCTGGAGTCAGCAGCAGCCATCCTAGCAAAGGCCACAGGCCACAGAAAACAGTTCAAAATGAAGAAGCAGTGGGCATGTGGTGCATGCCTTGGCCAACATTCAAGAAGCAGAGGTGGGCAGATCTCTGTAAGTTGGATGCCAGCCTGGTCTACAAAGAAAGTTCTAGACCAGCCAGGGCTGGACAGTTAGACCCCATCTCCACAAAAACATATAAAATAAAATAAAAGAAAAAAAAAGAAAAAAAGCCATCATCATACCAAGGAGATAGAACCTTTCTCTTGATGGTGGCTTCCTAAAGGACACCGAGGTGGGAACAGGCAGTCCACCAATAGACATGCACCAGTACAGAGGGGCAGACAACAGTGAAGGATGTTCAGCAGGTGGAGTCACACCCACACCTGGCCACGCACCAGAGGCAGGTCCATGAGCACCTGCATGCCGTCCCCAGGGCCCATGTGGGCCACATGGTTGAAGTTGGTCGGGTTGGATATCATTTTAGATCTCAGCTCTGGGTCTCTGAGCATTTCCCTGCAGAAGGAAACATTTTAGATTCAGGAATCTGGACACATCCTCTGGATCTAGCCAGTTCCTCATCGCACACCACATAACTCAGGGACCCCCAGCCAGAGGAACCAACTCTCACCGCCTCTGCTGTAACCTTTCTTCCTCTGGAACCTTGAAGACAAAGCGCCGCTTGCTCCGAGTGCGCAGCATCTGCTTTCTGCTGTTGTCCGAGGTGTCGGGCACATTGAGGACGGCTCCTGTGGAGAGCAGTCACTGCTGCTGTGTGCAGGGGCAGCAGCCTGCATGCTGCAAGTGACCGACTCACAAGCACAGCCACAGACCAACAGGTCATTGGAGGCCGGTACCCTGCCTGTGGCCCCCCCCTTTCCTTCCGTCCTCCCGCCCACTGGGCTTACCAGAGAATTTGCTCTTAAAGTAGATGAGGCGTGGCGGCTCACAGCCCAGCAGGTTGAGGCTGCCGTCAGTGTTCAGAGGTCGTATCTGTGCAGGGTTAGAGAAGACCCTCATATGTGGAACAGGCCACGAGAGGGAAAGCCACCCGTGCTGAGGCCACCATGCTGCCTTACCCTCCGCAGGCCGATGGTCTGTACCCACTCCATGGTGCGCACGTCGAAGACATCTACGCCATACTCACTGTACACTGTGACATGGGAGGGGCTGCAGCCTGAAGCAGATGGAGCAGAGCCAGTAAGAGCGCATCTCCAGCCTTGTCAGCCCTCTCCTGAGGCCACCTTGGCACTAGATGAGGTACAGAGGTGCAGCACGGCCCCCAGGGGGTCTTGAATCATCAAACCCTCTCCTGCCCCCACCACATAGTCAAGTTCAGAGGCAGCCTACTGCCTCTATGACTAGGGTATGTTTTCCAGACTATAGCACAGATGTTGAAGGTGATTTAGAAAGTTTTCCTTGAGGCTGGAGAGATGGCTCAGCAGTTAAGAGCACCGTCTGCTCTTGGAGAAGACCCAGGTTCAATTCCCAGCACCCACATGCCTTTAATCCTAGTACTCGGGAGGCAGAGGCAGTCAAATCTGGGCTATGGGGAGATCCTGTCTCAAAAAAAGAAAAAAGAAAAAAAAAGTTTGTTTCCTCAAGTCAGATCTGTTACAAGACAGAAATGAACTGAGCAATGGCCGGGCACAGCCCAAGCCTTTAATCCCAACACTCGGGAGGCAGAGGCAGAGGCAGAGGCAGTGGCAGAGGCAGAGGCAGAGGCAGGCTGATCTCTGTGAGTTCAAGGCCAGCATGGTATACACAGTGAGTTCCAGGACAGCTGGGGCTACAGGGAGACCCTGTCTCAAAAAGACAAATCAAATAAAAAAAAAAAAAAAAAAAAAAAAAAAAAAAAAAAAAAAAAAAAAAAACGGAAAAAAACAAAACAAAACAAAACAACCAGCAGAGAGCCCAGCAAAAGCTCAACACATATGAAGTCCAGGTAGCAGCTGACATCCAGCACTACCAGGTAAAACCCTGTTAAATAATTCCAGAAGCTGTGTTTCTAAGTGGGATTCTTTTTTGAGACAAGGTCTCCCTGCAGCCCCAGCTGTCCTGAACTCACTATGGAGATCAGGCTGGCCTCAATCTCACAAAGATCTGCCTGCCTCTGCCTCCTGGGTCCCCCAGCACACCCAGGTGGGTAGGTATATTTTATCCTCATGAACCAGTTTCCTGTCTGGCTCTGTGGCAAGTATCACACCAAGGACAGTGGAACTGTCCTGCAAGGACATGGTGGGCCTCTAGTGGACTGCTCTGACATGAGTAGCATGCTCCTTCTCTTCCTGTATGCTTAAGGAGTGCTGCCGTGTGTTAGGGTGTGACAACAGACCAGTGACTGCAGATGTGCAATCACAGCCCTTTGTCCATCTGTCTACCCTCTGGACCCCCCACCTCCCATCCTGGGCATGTGAAGCTGAAGGAGACACCTTCAGGTTTAGGGCAGCAGCAACTCCCTCCGAATGGTCTGCCAGAGACAAGAAGGATGTCCACTTCCCATGGCCATGCCACCACAGAGGCCAGGCCACAGTCTGGGCACCTGCAGTATCATCACACACGGTTCCGGGTATCACTTCATGTATGTAGATGTGGGATGCCCAGGCTGTGAAGCCCAAGGGAAGGCCAGCTAAGCTCTGCGCGGCTCCTCTGGACAAACTAGGCTTTCTGCACGTCCTGCTGTGCTCATCACGGTGCACTCTAGAGCCTGTGCTGTCTCCGCCCTGGATTCCAACCAGCCTAGTGTCATACTCTTCCTTTTGAGAAAGAAATGGCACCTGGGCAGGATAAGAGCTGAACTGGTCACCAAGCTTGTCCAGGCAGTGGTGTTTCAGACACATTTGGGGACTCTGTTATGAACTCTAAGATGACGTCCAACACACAGGAATGCTGGGGGAAGTGCTCTTACTTCTGAGTCTATGGAACTTCATTTCTGGTTTGTCAATAAATGATAAAGTTTAAACTGAGATTCCTTAAGAAAAACACACTGAAAAGTTACTAAAGTGGAAGAACATGGGCTTTGGGGTCTGACAGATCTATGAGCTAGCTATATATAAAATCTCTGTAGCCCTCGGTCTCCTGAGACAGAACCAGGAGGCGGCCACACACAGTAACGGGTCAGTACGTAGCTCTGAACAAGAATATCTCTATCCTAAAAGTTCCTTATTTTTCCCAAGTCTAAAGCTGACCTAGATTCATGATAAACATGGGGCCAAGAAGGAAGACCCACACAGGGGGAAGGCAGAAATGCTATGTATCCTTGCCATGGCCAGGATTATAAAAACTCTGCACTTAGTGACCAAAGTCCAATTCCAAACCTCAGAAAGCAGAGGATCTAAGAACAAGGGCTGTGTGGCTCCCAGCCCTGCACTGGCTGCCCATGAAGAGATCAGGAGAACGGAGATGCAGAGAAGGTGCTAAGGCACCAGCTGTCACGTCTGCCCTCGGGCACTACATAACCAGGCCGCTCTCAGGCCTGTGCTTCCAGCTTTCCAGACAAGTGAGAAGTATGTAAGGGCACTCACTGTACCACTGGCTTCAGCTTGACACTCTTGGACATATGGCCAGCCCAGCCAGCCCAGCAAGGAGGCAGCCTAAGGGTTTTAGTCCTATGTAATTAGGGGAATGACCCCCAGTCTCTCATCCCAGTATTCCCAAAGGCTCCATGTCAAAATCTGTGTGTGCCTCACTGGCTACTTGCTGCTTACTGCTGGCTGCTGACCTCTGACTCTGTGATGGCTGATAGGATGGCAAGGTCTAAAGCCTTTAACAGCAATCAAGCCACAGGCCAGCCAGGGGGTGCTCAATTGAGCCCCAGCAGAGCCGCCCGCCTCACCCAGCCTTCATAACTGCTCAAGAAGACTGGGACTTTCTGGCTTTTGCCCAGTGCCTGCTCACACAGGAAGCTGTGCTCAGGGTAAGCACATTACCAGAGCACTAGAAGCTCCTGCCTACAAGGAGAGACCTTGACTTGGGATTTGGAGTTTCCTGGTCATCAAATCCCTTTGTTTATTCTGCCCTGTGAGTTTATCTACTATGGGAAATGCCTTTTTAACAAGAGACGACTCCAGGTCCCTTCTCCCTTTCCCTGTGCCCTTCTGCCCAGGGAAGCCACTGTTGTCATAGCTCTGGAAGAATAAGCAGTGTACCCGGGAGAGGAAGCTGGGGTCAGCAGGAGGCTGCTGTGGTGAGCCTGGCCTCAGGTGAACTCCACTGAGCAAGGCTTCCTCTGGTCCTGCTCCTCTAACTCCACTAGGGAAGCGGAGGGGAGGCAAACCAAAGCCAACAGAACAACGCCAAGTGTCCATGGCTGTGAGAAGCAGCAACAGGGATATGGCAACAGAAAAACATATACATACTACAGGCGACAGGAGCCGCAGGCCACATGAGCTCCTGCATGCGTGACCTCCGGCCTTGAGAGTCCACGTACAGTCCCATGTGGCTGAAGCAAAGCAGGTACTCCGCACTTTTGAGCTCCACAGCACAAAGGGCATCGAAAGACTGCTGTGAGAGGAACGCAAGCGAGGGGTCAGTGGGATTTACCAGGTCTAGAGACTGCCCGTCCCCCTGGATGCTCAACAGAGAGAACCCAGAGGGGTAGCCAACACAGAGCCTGTCCTTGAACACGGCCATCCACTGCACGTGTCCGGGAGCCACCATTTCACTGAACTTTCTGTGGAAAGGCTTAGTTCTCTGGATCTCGTAGCAAAGGATAAGCCGCTTCACAGCGACAAACAGGCAGGTAGACGAGCTCCTCCTCAGCGTTCCGGTTGCCATGAGCTGGCAGCCTTTTGTTTCTGGAAGCTTGATATCGAAGTTGCTTGCTTCTGCTCCATCAAAGGAGGACCAAGGGTAGAGGTGCACATGGTGGTTTCGGCCACAGAGGAGGATGACGATCTTCTCCTTGGGGGCTAGCTCGATCTGGTACACCTTCTTACAGTCAGCTGCGCGGACGATCACTGCAGGAGGGGAGGGGTGAAGTAGTGAGGCTGGGGCTCACTCAGCTCAGCAGCACTGCCATGCACGGCTGGAATGGCCCTCGGGCCCCTCTTGGCATCTTCCCACCAGGGTCAGCCCCAGATGTCCTCAGCCTCAGGGTCAGTGCTACAAATGCCCTAGAGCACATGTCCCCAACAGACATATGGCACCCTTGTCCCACTGCCTGAGACCACTGGCCCTGTCCTCACTCAAGCCCTTAGTATACCAGAGTTCTGCCTGGTCACTCAAAAGACAGTAAAGGCCCTGTGGGCTGGGTCTGGAGCTCCCCCAGCTCCTGCTGAACCCTCAGGCAACATGTGAGGACAAGGGCTTTCTCTGTCCACAGACCAAATCCTATGAGGCACTCTCTCAAAATACCAACTGCTGTACAGGCCTCAAACTAATGAAGGACACTAGCTGGCTTCCACTGTTGCCACGTTGGGTGCCATATATGAAGGAGCTTCTCTCGCTAAGAGCAGGTACAGCGCAGTCCTACTAAGCATAGTGCCCGCCTGCGGTCACTGTAGGGAACTGACCCCTCAGCGCAGAGGTCAGTTGGTTACTTTCATAACCCGACCTGAGAGGTACTTCCAACTGAGGTCCTTAGCCTGGGACAATGGAACGTTTCCCCGTCTCGGCATGCTTTCCCACCTGCTCAAAGATTGCTGGTCTTTGACAGGAATTTCAGGCTGATGGCCTTTCTTCAGCCTACACCCACTCAAAATTCACTTCACAGCTGGTGACCTGATAGGTTTCCATCCAGCCCCACACCAGATTACCAGGTTGGTGGTCTGATGGACAGCCATCCAACCCACTGGCCACGACACTTGAAATCCAGACCTGCTTTGGCCTCTATGCTCGCAAAAATAATGGTTGGGAATTCTGTGTAATGATGGTAATGGAGAATTTGCTTTATTGCCTGCTACAACTCACTTTTTTTTTTCTTTTTGGTATTTTCAAGATAGGGTCTCCCTTTAAGTCCCAGCTGGCCTGGAGCTCACTCTATAGACCAGGCTGGCCTTGAACTCACAGAGATCCGCCTGCCTCTGCCTCCCAAGTGCTAAGATTAAAGCCATGTACCACCACGCCCAGGAATGCAACTCACTTTTTTTTTTTTTTTTGGTCTTTTCGAGACAGGGTCTCCCTGTAGCCCCAGCTGTCCTGGAATTCACTCAGTAAACCAGGCTGGCCTTGAACTCACAAAGATCTGCCTGCCTCTGCCTCCCAAGTGCTGCGATTAAAGGCGTGCGCCACCACACCTGGCTCAACTCACTTTTATAAGCAAAATGATGTCAGCTCCCAGAGCCAATCATAGACCCCCCAGTTACATATGATGCTGCTCTGCCTAGCATCATATGCCTAGGCCATGTTGCTTGCTCCCTCTTGGGGCGGGGTCAGAGAAATCCCATTGACTTCCACATGGTGCCCTGAGGGGTGCTGAGAACTAGCCCCTAATTCAAACTGGATCTTCCCACACATTGCCTTCTCTGGTCTGGAACCTGAAGGAATGAACTGCCCTTGGCTGCTCTGGACACTGCAGGCTGTGGCTCATTCTCACTCCACAGGAAGGGACTATGGACTGGGGGGAGGGGGAGCATGTCCATCTTCCCTGGCTGGCAGGAGTAGAACACGGGAACTTCAGGAAGCTGGGTTTCTTGGGAGGCTCTGTGACCCACCATCCTACCCTTCTCCCCTTGAAGGACTCAACAGAGGGCCTAATGAGAAGGCTCAGTGGTAAGGCGTTTGCTGGCAAGCCTGAAAGCCCAAGTTTGATTGCTGAGACCCACAAGGTACAAGGAGAGGACCAACTGCTACAAGTTATCTGACCTCCACAAACACCATGGTATACAGTAACACACACGTACACACACACACACACACACACACACACACACACACAATTATAGCACTTGAATTTGTCAAGGGACAGCTGACAGGCAAGGCTGAAGGCCTGCCATGTCTATTCAAATTTATTTTTCTCCAGTTTGCCTAAAACTTGGTTTATAAGGTCCCCTAAGATGGGGACTTGACTTACACATTGGGTAGATTCTTTATTTGCAGTGCTACAGATGATGCCCAGGGCCTTATGTATGCTCCTACTGAGCCACACCCAGCCCAAAAGAACCCACTGAACCCTTTGAAGGCCCTGTGTATATGCAGCAGCCCAGGAGGACTACAGGCACCATCCAACTCACCATCTCGGCTGAGCTCTATGACGTACAGCCCCTCTTCCAAGCCGACCGCAATCCTGTCTCCATCTGAAGAAACAACACACCCATCTGTGAGCCTGTAGGCTGCTGCTTGAAACGTGGAGAAACTGTCTATACCTCCAGGTGATGAGACCACATCGGTGCTCTTAACCTGAGTTCAGACACTGCTGCAGAGCACTGTACGGACATACCCACAATGGCAGCAGCAAGGACAGCCTTGATGAGTGGCAGGGTACTGTCGTAGGCCTCCTGTGCAACATGCACGACCTGGCTCTTCAGCCGGTTCTTGTGGAGGATAGCCTGCAGTCCTTCGAGAATCCCAACCCACTTCCTCTTTTCATTCTCGTTTTCTGTCAAGATGAGCAGTGAGCTGGTCTTAGAAGGTGAACCTAAGAGAGAGGCCGTCACCTTCATGAGAGAAACAAAACAGAAACATCAGTTGGATCAGATATGGGACTATACTGGAACCCCCTAAACTCAGTGACCACAAACACGACAGTGAGGTTAAGAGACCCCACAGGCTTCCAGGCTCCTCAGCTGTAGCCAGGCTCCTCAGCTATAGCCAGGCTGCTGGCATGCAGTGAGCAGAAGGGGCAAAATTGGAAACAGGAAATCCTTCCTGGTCAGATTTTAGTTAATTCTGTTCTTGACAACACTGTGGTCTAATTGTCCATTTTAAATTTTCTCTCTCTTTTTTTGATTGTATTGTATGTGTCTAGTGTTTGGCCTGCAAGTATGTAAGTGCTTTTGTGTCATACAAGGACCACAGAGGACTGAAGAAGGCATCAGATCCTCTGAAACTGGAATTACAGATGACTGTTAGACGCCATGTGGGTGCTGGGAATGGAATCCAGGTTCTCTGCAAGAGCAGATGGTGTTCTTAACTGTGGAGCCATCTCTCCAGTCCCAAAATTACTTTCTTGAACAATCATAGTATAATTAAGATATAGGTTTTTAAGACATGCTCAGAGAAGATAGAGTCTCCAACAAAAACACTCTTGCCCAAACCCTGCTTCCTATGAGGGCTCACTAAGCACTGACTAGGAACCCTGGAGAATAATCATCACTTTGAACATGCAATGGTGGTGACTTTTTGGACTGTACTTAAGAGGTTGTTTACAAATAAGAATGTGATTCTGCCGGGCGTGGTGGCGCACGCCTTTAATCCTAGCACTCGGGAGGCAGAGGCAGGCGGATCTTTGTGAGTTCAAGGCCAGCCTGGTCTACAGAGTGAGTTCCAGGACAGCTGGGGCTACAGGGAGACCCTGTCTTGAAAAAACCAAAACAAACAAACAAACAAACAAAAGAATGTGATTCTATGAAAAATTACTCCTAGACTTAGCTTTGTGTCTACGACCTCCCCTTGGTGCTGTGTCTGCGACCTCCCCCTTGGTGCTGTGTCTGCGACCTCCCCCTTGGTGCTGTGCCTGCGACCTCCCCTTGGTGCTGTGTCTACGACCTCCCCTTGGTGCTGTGTCTGCGACCTCCCCTTGGTGCTGTGTCTGCGACCTCCCCCTTGGTGCTGTGTCTGCAACCTCCCCTTGGTGCTGTGTCTCTCTCTGCTCAGGCCTCCCAGAGGCTTCAATGCTATGGCATGTAACTCTAACACTCTAAGTGCCTCAGTGCTGAGACACTACAGCTTGGACAGAAGGTGGGAAAGGTACTTGGGAGACGGGTAAAAGGGGCTATAGCCAGTGAAGGGAGGAGTCCCCAGGAAGCAGGTGGCAGACAGGTTCCTCATGAAATCCAGGCTGTGTGAGCAGGATGCTGTGCTCAGAGAGGGTCTGCTTTGCCAGGGGGAGGTACAGGAGAAAGCGGACGCAAGGTAAGCAGGCAGAGGGTCACTTTGGACATCTACTAGAGCTTGCTGCAGTTCAGTAAGAGTCAGAACTGCTTTTTTAACTGTGTGATTTATTCTCTAACAAACAAAAATCAGAAAAACTCATACCCTGAATATACATGGAATGTCTCGGCGTGTTGCATGGATGACATCTGAGGCCAGGACTGAGCTCACTGAAAACTCATCATCTCTGGCAAGAAAGAAATACAGACAATTCTGGAAAAGCTGTGCAGACCTTCCCGGCATGCTTTCCCAACTCTGTAAAGGAAGGGCTCCAACCTTCCTGTAGTGTGCAGTATAAGCTGCCCCTGGCCACTCCCAGTCCCAAAGGCTGATAGGATGCCTGGGGTCTTCTAGATAGCTTACTGGTAAGAGCTGAGAACAGCATCCCTTTCCTCAACTCCACTGTCATACTGTTCCCCAGTGACAATGTCCACATCAGAGGATTGGCCTGTTCTTGGCACCATTGGGTGGTGGCCCATGAACCACTTGTAAATACGAGGAGCAGAAGGTGCTAAGCTCAGTAGGAAGTGCCAGTCCCAGGTTGTATTCACCTTCAGTGGTGCCCATGACTTAGGGTCAGGCTGGCTGGACAAAGCTGTGTATGGCGAAGAGACCAACAGGTACCATTTGGGCTGGGGACATGGAAAGGTGGTGCTGCTGCTGTTGCTGCTGCTGGCTGATTCTGACTCACCTGTGCTACTGTAGCTGTACAAAGGCACCTGCCACAGGCTCCCCTTCCCCTAAGAACCAATACTGGAGCCTGTGTCTCTAGGCCGAGCAAGACAGGTAGCAACAATGCATGTTCATATGGCCATGTGGCAATGTGTGCCAGGTCCTGCCCTAAGCCTGCCCTTGGGGACCTGCTTAAAGAGGCACCTCTCCCTTGCCCTGTTGCCATTCTATAAATAAATGTCAAGAACTGCACAGGGCAGCACTTTGCTGCATAAAACTTACCTGAGGTCCAAGACTTGACTGGCAACAACACCAGGCTGGGTGGACTTTCCCTCTGGCAGGTCGTACAAAAAGAGCTTGCAGTCACAGACTACTGCATAAGCCCGCTGCCACCCTTTCTTCACCCCCGTGGGCTTGGGGACCTACAGACCAACAGTAATCATGTTCCCCTTGGCCAGGGATCTGCACGGAGGCTGCCAGAGCCCTCAGTGCTGCTCTCCATCTGCTCCCGCCTGCCGCAGACGTCCAGCAGCCCGGGACAGCTCCTCCCATCAGCCCTGGTCTCCAGACTGGTGGCCAAGTCTGTATCTGGGCAAGGGGGGAACATGGCAAGATGACACAGGGGAGGTGGCAGCCCAGGAGCACACTGTATAGCAGGTGCTGCAGCTGGGCAGGATCGGGGATGTCCAAGCACCTGTGGTTTGTAAGCACCACTTTAACTTTAAGGTCATCACCCAGATGCCCAGCCCAGGAAACAGTCAGCATGGGAGCCCCAGGCGGAATCTCCATGTTGAGTGCTACTTCTGCTCTTGGTAAGGCAGAGCAGCAGTTATGTTAGGCCTAATGGCTCGAGTCTCTCTGGGGGCCAGCTCACAGGAGTGGCGGCACAGCTTCCTCACACAGCAAAGGGACTGTTCAAGGGCTGCTGGGGTGAGGCCACTGATTATTACACAGAAGGACCTGTGAGCTAACATACTGGAAAATGAGTCGTGCTGGGCTATGGGACAGATGCCTTCTCCTACCTTGACATAACCTTTGTAGGCTGTGCCTATGCCTCTCTGCACATCCACACCAAGAGGCCTCTTGGACTGCTCAGGAGGTATGGGGCACACCTGTGGAGCGCTGTCTTTGCAGGACACATGGCAGGAAAATGCACATACTGGAAAAGAGGAAAAGCTCTGACTCACAACATGCTGCCACAGAAAGCAGGCTTGGGTGCAGAGCACCGCCCTGGAAGTCTAGGTGCCCAGACGACAAAGATACCATGGACACAATTTCCATACCCGCTCAGGGTAAGTGCTCAACACACTCATGGAGCCTACACAGAAGCCACCACTCGAAAAGCACACCCCTTGGGGCTTGCTGTATAGTTAATCCAAGAACCTGCCCTTATCTCGCACAGGCAACCTCCAGCTCTGTTGACCAGAATCACCTGCACAACACTACAGGGAAGTGGTCACAGTGGTCACAGCCAGTCAGAAGGCTCATGACAGCCAACACATTAGCAGCTAATAAAAGAATGCTTCTGTGAAGAAAACGCAAAAGCTACTTCTGCAGAGCAGCTCTACCTGTGGCGACAGTCTGCTGGGTGAGCTCAGAGCTGGGAAATCACCTGCCCTTCACTGTGTACCATCTAAGGAATAAGGCACAGTCACAGTCAACAGGAAGAGAGGAAGAGAGGAAGAGAGGGTTATGTTGCCAAATCCCAGTACAGGGCTAGAACACAGGGGTATTTTTAAATTAAAAAATAACGACTAGCAGCAGAAAGACAAAATACATTCCTGATTAGATCTAGGAAACCTGGGGCGGATGAGACGGCTGGCAGTGAAGGCACCTGTGCCAGTCCGACAGCCTGAGCTCCACCCCTAAGACCAAAGGGTGGAGAGAACCAACTCCCTCAAGTTGTCCTCTGACATCTACACACATACCGTAATGTGTGCCCTCTCTCCAATAAATAAATGTAACTTATGCAGGGCGTGGTGGCTCACGCCTTTAATCCTAGCACTCGGGAAGCAGAGGCTGGCGGATCTTTGTGAGTTCAAGGCCAGCCTGGTCTACAGAGTAAGTTCCAGGACAGCTGGGGCTACAGGGAGACCCTGTCTCAAAAAAGACTATAAATAAATAAATAAATAAATAAATAAATAAATAAATAAATGTAACTTAAAAGTTCTAAAAAACAGGGGTTGGAGAGATGGCTCAGTAGTTAAGAACACTGACTGCTCTTGCAGAGGACCTGGGTTTGAGTCCCAACACCCACATGGTGACTAACAGGCACCTGTAATTCCAGTTCCAGGGGATCCTATGCCCTGTTTTGACTTCCAAGGGCATTGCACAACAGGGATGCACATACACACAGGCATTACACTTACACATATAAAATAAAAATAAGGTTTTTTTTTTTTTTTTTTTTTTT
>VZQC01005781.1:181192-274890 GCA_009823505.1 Rhizomys pruinosus | reverse complement strand
TTTTTTTTTTTTTTTAGTCTTTTCGAGACAGAGTCTCCCTGTAGTCCTAGCTGTCCTGTAACTCACTCTGTAGACCAGGCTGGCCTTGAACTCACAAAGATCCGCCTGCCTCTGCCTCCTGCGTGCTAGGATTATAGGAGTGTGCTACCATGCCCAACATAAAAATATGTATTTTTAAAAAGGTTCTAAAAAAGAGACCTAAATAACCTGAGAGTGGAAGGTTTTAGAGTCTTCTTCCTTTGCTCTCCCCAAGTTTTCTGAATAGCCACGGATGTGTTCCTTCCAGTGATCTTCTACTGTTGACCTAGCTACCTGACCTGCACAGTGGGTGGGACCGTAGCAGGACTTTACAGTGCACCTTATTCTGTTGGGCTGGCTGCTGAGAACTGTACCCAGAGCAGCGGCCTGTCCTGCTCTGGGACTGGGCCAACACTCACCGTCACAAGCGTAGCCCTGTCGGATCAGTCCAAGCATCAGGGAGGTGCAGTGGCTGCACTGGGTGGGGCTGGAGAAGGACTTGACACTGAGCTGGTGAGCTCTGGGCTGCAGGAGATACCAGGGGGGGAGAGGAGATCAGGTAACCGGGAACCACTGTGGTCGAGTGATTTACAAATGACTTACTTGTCACCTTGAAAAGCTGTCCTGTACTATTTTCTTCCTAATCAGTGGTGGCTGAACTCCAAGGCCCAAAGCCAGAGCCCAGGGCCTCCCAGGCTTCCTTGAGTCTTGCTACCTATTGAGCTGGGCTGAGTGGTGGCATTGCCTTAGTACAACTGAGTCTGGATCAGGAGTAGCTCACAGAAGCCAGTACCAAGTAATCTTGAGGGCTGGCTTGGTACCATGTCTGGGTTGGGTTCTCCTTGGGTATGTGGCCGAGGCATATGTAAGAAACATTCCTAACAGTAAAATCCTAGAAAGACAAATGTCTGCTGCCAGAAGGACAGAACACTTAGCTGAAACCAACAAAGGAAGGACTGTGTGGCTGGGAAGGTAAGGGCTGGGCATGGACAGTGTACGAGGTGACAAGGTGACAGACTGCTCAGGAAGACACAGATACCGGGGAAGAGCATGTGCTTCTTGAACAGAAGGAAGGTGGTCAGCACACTGTACGAGTGGCTGGAGAAGATGGTCAGGGAGGAGGCAGGGCTCAGTCACCACCAAGAAACACCACACCTTCACAGCAATGCGTCTCAGGGCATCAGATGTCACAAACCTCTCAACCACCTTGGTCCCTGTCTCTACAAGAGCCTAAGCCCCCAAATGGAAGCGTTAGTTACTCTCAGGTCTCCGGGGGAAACCAGACAGGCCAGGCCTGCATCAAACAAAACAGGACAGAAACTCTGTCAAGCCTTCTGGGTAAATGCTGTCAAGCTTGAATTTCAGGGCCTGTCACAATTGGGAAACTTATAATCTACAATGTTTACACAAGAGAAAGGAGAAAACCCAGCTGAGTTCTCAAGGTTAATAAGGAGATAAATAGGTGGAAACATGTGTACCAAGGGGCTAGGTGACAGAGAATAGGTATGTGAAAGGCAAGCTCCAAACTGCACATTGTAGGTAGTTCTACTTATGCTGGGAAAACATTCTCCCACAAATCCCATGGTTCTCGGTGATGACAGACAGGACAATGTACAAATAACTGGGTATGAGGCTCCCACTGGTAATGATCAGACATGAGCCCGCGTGAGCAAAGTGGGAAGAGATTGTGCTCAGAATACGTTGAGCTGAAATGATGTGAGGATGAAGATGCAGCCTCGGACTTATATTTTCAACAATCCCCACCTGAACACAAGAGCCCCACTGTGCACATTCAAAAACAGCATGGCTAATTTACACAAAGGTTATCCTCTAAAACTGAGAAGGTACCTGGTGACGCGCTAGGGCCTACCTTTGGTCCAGCCAGGGCGAGGGCCTGTGTGTTGGGCAGTGCAGCAGCCGGCCTCTGCTGGGGCCGAGCCATGTCCTAGGAGACAAGTGTGGACAAGTGAGCTTCAAACAGCACCATTCCTAGCTGTCAGCTCCTTTCATGGGTTTCTCGCTAGACTTCATCAATTATTAACATTCTGTATTTTTAATGTACTACATTGTTGAGACACCTGTCAAGGTCACTGTCATTTATTCAGCTGATGGACTGGCAAAATTCTGAGGAGGAGAAGTGGTCAAAGAGCCTGCAAGGTACCCTAGCTACAAGCTTCCCAGCAGGGCCACGTGGGCAGCCTTAGGGGCAGAGGGCTTCTGTGTACCTAGAGTGGCATGGTCTTACCTCCTGCTGTTCTGTGCTTGTGGCCACAGACGCTGATGGGGACAGGGACACATCCAACTTTGAAGCCTGTGTTTCCTGATCACTAGCTGAGCTGGTCTGTGAAAAGAAAAAGATGGTACTCTTTATTAGAAATACTGGGAAGCCCATTCCATCTGGGGTCCATCTGCTGTATCCCAGTTTCCCTCAGATCTTGTCGTGAGTCCCAGTTAACTCACAGACGTCCTGTCTTCCCGAGGACCACTGCCTTCACATTCTAAGGCTGCAATGGCAACAATTCTGGCAGGTAGATTCTGGCAGGCCACCAATATCACCAGCAGTAAGATGTCACCTAGCCACCTCTCTGACGATGTGAGCTATGTCTCTCTTGGCCATTTAAAAGTGGGAACTGATGCCGGGTATGGTGGCGAACGCCTTCAATACCAGCACTCGGGAGACAGAGGCAGGGGGATCTCTGTGAGTTCAAGGCCAGCCTGGTCTACAGAGTGAGCTCCAGGCGAGTTGAGACTAAAGGGAGACCCTATCTCAAAAATACCAATAAATAAATAAATAAATAAATAAATAAATAAATAAATAAATAAGGAAGGAAAGAAAGAAAAAGAAAGGAAGGAAAGAAAGAAAGAAAGAAAGAAAGAAAGAAAGAAAGAAAGAAAGAAAGAAAGATGTGTGTTTTGGGGGGTATGTATTAATTCGGATCAGTGGACAAGCAGCCAGGCCTCCCATTTTTTTGATGCGTTGGTGATGATGTATATATCAATCTATTTAGGTGTACTGTAATGTTGTTGGTACAGGAGAAGTAATAGTATTGTAATCTATTAAAACAAGGTCAACCTGTTATATCTAGATGTGGCTATTAAATCAAGAGTATTTATTACAGTTAGAGATTATACATTCATCGCAAATGTACAGTGAAAGACTTTTTAGTTTCATAAAATTTCCTCACCTACTACAATTATTAAGCAATCTGATATAGCTGATCTTAGTCCTCTTGGTTCTAATTGTCCATTCTTTTCCCTGAATTTAGTAATACATAACTTTTGTTGAGGCAAGTTGACTCAAATTACTGCGTGTTCACAAGTCTTCACTGTCATTTTATGCTAGAACTACGTATGTTGATCGAGTGTTTTTAAATAGTGCAAAGAGGTTTGTCACTGAAGGAGCCACTTGTCACGAATTAGTGTTAGCGGTAACTATCCTAATTTTCCTGAGCAGGAGGCCAAGAGACACTCGCAAAGTGTTTCCCTAAAACTTGCAATGACACTAAGCCTTCACCGCAAAAGCGGGACGCACGTGGCAGCGCTTCACGTCGCAGAGGGCGTCTGTAATGCTATGGTAAACAGTTTAGATGTGTGCATGTGCCTACACATCACCGTCTTGTTCTTCTGCACAAAAATGTGGGTGAGAGCATGTTCATTGCTTGGCGTACTGAGTCCGCCAACAAGTACGAGCTGATTTGGTGGTGGATCTAGAGTACCATAAATATATCGCAACTCAATCATATCTGATATTGAAAGAGACACTGCTTAGATGTTTCACTATCGATTCTACACAAGTAAGTCAGCTGATTTGCGATATGGTCCGTGATAAGTGATAAAGTTAGAATCTCCTCACCTGGGTTGAGAGCTATGATGGGTAGAAGGGAAGTAGACGTTTGGGTTAAGCAAATTCCTAATTATTATCCACTCTAACGGCACACATGCCTGCTTGTATTGATACTCAGTTCTCACCTCATGATCTTTGTTCGTCGAAAGTCCACCCCGAGTATCTTAACTACACAGATGATCACGAGCATTACTCACAACCATAGAGGCACATGCCTGACATTTGCCTCATCTCCTTGCGCCTATCTCTTTGTGTATTTTTTTTTTATTGTCTTTTCTTGTGTCTGTCTCTTTCGCGTGTTTTCGATCAAATATCACATGGAGAGGTCTACGCGCGGTGTACGTACCAGCTGTCCGTAGAAACCTTACACTCTGTAGAATCCAGGCATAGGCCTCTGAACTCACTATTTAAGATCATTTTCTCTTAGGGGCGAGCCTATGCCTCTGCCATCCCCTGAGTGGTCTAAGGTTTCATTAAGAGTCGTGCGGACTTCGGACGACGAAAAAATTATGGTATGTCGCCCACTCAAGCCTTCTGGAGATCCTTCAGTCTTGCCTTCAACTGAGTACTCACAAATGATGGCTAGGTGCGAGATGGCACAATTCAAAGCAGGAACTATTACAAAGGGGATTAGATTTCTGGCAGAGTCCTGTACTTCACCTGTACAGTCATAGCTCACAAAGAAGGAGAGGTTGTCATAATTAAGCAAGTAGGTAAAAGGAAGCTATGATTCAAACTTAAAAGCCACCCATCTCTGAACGATGGATGCCGCCTTAAGTATGTGTACTCGCTTCTGGACCATGTTATACAACGGTGGAAACTGATGCAAGGAGAGGATATCGGTGGGCGAACACCCGCCCTTCACTATAACCCAGCGCATGTCATTTGCGGGGCTAGACAGAGCCTTCGAGGTGGGATCGTGGTATGAGTAATTATTTCAAAGCGCGCAGAGCCCTGGACTCTTAGAGGGTGGTTGTTGAATGTAGGCAGCAGTAGTAATTGACAACCAGGGAGAGTTGAGACTAAAAAGGGGGAGACACACAACTCCATCAAAAAATACAAATAAATAAATAAATAAAGCATAAATAAATGAACACTAAATAAGAGAGAAGAAGGAAAAGTAAAAAAAAGGAATAGGAAGGAAGGAAAGACAGAAGGAGAGGATAAACTATTAGAAAAGGGAGATCGAGAGTTATAATATGTAATACACAGAGTTAGCATAAGGCTAGTATAGCAAAAAACAAGGTTGTTATAAAAACACTATTTTAAGAAATTCATTCTGGGGTTGTTTTGAAAAGAACACCTTTTCAACTTTTGAATGACACGTTAAAGAGAAAGGAAGCGACTAAGAAAGAGAATAAAAGAAAGAGATGAATAACACCAGGGATCGAGTAGATCAAAACTGGACACCTTGGTTCACCAAACACTTCTTTGGTTGGCGGTCTACTGTACCCTTCAGACCAGCAAGAGGATTTATAGTAACTTTTTGCACATTTGCTACAGAACCTCACATTCCAAGGATTAAGAAGACAATTTCTACCATGGATTATCACTTTAATAGCTAAAAATGAAAAAAAAAATTGAAAGATGCAGGATAGTTAAAGCGCAGTGCATGATCTGGCGAGGGTGGGGGTGGGGGGAAAGGGAGAGGAAATATTGCCTGAATCTGAAGTGGATAAAATCCGTATGATATATCACATCTACACCTTAATTATAAAGTGATAATAAAAATAAATTAAAAAAAAAAAAAAACGAACATTGAGCCGAGTATTTATCCCTAGCCCGGTATTCGAGGCGTAGGGTTGGCCTGGGGCATACATAGCCCTTTAAATCCCTAGCACTTTGCGAGGCAAGAGGCAAGGCGGAATCTTTGGTTTGAAAGGTTTTTCCTTTTCCAAAGGCCAGACCTGGTCTATTTCTTGGCGCAGAGTGAGGTTTCAACAGGACAGCTGGGGCTAAAAACAGGAGATGGACGACATCTTTTTACTCTGTGTCGAAAAAAAGAAAAACAAAAAAAAAAAAANAAAAAAAGTGGTGGCGCACACCTTTAATCCTAGCACTTGGGAGTCAGAGGCAGGCGGATCTTTGTGAGTTCAAGGCCAGCCTGGTCTACAGAGTGAGTTCCAGGACAGCTGGGGCTACAGGGAAACCCTGTATTGAAAAGACCAAAAAAAAAAAAAATTTTTTTTTTCTGACATCCACAGAGCCCCGGGCCTAGGAGCAAACTCCCAGTTCCCCCAAAGGAGTGTCTTCCTTTGATTAACTCCACTATTCACCACGCACTTCACAATGATCTGAGGTGATGGCTATACTCCTGATACAACCCCTTGATATCCCAGGCTACTGCTATTCTCAGTCTGCACTAACCACAAGAGAATGTACGGCAGGATTAGCAAAGAGGGTACAGAGCTGTATCCAAGTCGACAACTGAACTTTGGTTCCACATCAGATCCCAGCAGGTATAATTCATCAGGCTGCTGAGTTAGAAGCCACAGTCAGATGAGAAGGCAAACATGCACAGCACAGCACAGGTACAGCTGTGTACTGCTATATTTTGAGTTTGTAAACAAATCCTCTAGAGACAGGTACATCAATTAGCTAATTCGCCAGTACATGTGAGTGTCACTCACAAATAAAGCATGTTAGATTGTTAGAGATCCACTTAGTACGAGGAAGACAACAGAGTCACTTAGCTTTAGCCATGTGAAACCCCACTAGTTGCCTTAGCTGATTATTTAATCAAAAGGACGAAAACTCGGGAAGCAGAGCAGGAAGGGTGCCACAGGTGGGAGGACAGGAAGGCAGTACCACAGTCACTTCTGTCCTCTCAGGCTAGCAGAGAAGATGAGGAGGAGGGGGAGGGACAAAAAATAGTAATTTCCTGCCTGGTAAACTCTGGCAAGAAAACACAATCTGACAACCAGAGCAATGACTGTTTCTAGAGTGTTCAATTAGGCAAGTGCAACAGGAACTCCCAAAGGCAATTCTTGGGGTCTGGAAACTCCTAACAGACATGGACTCAACTGAGGGCTTTTCTTTGAAAGGAAATATACTTCCCACTCAAACCACATGGACATTAACAGGGCATAAAAATGGCAGGTGTGCTGGACAGAGAATGAGGTGACTTAATGACAACACCACCTCCAAGTTAACCTCGGTCCACACCCAACTTTCTCACTGGGGGACAGTACTGGGAGAAGCCACTGGCCATTGAGCTCTCTAATCCGCTCATTAATTTCACAGACAGCTCCTGCTCTGGAATCTTTACCCTGGGGTTTGGAACCTTAGCAGAAACAGGCATGACTCAGACAGCAGCATGTTTAGCTGAGGTGAAGAATTACTGTGAAATATATTTGCTTTTTTATTTTATTTTAGTTTTTTTAAGAAAATCTTTTTTTTTTTAATTTTATTTATTTTTGTATGTGTATGAATGTACTGTCTGCATGTAGGTTTGTGCACCCGTGTCATGCAATGCCGCGGGTCAGAAGAGGGTCTCGGATTCCTCTGGAACTGGAGTTCTCCTAGAACTGGAGTTACAGATGGTTCTTAGCTGCCATGTGGGTGCTGGGGATCGAACCCGGGTTCTCTGCAAGAGCTGTTGGTGCTCTTAACCGCTAGGCTAGCTCTCCAGCCCCATATTTGCTTTTTTAAAAACTGAGGTCCACTGGGTGTGATGGCACATGCCTATAATCCCAGCATTTGGGAGGCAGAGACAGCAGGATCTCTGTGAATTCAAGGCCAGCCTGGTCTACGTAGCGAGCTCCAGGACAGCTGGGACTAAAGGGAGACCCTATCTCAAAAAGACAAAAAAAAAAAAAAAAAAAAGATAAAGATTGCCATTTGAACCAATACAGACACTCCAATAGGTGAAGGCAAACAGGTGAGTGCCCAGGATAGTTCACAGTGCCAGGTCCCATGCAAGAAGGCAGCTGCTACACATGTGGCCACAGGGTCACCTGGGACTGGTCCATACTTATAATGGGAGGATCTCCAGGTGAGACCACTTCAATCTAGTGATGCAACACAAAATAGCCTCTGTGGATGAAGTCCACATCCCTTGTGAAGAATCAATGCCAAATGCCCACCTCCATGACATGAGAAGATAAACCCAGTTTATCTTATCCCCACAAGCAGGGAGGAGACAGGGACTCTGTCCAGAGGGAAGGAAGATCTATAACCTCTGGAGGATCCAGACTGGGAGGCAATACAGCTGTCCAGGACAGAGCACAGAGCTGAAACCCAACACTGGTATGCAGTGTCTTAGGATGACACTGAATGGCACTGAGAAGACCTGTGATCTCAGGAAACAAATTCTCAAGTATTCTGGGGTCAAGGATGCCCGCATATCACTTTCAACTAATGTAGTGGAAAGTTAACTGTGTGTGTGAATGGGAGGATAGAGACAGGCCGAGAAAGCAAGTAGACAGATGCAGCAAATGCAGCAAGGGGCGAGTCCTCACTGAACCATTCTGACTTCCTGGTTAGGATGGAAGTTGATCCAGGACCTCCCTGATGGCTAGGCAAGAGTCTGTCACTGAGCTTTCTCAGCAGCCTTATTATTTCAACCTGCTTGCTTGCCCTACAGGCTACTTTATGTCTCATTCTGCCTCTGTGGGATGGCTCCAGCAAACTCAGCCATCAAGGAAGTGGGACGCATCTCCACACTCTGCAGTGGTGGCCTAAGCAGATGAGCGATCACCCACTGGCTACTTGTGTGACGCAGCCCCATGACTTGTAAGCTTAATGACTCACTGATCACCAAGGCCAGGATCACGGTGACCTGTTGGGTACTGAATCACCAATAAACCACATTTCCCACCAATCTCTGAGTCTAAGCTATGTACTCACAAAGAATCCTAGAAATTGTAACATAGCGATAATTTTTTGTATTTTAAGAACTAGTCCACTAACTACAGAGGCCAGTGTAGATTTCTGCCCCCCAAAGGATGCAAGCATCTTCCTGATCAATTCTACTTAGTCTGTGTTAAGAGTCTCTGAGCCAGGCGTGGTGGCGCACGCCTTTAATCCCAGCACTTGGGAGGCAGAGGTAGGCAGATCTCTGTGAGTTTAAGGCCAGCCTGGTCTACATAGTGAATTCCAGGATAACTGGGAGGTATGGGGAGACCACCTTCATGTGTGTGACAGCCCCTGTCAATGATGCGGGCGGCACAATGCTGAGATTGACACCAAATCTTCATTTATCAGGAAGTTTTGTTCCCAGTGGCGGTCAAATCATATTCCACTATTTCTAACTTACATAAATTCATTTCTTACTTTCAAAAAGTACTCACGGGGTGTGGTGACACACATCTTTAATCCCACCACTTGGGAGGCAGATGGATTTTTTTTCTTTTTTTAAATTTTATTTATTTTTGTATGTGTATGAATATACTGTCTGCATGTAGGTTTGTGCACCCGTGTCGTGCAATGCCACGGAGGTCAGAAGAGGGTCTCAGATTCCCCTGGAACTGGAGTTAAGACGATTCTCAGCCACCATGTGGGTGCTGGAGATCGAACCCGGGTCCTCTGCAAGAGCAGTCTGCACTCTTAACTGCTAAGTCATCTCTCCAGCCCCAATTTAAATCTTAAAACTAACTACGGTAAAAGATGTATATGTTCCCACAGGTCAAAACGTCACCAACTTAACGGCTGAGAGGATCTTCTATACATATGTAATAGATAAAAATAACCCAGATTGCATTTTTTTTTTTTTTTTGGTCTTTTCAAGACAGGGTCTCCCTGTAGCCCCAGCTGTCCTGGAACTCACTCTGTAGACCAGGCTGGCCTGGAACTCACAAAGATCCACCTGCCTCTGCCTCCCAAGTGCTAGGATTAAAGGTGTGCACCACCATGCCCGGCGCATTTTTTAAAATGAATCGTATACCATGTACCATGTTTCTGGTCAAGATTGTGTAAGATAAGTTAAACTTAATTGCATTCTAGTAACCAATATGAGTGTATTTCTTATGCATAGTTATGTTGAAGTAAAGTTCTAAAAAGAAAAAAAAAGAGTAAAATATGTAGTTACTCTGTGCACATTTGTAGGTGACTTGAATAAATATTCTTCTGACTACAAATTAGTCTGTTCATCATACATAAATCATTTTCAATTATAGAACTTCCTATCTCTGCAGGTAAAATGGATTCTTCTCTTACAGTGCATGCTCTGTGAGGGGCAGCCAGACCTTCCCGAGCAGCTCAGTGTCTCACAGGCCTGCTTTCTTCTCTTTCATTTCTACATTTTGTTCTAAGGTATAAAGTGAGGGATACAATTTGTCTTGACATATTTTTCTTAGATCTCATGATTTTCCATTTTATTTACATCTCGCAATGACAATGCTTTATTAAATTAAAAATGAAAACTCAAACATAGGATCCTTTTCTTCACCTCCATGGAGGGCCATTGTAATCCCATAGCCTCCTGAAAGAGAATAGAATATGCATAGTCTTTCTTATAATATTAGAAAAGGGAGCTGGGAAATTTATAATTATTGAGTTTAAAGCACTTGACAGGCTAATTTCACAGAGATTAACAGCAATGTGACATGGTTGAAATAACCGGACCACAGTCTGAGTGATCTAGCTTTGAAATTCACATGTGCTTCTAACCTTTGTAAATTTACTTACCTTCTCTGAGGCTATGTGACTAACTTGTAAAATGGAGAAAATCATAACATACACCTGAGTGGATATTTTAGAATATCAAACAATGAAAGTACAAGTTAATGATTTTGAAGAAGACTAGGGAGTAACAGTAGAAAACCAACAGCTCTATTGTCTAACAGTCATTCTAAAAGTTTCTATTCACAAATAAAACATTTACTTCACAATAAAAATTTGAGCAATCAGTAATATAACAAAATTTTGTATTTGAATGTGCTGTGTTTTGCTGGAAGGTAAAGGTTTAATGGCACTTATAAATCTAGCTATGTCAGAGAAGCAGACATAAAATTTATGTAAACAACAATAATGTGGGAAACATTGCTTCAAGAAATGGGAAAGAGGTTTTCAAAGATCCCACAAAGTGAATAACCCTGATTCTTGGAGAAAGGAAACACTAGACCCCCGTTACATATGGAATTTCTGAAATGAGAATTAAACAGAAGACACAAATGTCAGTGATGGAGCTATATAGGTCAGAGGGAAGGAAGACAAGGGAGCCACTGCCTATTGATGAGCCTGAACAGTTTAGAAGCATTGTAGTGAAGGAGATAGAAATCGACTCGAATTTTCTTTTATTCTTTCACTGAATACTAAGTGTGTGGGCAAAGAGTAAGATCATCTCATATACAGAAAAAATACAGAAATCATGAATGCCCAAAACCAGAGAGCCCCACCCCCATGCCCCTTGAGGAAAGACAAAGACCCGGAGTAAGGCTGGCATGGTTGAAAGCCATAAAAACAAGCCTAACAGTCAATAAAATCTGTGAGTAACATAATTCAATTCACAAACTGACTCAGTATTAGTTATAAGAGTACAGCAAAACATTGATATTCAGGGGGCTGAAGAGATCGACTGCTAATAACACTGGCTGCTCTTGCAGAAGACCTGGTTTGTTTCCCAGCAACCATATGACAGCTAACAACTGCCTGTAACTCCATTTCCAGAGGATCCAACCCCACTTCTTCTGTCTTCTGCAAACATGATATGCCAGAGTGCACTTGCAGACAAAACACTCATATAAACAAACAAACAAGCAATGCATTTATATTCAAATTTAAATGCTCATAGGAAAATTAACTGCATCACAGTGGGTCAGTGAAGTGTGACTCTTTGACTTCGACAAAATTTACCCAATAAATTCAGATTCAGAAAGGACAGATAAGATAAAAACTGGAAAGATGTGTAACTATAAGGAGGTAGTGACATACTTTGAGAAATTTAAAGGAAATATTTAATACTGTAAGAAGTAGGAATATATTAAAAGATTTATGTTTAACTTTTCAGGTAAAAATCATAAAAATGGAAATGAAAGCTTATGGTTAAAATAATGAATTGTAGATTAGGAACTAGCAGAAGAGTAAGAAGTAGGAATAGGAATTAGCTTAAAAAGAAGAGTGGAAAACAGATGAGCATCCCTGATCATGGGAAGCAGTATTTGGAATCCCAAAATAGAGAAAAATAGGAGGTAAGAAGTCAGAAGGAACAGTTAAATAATTCTAAATTTGTTAAGCTTGTCAGCTCAAAGTTCTAATAGCCAAAGGCAATACAGTCATAAATGAGTCAATGATCATCATAAATAAAGTGCCAAAAACAGCAAAGAAAAAATACTAGAGGAGAGAAAAATAATTTCCGGGGTAAAAAACCCCAAAAGAATCATGTTAGTGTAAAAAATACTAGTCTAACAAATTGCACACACAATACCTCTATGTGAGTCCATATGTAATAATGAAGGCTGCATATCAAGAAACAGTACCAGACAGGAGAAACCTTCCTGTGAGTTGTTGGGTACGGCAGTCCAAGACACACCCAAAATTACACAGGCTACTGACACAGCCCTTGATTGCCTCCCAGAACTTGAAAGTAAGACCCTATTGCTGAAGATAGGACATACTTCAGAGACCGGATCCTGAGCATTGAATGTAGATCTGACTTGGAAGCCACCTCCCCTGAAGGTTTGCTGTCACAGTTTTGGAGAGCACTGTGCAAGCTGCTAAGGNGGTCAAATCATATTCCACTATTTCTAACTTACATAAATTCATTTCTTACTTTCAAAAAGTACTCACGGGGTGTGGTGACACACATCTTTAATCCCACCACTTGGGAGGCAGATGGATTTTTTTTCTTTTTTTAAATTTTATTTATTTTTGTATGTGTATGAATATACTGTCTGCATGTAGGTTTGTGCACCCGTGTCGTGCAATGCCACGGAGGTCAGAAGAGGGTCTCAGATTCCCCTGGAACTGGAGTTCTCCTGGAATTGGAGTTACAGACGGTTCTTAGCCACCTTGTGGGTGCTGGGGATCGAACCCGGGTCCTCTGCAAGAGCAGTTGGCACTCTTATCCGCTAGGCTATCTCTCCAGCCCCATAGATAGATCTTTTTGAGTTCAAGGCCAGCCTGGTCTACATAGTGAGTTCCAGGACAGCTGGAGCTACAGGGAGACCCTGTTTCAAAAAGACCGAAAAACAAAAAACAGCAACAAAAAAACCCAAAGTAATTACTCACTCTAAATGTCAGATCATGTGCAAGAGGAGCGGTGTTGAAATATTCAAAAATGGAGTCTTGGAAATCTGGAAGTTTGAGCCCTGTAAGAGAGAAAAATAATCAGGGCAGAAAATTGAAAAGAAACATGTTTCATTCAGGTATCGGATCTCCCTAAAGACACGGATCAATCTGATTATCATTCCCGGAGGCCTTTCTCCAGAGTAAGCAGGAGACTTAACACACATTCTTGGAAGAAAACCCAAAGGATGGGGCAGGGACTGGAGGGGTGGAGAGGCTACTATGACCACAAGATGATGAAAGCTCTGTGATGAGAAACAAGTTCTTCTTGCCACTCAAAGCACAGGACAGAGACTCTAGAAAGAATCTCCTAGTGACCTCATGTGTGACCAGACACATGGAATCAGAGGGAAGGAGAGTAAGATGAACATTAAATTGTTGAGACTCTTCCAGCTGTGGATGAGAGTGAATTCCAAGTCAACCAACCAATCACCTGATCTTAAAAGGTAAAATCAAGCCAAGAGTGAGGGCACCCAAGGCCAACCTGAGCAACACGGTAAGACTCTATGTAATTTTTATTTATTTAATTTTATTTAGTATGTAAGAGTGTTTTGTCTGCATGTATGTAATTGCACCTGTGTTGTGCAATACCTATGGAAGCCAAAGAGGACAGTGGATCCCCTGGAACTGGAGTTACAGATGGTTGTTAGCTGTCATGTGGGTGCTGGGAATCAAACTCAGATCCACTCCAAGGGCAGCCAGTGCTCTTAAGCTCTGAGCTGTCTCTCTAGCCCCCTTTCCTCTTTTTTTTTTTTTTTGGTCTTTTCGAGACAGGGTCTCCCTGTAGTCCCAGCTGTCCTGGAACTCACTCTGTAGACCAGGCTGGCCTTGAACTCACAAAGATCCGCCTGCCTCTGCCTCCCAAGTGCTAGGATTAAAGGCGTGCGCCACCACACCCGGCTCCCCTTTTCTCATTTTAAATAAGTATTCAGAAAACATACTCTTGGGTCCACTGAACACTTTGGCGCTGGGACAGTTTCCTTTTCAAAGAATAAGATTAACGAATTTGACACACAAAAATAGGAAAAGCTTTTTCTTTTTCCGAGACAGGGTCTCATGCAGCCCATGATGGGCTTGAGCTCTGTATGTGGCTGAGAATGACCTGGAACTTCTGATCCTCCTGGCTCTATGTCCTGAGTGATGGGATTACAGGAACCCACACCCAGTTCACTGCAGTGCTTTCTATAAGGGCTACAGGTAGTAGTCCAGCTTAGAACAGCTACGAAGTGGCTCTGGATGCTCGGTCCCAGGCCATGGTCTAGTGACCTCTCCAGCACAGAATAGGACAAAGTGTGTTTGCTGCCTTTGGTATGACCAGCATGTAATTATATATACTCGATGGCTTGTTTTTCAAGATAAATCAAAGGAAGAAGGAACCCAAAACTGGCTACATTGGGGAAAGGTATCTTTGAATGCATTGTTTTTAAAATTAATGTTGGAAGTATTTTATAGAACTAAAAAACTATTAAAAAGAAAACTGTGTTGGGTATGGTGGTGCACGCCTTTAATTCCAGCACTGGGGAGGCAGAGACAGGCGGATATCTGTGAGTTCCAGGCCATCTACAGTGAGATCTTTTCTTAACAAGTCCAAAAACTGGGGGCTGGAGAGATGGCTCAGCAATTAAGAGCACCATTGCTCTTGCAGAGGACCCAGGTCTGGATCCCAGCATCCACATGGCGGCTGAGAACTGTATTTAACTCCAGTTCCAAGGGAATCCGACACCCTCTTCTGACCTCCGTGGCATTGCACTACATGGGTGCACAAACCTGCATGCAGACAGTACATTCATTCACATTAAAAACAAAAAAAAAAGTCCCCAAACAAAAGAGAAAATATTTCATTACAAAGTGTGATATTTAAATATTTCATTACAAAGTATGATATTTAAATATTTCATTACAAAAGTGTGATATTTAAATGTTTCATTACACCAGCGTGGTGGCGCACGGCTTTAATCCCAGCACTCGGGAGGCAGAGGCAGATGGATCTTCATGAGTTCAAGGCCAGCCTGGTCTACAGAGCAAGTTCCAGGACAGCTGAGGCTACAGAGAGACCCTGTCTCGAAAAGACCAAAATAAATAAATAAATAGATAAATAAATAAATAAGTAAATAAGTAAATGAATAAATTCATTACAAAGTGTGATATTTAAATATTTCAAACCTTATGATTTAATTTACCTGTATCTGCTCTAAACTTTTCTTCCATCCTTTTCTTCAGATTTTGCATTTCTTCTAATAATTCCCTGTTTTTGGCTTCAGATTCCTTTAGTTTACTGAAATAAGAAGAAAATAGCTGAGATCACTTCTACCAGTTCATGGGGTGGAGTCTGAGGGCAGGGCTCTCTCTCTGGCTCCTGACAATGGCTGGGCCGTGCTGGGCCTTTCTATAACACATTACGGATGGTACAGGCAGATCAGAATTATATACTCAAATTCAGATTTTAAGTCATAGCTTCGTGGGTATTATAGTACATGTTTGTAATCCTAGCAATTGGGAGGCAGAGGCAGGAGGATCAAATGTCAAGGCCAATCTGGGTTACATAAAGACCTTGCCTTCAAACCAAACAAAAATTTAACTCCTGGTTGAGGAAGGGTTATCTCCTGAAGCCACAGGTGAGTTCTGACTGGCATCTAAGAGGATAAATCAACAGATCCCTTGGGTGTCATCCTCAAGTCTTTCCCTTGACTAGTATCAGTAGCACTATGTGAGCAAAGAGAACCTTGCAAGTCTGGCTCTTACATAGTGGGGTCAGAGGAAACCAGGTAAAATCTGGCCAAGACAGCAGAGCCCAGTGTAGACTGGGTCACTCCTCAGCAGGACGACACAGAACATATTATCTCTCCTGGATCTTGGGCTCATTATTCATAAAATGGAGACTGTCTACTTCATCAGGGTATATGAGGGTCCCAAGACTTAACAGAACAAAGTTTCTGTCACAAACAAGTAAGTTTAAGTGTCACCTATTGAATTCAGTCTTAACTGGATAGGGTGGGAACTTAGAATCCAGTTCATGGCCAGTCCAGCTCTTCTCGGCAGAGCTGGGCAGTCTGTGACAGAAGCAGGCACAGCTCCTCTAGAACTACAGTTTGACTGTGTCAGAAACACACAAAAGTCTCTGCAGACACACTATACGTATCAGCTAAACCTGGGATCAGCTCAGATTAGGCATGCCACATTCAATCTCTACTCTAAAATATCAGTTTTATCTTGGAAAGGTAATTCTGTGCCAACAAACTCTAGTCAACAGTACCTGCTGGAAATGACTATTTTCTTCTCTATTTTGGTGGTAGCAGGAATGGAACACAGGCCTTTGTACGTGCTAGGCAAGTACTTGACCACTGAGCCACAGAACCATCCCTTTATTGGCTTATTATTTTGTTTTATTTATTTTATTTATTTGGTTTTGTTTGTGCTGAAAAGGGTCTGACCCTACAGCACAGGCTGGACCTGAACTCAGGCTTCTCCTTCCTCAGCCTCTTGAGTGCGAGGATTTTTTAAAAAATTATTTTATTTTATTTATTTATTTTGTATGTGTATGAATGTACTGTCTGCATGTAGGTCTGTGCACTGTGTCGTGCAATGCCACAGAGGTCAGAAGAGGGTGTCGGATTCCCCCAGAACTGGAGTTCTCCTGGAACTGGAGCCACAGACGGATCTCAGCCGCCATGTGGGTGCTGGGGATCGAACCTGGGTCCTCTGCAAGAGCAGTTGGCGCTCTTAACTGCTAGGCCATCTCTCCAGCCTGAGTGCGATGATTTTATTTTTTTTTATTATTTTTTTTAAATTTTATTTATTTCTGTATGTGTATGAATGTACTGTCTGCATGCAAGTCTGTGCATCCGTGTCATGCAATGCCGCAGAGGTCAGAAGAGGGTCTCGGATTCCCCTGGAACTGGAGTTCTCCTGGAATTGGAGCCTCAGACGGTTCTTGGCCGCCATGTGGGCGCTGGGGATCGAACCCGGGTCCTCTGCAAGAGCGGTCGGCGCTCTCAACCGCTAGGCCATCTCTCCAGCCCGATGATTTTAAATGTATATCCAGGCTCTACATTATTTCTTGAGAATGAGCCTCGCCCCCATAGGTGAGGCATCAATCTACCAACAGGATCTGTCCTACTGATTTCTGAGATTAAGTCCAGACCAGCTCAAGGGCAGTGACAAGGTCACATAGGCCCCAGATCCTTGCAAGGGTCAGGCTACAAGACAGCACACCTTTCAAAGGAGAGGTTCGTGTCTTTGACCTTCCTCAGCTCTTCCTGAACAAGCTGCTTAGCCCGGATCTCCGCCTCAAGAGCCGACTGCAATTCTAGCCGTGCAGACATATCCAGCTTCTGACTACGACGAACTTTCCAAAGTGGATCCTTTCAACAGTTAAAATAGTAAAAATAGATTTTATGTTATTTATTTAATAAGGCAAATACAAAAAAGTAATTGACCTTTAGCATTACATTTATAAACTATCTTTTCAATAAACCCTGAAAGGCTTGTTAGGTAAGTTATCTATCACTGAGCTAAATCTCTAGGTCAAGATTTTATAACCTTTATTTTTTCTTAGAAGCCTTTAAAAAGAAGGTAGAGGGGTCTCATTATATAGCCCTGGCTGGCCTGGAACTTGTTATGTAGGCTAGGCTGACCTGAAACTCACAGAGATCTACCTGCCTCTGTCTCTCAAATGCTGAGATTAAAGGTGTGTGCTGTCCAGTGAAGTCTTTTAATTATGTATAAATACATATGAACATAGGTGCCGACAGAGGCCAGAGGCATCAGATCTCCTGGAGCTGTAGTTTCAGGCAGTTGTGGGCCACCTGATATGGATCCTGGGAACCAGACCCAGATTCTCTGGAAGAACAGTACAAGCTCTTAGCTGCTGGGCCTTCTTGCAGGGCCCTCTCTTAGAAGTCTTTCCTTTTTTCAGACAGTCTCACTCTATAACCCAGAAGTTGGCCTTGAGCTCCTGGTCAATCTGTGCTGGCTGGGGACTCTGGGATTACAGGTGTACACCACCAAGCTTTGCTTAATTAAAAGTTTTTTTTACATCTATTCATTAATTGAAGAGGGGACGATGGGGTGTATGTGTGGTACTACATACATGTGGGGGACAAAGGGGTATATGTGTGGTACTACATACATGTCGGGGAAAATGGGGTGTATGTGTGGTACTGCATACATGTGGGGGACGATGGGGTGTATGTGTGATACTGCATACATGTGGGGAAGTTGGGGTGTATGTGTGCTACTACATACATGTGGAGGTCGGAAAAACTTGTAGGAATAGGTGCTTTTCTCCCATCATGGGGTTCTGGATTTAGAACTCAACCTTAGCAGCAAGTGTCTTTACTAGCTGAGCCATATCACTGGCCCCTCTGTTTAAATTAATTAGTTTGTTTAATTTATTATTTATTTATTTTTGTCTTTTTGAGACAGGGTCTCCCTGTAGCTCCAGCTGGCCTGGAACTCACTATGTAGACTGGGCTGGCCTGAATTCACAGAGATCTGCTTGCCTCTGCTTCCCAAGTGCTGGGATTAAAGCCATGCGCCACCACACCCAGCCCCTCTCCTTAATTTTTAAAGTAAAAATAAAACTGGTTTTGTGGTATAATTTCTGTGTACCACTGGACACTTGCAAATCTTATATTGGGTTCTCAGCTTTGTCCTATAGCATGAAACATTTTACTACTTTATCCTAGAAATTCCTACCTATAGCAAAAGACTAAATTCTGGAGAAAGGGAGATGAAGGAACAATCTGAAAGGAGGAAGCTATAACTTCATTTTTAAAGTCTCAAGGGCTGGAAAGATGGCTCAGCAGTTAAGAGCACTAGCTGCTCTCCCAGAGGACCCAGGTTCAGTTCTTAGCACCCACCTGGTGGCTAACAACCAGTTCTAAGGGACAAGACACCTTCTTCTGGCCTCCACAGGCACTGTACACACATGGGACACTTTCAAGCACACAGGCAAAACATTTATACACATTAAAAAAAAAAATCTTTAAGCTGGATGTAGTGGCACAGGCCTTTAGTCTCAGCACTTGGAAGGCAGAAAGAAGCAGGATCTCTGTGAAATCAATGCCAGCCTGGTTTACATAGTGAGTTCTAGGCCAGTTGGGGCTACAGGGAGACCCTGTCTCAAAAGACAAAAGCCAACAACAACAACAAAACAACAACAACAAATATACCCAAAAAACTTTAAATACCATCTTGGTGACTCTCATTGAGCACAGTTGAGAATTTTTCATTTTCTGTCTCTAACAGTAGAGAAAAGAAACTGATCAAAGGAAGATGTGTCACAAGCATCAATCAGAAGTGAGTTAGGAGGGACGGATAGTGAGGCCCTAGCTGGATGCTAATGGTGGTGACATGGACTGTGTGAGGAGAGCTCTGGGTGTATCTTCAGCTGATCATGTACTAGGTGAATGTTGTCAAGAACTGATGGGCAAGAACAAATGCTCATTCAGTTGGCCCTTCAAGAGGAAGACAGTCTTTTTGAACAAAAAGCTCAATGATCTCATCTGCTGAGAGTATCTATGGCTGTACACTTTCATCTGAGGTTGTGCAAAAAATTTATTTAATGCTGTATATAAGTGCCAGTAAACCTGACTACAAACATGTATGTATAAACAAAACAGAAGAAAACAGAAAGTGAGAAATGGAACTTATTGAACATTATTTAAACATTTTTTTTGTACACACACACACACACACACACACACGCACGTGCGTGCACACGCATGAACATGGATGCAGAGGTGAATTTCAGGTATCATTCCTCGGGAGCCGTCTACCTTGTTTATTGAGAAATAGTCTCTCACTGGGACCCGAGGTTCACCAATTTGGCTAGACCAGCTGGACTGTAAGCTCTAGGGGATCCTCCTGCCTCTGCCCTCCCAGTGTTGGGACTCTAGGGACCCACCACTGTGCTTGGCTTTTTACTTGGGTACTAAGTATGGAACTTGGGTCTTCATGTTTGCATAGCAAGCATTTTACTAACAGAACCATCTTCAAACCCCAAGCTCACTGAATATTCTAACTGGTGTTTCTAAAGCTAGAATCTAAGATCAAAAATGTTTTGAAGCAAAGAACATGGCTTTTATGAAACAAAGAACATGGCTGTGTTCCTCTTTTGCCGAACTAGGAAATGCCAGGGTTCTCAAAGATACTGAATTCTGACACAAATGCAGAGAAGCAGGACATGACCACAGTCAGCACCAGCCAGCTCTGAGTCTTTATATAGCATCATGCTCCCAGGGTGCAGGCAAGATGCTCCCCCCTTGGAGCAAACACCCCTTCAACCAAGACAGCATGGAGTAAGAACTCTAGGTTGTTTTTGTTATCCTTATTCATCTATACACCTGTACATTATTCATAACATAAATATGTAGTTTTAAAAGAGGAAACCAGGGTCTAAAGAGACAGTGCAGCAGTGAAGAGCTTGCACTGCTCTTCTACAGGACCGCAGTTTGATTCCTTGAACCTATGTGGAACATCTCACAACTGCCTGCAACTCCAGCTCCAGAGATCCAATGCCTCAGTCTCCAGGGACACCTGCACTCACATTCATACATGCATGCACGTGTGTGCACACAAACATACTTTAAAATAAAATATATCGCCGGGCATGGTGGCGCGCACCTTTAATCCTAGCACTTGGGAGGCAGAGGCAGGCGGATCTTTGTGAGTTCAAGGCCAGCCTGGTCTACAGAGTGAGTTCCAGGAGAGCTGGGGCTACAGGGAGACCCTGTCTCGAAAAGACCAAAAAACAAAAAACAAACAAACAAACAAAATAAAATAAAATATATCTTGTGGGGGGTGGAGAGATGGGACTAAGCAGTTAAGAACACTGGCTGCTCTTGCAACGGGTCTGGATTTGGTTCCCAGCATCCACATGGCAGCTAACAACCATTCATAACCCCAGTTCTGGGGGAATCCAATACCCTCGTCTGACCTCC
Organism: Rhizomys pruinosus; assembly: GCA_009823505.1. Lineage (NCBI taxonomy): Eukaryota > Metazoa > Chordata > Mammalia > Rodentia > Spalacidae > Rhizomys > Rhizomys pruinosus. The sequence goes on along the minus strand of VZQC01005781.1, from coordinate 253,860 downwards.
TCAGGCACTGCAGGACAAGAGTGCACTAATATACATGCAGACAATACATTCATACACATAAAATAAAAAACAATATGAAAAACAATCATAATGAAAAAATCTTTTTTAAAAGAGAAAGGATAGCTGGGTGTGGTGGCGCACGCCTTTAATCCTAGCAGTTGGGAGGCAGAGGCAGGCGGATCTCTGTGAGTTCAAGGCCAGCCTGGTCTACAGAACGAATTCCAGGACAGCTGGAACTACAGGGAGACCCTGACTCAAAAAGACCAAATAAAAAAAAAAAAAAGAGAGAGAGAAAGGAGTGGTATGTACACCTGCAATCTCAGTATGCAGGAGGTGGAGCCAGGAGCAGGAGTAGTGAGTTTAGGCCAACCGGGGCTACGCAGCAAGATCACATTAAAAACAGAGGCAGAAACTGTCCTAAAACCACAGGTGAGAAGCATCTGTGGTGGGGTTGAGGCCTCACAGAACAGGAAAGGGCAGCACCAGGTCAACATGGAGATTCCTGAGGGAGTAGATAGAGGATGACTCAATAAACAAAACGCCCTGTCTATGGCAGCACCTAGTTCTGATACTGTGAAACAGACCTCAGTGGCTCCTGGCTAGGTTATTATCTAAAGGAATGTGTGGCATCAGAAGCTTCCATCAGACAGCTACGCCATGATTTACAAACCACACAAGTTTTTCATTACTGGAACTTCCTGTGGTACTTACATGCTACATTCACTTAGAATAAAATCACTAATAAAATTTTCGGGAGGAAAATTTTAAGTCTCAGAAGAAATTTTACCAGTGTTCTTGATCCCAGACTAGAACTTCTCAAAGTCTCAAGCTCTTCAGTCATCTTAGAGGCAAGGGCTTGAAGGTAACCCCGGGCATCTTTTTCATCGCTGACCCTACACAGGGGACAGATGGTTCTCTTATGAGACACAAGCAGTGGAAGGAGCAGCCAGGTAAGATACGCTGGTCCTGCCTTTCTCAGGACTGCGTCTTTGCAGCACGAGCACAGGTAACCCAACGAGGGCATCACCACTGTCAGCAAAGGAATGGCTGACTCTGCCCCCTTGTTAGGGCTGCCACAGCCATGTGTCACAGGAGCTTTCCACATATGCAGAACCCAGAATGAGGAGCATAATCAACTCAACCCAGTCCTAAGGGTGTCTCCCCACCCTGAGTCCACTATGAAGATCAATGCTCAGATGTAGGGATTCAGGGAAGCAGCAGTGAGACTTGAATTCAACCTTTGGTAAAGAATGCAGCCAGCAAAGGCAGAAGCAGACAGCCTACACTTCTTACATCCTGCCTGGCACGTACCACTGAATGATCTCTGCGATCTGTGCTTCCCAGTGTGCGACAGATTCCTTCTTAGACGCCAGATCCTGCAGTTCATCTTCCAGCTGTCTATTTTGGGCTGTGAGTTTATCCACAAAGGAACAAAGCTGAAATTAAACAATTTCACCATATCATGTGTTTATCTGGACCTGTTCGTTACAATGGCACTTTTCACTGATCAACACTGAAGTCTTGTAGCCAAGCAGCATTCTAGGGGTTTCCCAGACCCAGCAGAGCAAGGATTCTGACTGCAACTAACTGAGGTCACATTTCAGTTCAAATCCAAGCCTAAGAGTGACAGAGCTGAGGACCAGCAGCATTTCATGGAATGAGAACACCCCATTAAAAGATCAAGTATAACACTTCACTTAAACACCAAAACACTGAAGACAAAATCAAGCTTCCAAAAGACTCAAGAATGAAAATCTAACAACTTCTGCCCGAGTGGTAGCCGGACACTCCAGTTACCTTTTCATTTTCAGCTGTTAACTTCTTGTTTTCATCAAATAGCATTGCTCTTTCCCGTTCGTATTTATCTTTCACTGTACCTATTGCCTCCTCCATCTCATTATGCCTGATGAGGTAAATGGAAGAAAAAGTTTGAAAGCTCCTGGCTTACTAACACGGTCCTTACTGCAATATGCTTCTGTTTTCTGCCTTGAGGTGCTCACGAAAACTTACCGTTCCCGTTTTGACTTTTCTAATTTATCTTTTAGCATTAAGATTTCTTTCTGCAAGGCCAACTGATGGCTCTCAGAATCATGCACCTCCTTTTTCACATTTTTCACTTCTAGTACATGGGAGGCCTCACGTCGGACCAACTCCTCTTCATAGAACAGGACTTTCTTCTCAAGCTCCGATTTGATTTTGGAGATTTCCTGCTGATGTTCTAAGGTGGAACCTGGCCCCCGGCCTCCTTGCTTCACCTGCAGATAAAGGGTGAAATAAATCCACAAATCTCTGTGTCTTCCCTCAAGTGTCATGAGGTGCTTTCATTTCCCAGCACTAACAGGAAACTGCTATTCTAGGACTGCTCCAGGCAGAGTTGACATGGGAGACAGAATCCTAACAACCACTAGACAGAGTTCGGAGGACACCATCTGCCTTGCAGAGGCATGTATCCAGCTCTCCCTGGGGACACAGGCTTTGTCCCACACTGTTGTGGTTTTTATTCATGTATTCAGCAACAATTTTTTTTGTTGTTTGTTTTGTTTTTTTGAGACAGAGTTTCATTATGTGGCACTGGCTGGCCTAAAACTCCCTATGTAGACTCAAGAGCTAGGTTAAAGGATATGCACCATCACATCAAACCTTTCTGCTGAGTGGAGTGACACTGAGGTTCCTGTTCTCATGGGCAGGTGAGGGGTGGGGCTGACAGCAAACCATTACATGGCAACAAAATAGCAACCAAAGCCAATGGGACATGGGAGCATCTTGGCAGGAGATGCATAGGAACAGAAGTAAGCCAGGAAAATCTTCAGCACAAGCACAGATAATGGGCACAGGCATGGGGTAGAGGGGTCTGATGGGCACAGATGGGCACAGAAAGACATGGCTGAGAGGGATCAGTGGAGAGATGCTGGGAGGGAGTTCTGGACTAGTGCTAAGCACGTTGAGAGGCTGCAGAACAGACAGTGGGTTGCTGGAGCTACTCAGGAAACCAATTAAGGAGGTGATCCTGATTGATCTGAAGAACTCACTGTGGCTTCTGTGTAGAGAATGATAGTCACAGGCATGTAGAAGTCTAGAAAACATTGCCAGTGGCCGGACCAGGTGGTAGTAAAGATGATGAGCAACAGGTCCCTTGGGCATATATGTTCAAACAGAGAGCTAGCATGTCCACATGGAGGTCACGGAAACCCCAGGAGAGGGAAGTCCTTTATCCAGCTGCCCCTTTTCAGGGTCTCTGCTGCCCCCTGATCCCACCAGTTAATCCAAGGTGGATGACCAGCTTGACTCTGCACATCAATAGCAGGACATGGCTTTAAGGAGCCTTTCCAGAACTAGACATGCCCAAGTTTAGAAAACCAGGACAGGAAGATCAGCGGCTAGCTAGGCAATACTGATGCCCACGCATAACTTTTACACAGAAATGAACTTGGATTTTGAATTACAAAGGTAGTGGCCATACCCTCCACTTCTCTGCATGTGTGTTATCTACTTGAAGTTGCCCTGATAGAGTAATTATGTCTGACAGACAGTGTTCTAGTGCCCCTTGCCCAGAAAGAAGCATTACCTTGAGGGCCTCGAGCTCGCTCTCCATCTGCTTACAGAAGCTCTCGCTGTGTTCCCGGAGCTTACGTTCCTTGGAGGCCTCGGCAACTGCATCCTCAAGCTGAGCTTCCAGCTAAGAAAAAGCCAGATCTGCTTTTTATAATAGAACAAGCCCTTCTGCTGTAGTCAGAACCTCCCTACAGGGCCACTAGGAGAACATCCTAAAGGTTTTTGGTGTGTTCTCTCTTCATCAGATTCATAAGTTGAAGGCTGAGGAATGTTCTAACTGGAATGGCTGACTCTGACTATTAAGTAATAAAACAAGCTTAAATTCTTATTTAAATAGATACCTTGAAATTAATGTTCAAGAAAGGACTTGTGAAAACAATTTTGATATGTAAAAGCATGATTTGATATTTTCCGTTTTGTTTTTGTCTTTTGAGACAGGGTCTCCCTGTACCTGTGGCTGTCCTAGAACTCGCTATGTTGTGCAGGCTGGCCTTGAACTCACAGAGATCTGCCTGCCTCTGCCTCCCAAGTGCTGGGATTAAAGGCATGTGCCACCACACCCGGCTTGTTCTTTTTGCAGGTTATTTTATTTTATTTATTTTTTTGCAGGTTATTTTAAAACAAAGCCCAGGCACCATGTCCTTTTAGCCATAATTCCTAAAGATTTCATTAACTTGAGCTATAGTTGGTGACAATAACAAATATATCTGGTTATAAGATAAACTGTCTAAGAAGAAAACAAATAGGTATTTTTNGAAGCAAATGTGGGCTCCAACCTGGGAACTGTGCCTATGGTCTCTGGAACAAATAAAGTTTTTTTTGGGGGGGGTCTTTTCAAGACAGGGTCTCCCTGTAGCCCCAGCTGTCCTGGAACTCACTCTGTAGACCAGGCTGGCCTTGAACTCACAAAGATCCGCCTGCCTCTGCCTCCCAAGTGCTAGGATTAAAGGCGTGCGCCACCACGCCCGGCACAAATAGGTATTTTAAGGCTAAATGACAAACAGCCTGAGAATGAAGGAACTGAAAAAAAGCTCTGCCAGGCTTTCTAAGTTCATAGGTCTATCAAATAAAGCACTGCTTAAAACACATCCTCTGTTGATAGCAGAGCATGGAGATGCCCAGGGCAGCGGTGCTCCGGGTGGGAACTGAGGACACCTGAGGTCAGAGCACCATCAGAAGCTCCAAGGCCCTTCCCTTTTAAAGTACCTAGCAATCAGTTGAGTATTTTTCAAGTATTTTAGCCTAACTGTGAAAATCAGAAGGTAATTATCTCCAAGCCTGACAACCTGAGTTTGATCCCTGGAACCTACATAGGAGAAGGAGAGAACTGGCTCTTGCAAGTTGTCCTCTGACTTCTACAAACACACTGACACCTGTATTCTCATACCCAATAAACGACACAAATGAAGAGAAAAGCACCTCTTTCCTGGACTTCTCTGACTTTCTGATATCTTGCCTCATAGAGTCGATTTTCTGCATGGCCACCTCCATCTCTTCCTCTTTGTCTCGGAGCTGACGGGACACTTTCTGCTTCTGAGAGCGGAGTTCTGCCATGCGCTCATTGAGCTCTGAGAACTCCTGCAGGGCACGCTTTCGCTGCTGATGGGCATCCTTGAGTTCTTTGGTCTGGGATTTCAATCGCTCCGAAGTTTCAACCAATTGCTGAATGAAAAGAATTATAGAAGTTTTACATTTGCTCAACAAAGATTTAGAAAACTGGAAGCTGTGTTTCAGTGTATCTATCGGAGATTTAAAAGTGATACAAATGCTGGCCAGAGATTACAGCTATAGACTTGGAAAAAGTCACTATTCTGGCCTCCCAGGCATATCTGTAGCCCTGAGCACCCACATTAATAAGTCCCCACTTCATATGGGTAGCCTCATCCCAGGATGCTAGGCTCCATAAATTCACCTATGGAACACTCAATCTCATTAGACACATACAGACCAGAAAAAAAAAAAAAAAAAGACTATAGAAAGGTGTGCATCATTTGGTGACTAACGTTAAGTTCTGATAAATGGATCTTTAGATAATTTAATTGAGTGAATTTCACAATGTGCTTATACAAACTGAAATGGCTACTGTTCACCAGGCAACGAGCTTATGGGACCACTGCTATATAGGCAGTATGTCACTAATCCAAATGTCATTGTGCTAGCTTTAGTGTCAACTTGACACACCTGGGCTGAGGAAGCCTCAATTGGGGAATTGTCTCCATCGGACTGGTCTGTGGCCATGTTGGTGGGGCATTTTCTTGATTTTTTGAGTGATGTGGGAGGGTTCAGCCCACTGTGGGCAACACCACCCCTGGGCAGGTGGTCCTGTATTGTATAAGAAAGCAGGCTGAGCATGGGCCAGGGGAGCAAGCCACTAAGCAGCATTCCTCCATGGCCTGTGCTTCAGTTCCTGCTTCCAGGTTCCTGGCCTGAGTTCCTACCTTGAGCTCCCTAAGTGATGAATGTGACCCAGGAGATGTAAGACAAATAAACCCTCTCCTCCCTAAGTTGGTTTTGGTCAGAGTGTTTTGTCACAGCAATGGAGACGCAAACTAGAACAATTATGCAGCCCGTGACTGCTTAAAATTGAAATCAAAGTGAAAACAGTTATGAAAAACAATCCTTAGACAGCAACCTTTCACTAGAGTTTAATCTGGGTACTGGATGTTCTGAGTAGAACTCAAAATGGCCTTAGTGAGGCTAGGTTTACACCTTTTTTTTTTTTTCTTTTTGGTATTTTTGAGACAGGGTTTCCCTGTAAGCCCCAGCTGTCCTGGAACTTGCTCTGTAGACCAGGCTGGCCTTGAACTCACAAAGATCTGCCTGCCTCTGCCTCCCAGAGTGCTAGGATTAAAGGCATGCACCACCACGCCTGGCGGCTCACACCTCTTATGGCTACTGGCCACAATGAAAGCTCCTACGTAGTTACATATAGCGAGTTAACAACCTGTTCAGTCACTATCATACCTGCTGTTCTGAGGCTGGAAGTGCTATGATCTGGAACAAGGTAGCTCTACAGTGGGACAGGAGGGCACCCACCAGGCTTCTGTGAGTCTAGCCCAGTGAAGCCTGCATATACCCTGAATGAATTATTACAGGTGTTATAACACCGAAGAGGAGTTTAAGAAAGAACTTGGGGGCCAGGCGTGGTGGCGCACGCCTTTAATCCCAGCACTTGGGAGGCAGAGACAGGTGGATCTTGGTGAGTTCCAGGCCAGCTGGAGCTACAGGGAGACCCTGTCTCAAGGAAAGTAAAGAGGGGAGGGGAGGGGAGGGGAGAAGAAAAGAAGATGGAGGGGAGGGGGTTGGGGAGGGGAGGGGAAGGGAGGGGAGGGAAGGAAGGAAGGAAGGAAGGAAGGAAGGAAGGAAGGAAGGAAGGAAGGAAGGAAGGAAGGAAGGAAGGAAGGAACGCACGAACGAACGAACTTGGGGAAGCTGGAGAGATGGCTCAGTGGTTAAGAGCGCTGGCTGCTCTGCTAGGAAGACCCAAGTTGATTCCCAGCGCCCACTCCAGTTCCAGGGGATTCAATGCCCTCTTCTGATTTCTGTGGGCACTGCATGATGTGGTACACTTATATACATGGAGGCAATACATTTATACACATAAAATAAAATAATATTTCTTTTAAAGAAAAGAACTTGGGCTTGACACATATTCTAGAGAATTTATAACCAACAAGTTTAACTCAGGTGCATAAAAAGGGTGTATTTTAGAAAACAAGGCCCTAATTGTGACACTAACATACTGGTATTAAGCAGAAAATTTGGCAGCTAATTGAAAATCAAATTCACTAAGGAAGTATGTGGGTGGGGAATCATCCCAACCCAAATGCAGCAGCTTTTTTTTTTGTCTTTTCCAGACAGGGTCTCCCTGTAGCCCCAGCTGTCCTGGAACTCACTATGTAGACCAGGCTGGCTTTGAACTCACAAAGATCTGCCTACCTCTGCCTCCCAAGTGCTAGGATTAAAGGCATGCACCACCATGCCCGGCTCTGCAGCAGCTTTTTTACAGCTCATTCAGTCACCATGGATACTGCCAGGTGCTCTAGACCCCATCTCCAACTTAGAACCCTGTTTACAGGGCTGGGAAGCAGACTGAGGAGGATGACGGCAAAGTAGGTTTGAGCTGCGACCAGGGGATAAAGACACCATGACCCAGAAGCACAAGCTCGAAGGCTGCTTTGGACAGCAATGGGATTATCCAGAACAAGGCCCTAGAAGAAGTCACTAAGTGTCCACGTGAACTCAGCCTTAGGGACTAAGAACTCACCAAGCCTTCTCACAAACAGGGTCAGCATAGACAGCCCTCCTCACCCCAATCCTCCATATACACAGCACCCTTCACCCAGGCCTCCTCACATACAAGGTCCTTACAGGAAGGCTGGGCTACCTTGTGCAAGTCTTCCTTCTCCTGGCGTACCAGGCGGTACTGCTTTTCTAGGCCCTTCAGCCGATGTGTGGAGTCTTCATGCTCCTGTCGAAGGGTCACTGAGTCCTCAAGCTGTCGATCATGCCTATTTGAATCTGGAGAGAAGAGAAATTGTGTTCCTTGGTGTGCAGTGACTTTTTATGTTAGCTGATTTACTGACAGGAAATTATCTGATAATTAGCAATGTTTTCTTCTGTCTCAAATTTTTATTCACTTTTCCATTTATTTACTCTGTGTGGGTCTACAAAGTATGTGCCTGTGTACATGCCATGATCAGTATGTGGAGGTCAGAGCTTATAGGAGTTCATTCTTCCCCTTCCACCATGAGAGTTCCAGGGACTGAAGTCAGGCCTGGGATCAAGTGCCCACTGAGCATCTCACCCAGCCTAAGTGTCTTCTTCATTTGGAACCTTTTTCTCTCCTCCAGGCTACCTATACCTGGGATCATTTGCTTTATTCTGATTTTTTTTTTTTTAGACAGGTTCCCCCTATAGCCCTGTACCCCCAGCTGGCCTGGCTATGTAGACCAGGCTGGCCTTGAACTCAGAGATCCACCTGCCGCTGCCTCCCAAGTGCTGAGATTAAAGGCATGTGCCACCACGCCCAGGTTATTCTGCTTATTCTTCATTCTGACAGCTCTCCTCTCAAAGATTAACAACACTTTCTCACAAGTGCTCACTTGCCTCAGGCCCTGTAAACTCTGTCATCCAGCAAAGCACAGGCCCTTTCTCAGGGTAATGAAACAAAGATTTTAGTGAATAAATGACTTGGCCCAAAGCCTTTTTCTAAGAAAATCAGGATGGTGGAGTCTGATGGGAAATGGAGAAGAGGACAGACAGACTCTACATGTAATCTGGAGATGGGGTTGACCACAATAAAAGGTTGAAAATAAAAAAAGTGGGACTCAGAGCACTTGCTTAGCATGCACAAGGCACTGCCCCAGTACTACCAGAAAACAAAAGCAAGCGTGTAGTTGGAAGACACGGTTACAAGTGATCTGATACCGAGAACTCTCAACAAAAGGTGGGGTGGGAAGTCAAGCCTCTCCAGTACTGAAGACAGGCATGGCCCCTGAGGCAGTAGGCCACCGCACTATGGGAAAAGCCAGAGTCTGTGGAGATTATCTAAGGAGCCAACTGTAGCAGGTTCATGTCATGGGAACTAAGGAAGGGAGGAAAGGATCTTAAACACACACAGAATGCCACAGCTCTCCACAGACAGACAGACAAAATGCATAGCTCTCCACAGGCTTGCGAAAGTTTTAACTTTTTCCTACCTTTCTACTTTATGAAGACTGTGAAAGAGGAGTAACACTAAGAACAGAGACTATACCGCTGCCTTCGAGAGTGCTTACCTGCCATTTTATTCTTCAAGCGTTCTATTTCTTCATTTAGCCTCTTAATTTCTTTGTCTCGGTTCGAGTTGCCCAGGGCCCGAGTGGAACCATGAAGGGACTGCACAGTCTGGGTGGACTCTAAGGGAGAAACAGTGCTGAGTGGCCAGGGTGCCTGAAGCAGGACCCCAACCCACACCACACAAGGCCCTCCAGCCACAAACCCTGCAGCTTCCGGCTCAGCTCCGTCTTCTCCTGCTCCAGCCTTCGTACCCTCCTCTCATAGGCTTCGATCTGCAGGCTGTTCTCTAAATCCCGCTGCACATCTTCATCTTTGGTTAATGTGTTAGACTGCATCAGGCTCTTCAGAGAGCCTCGGTCAGAAAAACAACTGCAGAATAGAGCCGGAGGCTTTCTCATCTACTCTTTAAAAATTATTTTGGTTTATTTTTATTTTATATGTATGAGTATTTGCCTACATGTGTTCAATGCCCACAGAGGCCAGAAGAGGACGTGGGATCACCTGGAGCTGGAGCTACAGACAGTTGTCAGGCACCAGGTGGGTGCTGGGAACTAAACCCAGGACCTCTGCAAGAGTAGGCAGTGCTATTTAACTGGTAAGCTAGCTCTCCAGCCCCTCATCTACTTTCCATTAGCATTTAAAGACTTTCTGGGATAAGAGTTGGTTTTTTTTTAAGTGGCAAACAAAATAATTTTGAAAAGACTTTATTATATATGGCGGAAAATTTAGACAAGAGCCACCCTTTACTTACTACAGATGACTGGAGGGTGCTGGGGAGCTTAAACAGGATATATCCTCACAGAGGTGCAAAGAGAATGCTCCTGCAAGGGAAGGCACACTAACTTCTAACTGCTCACATTCTAACAGAAAACCACAGCTAAGGCATTTTGCCTAATGAGCTGGGCTTATGGGGCACTGCTACCCAATGGTAAGTGAACATTCAAGGACTCAGCTGGCTCTGCCTCTCAGCAGCTGTGCCGTCTGAGAGCACGGCTAGCACTTCTGGGCTCATCTTCTTGCCTTGCACACTGGACAGTAGATTTCAGTGCTCTGGCCTAGTAGCTTAGCTGCTGCTGATCAGACGACTAGATAGGTTATGCTCTCAAACACAGGAGCTCCATCCCCTGCTCAGATGAAAGCCAAGGACAGTTCTGCCATTCAGTAGTCTAATCCCTGGAGTGGTGAATGTATTATTTGGGCCAAGTTAGTTTGTTACATGACAGGAGGCCAGGAAAACCTTTTGAATTTCTATGATGAGCCTGATAATGGGTATAGGGTACTCCTTTCTGTTACAGACTATAAGCTAACCACTGTTTTTGAAGTGGTCTGTCATGAGTCCTAAACCCATTCTTTTAAAAAAATATTTTATTAACTTTATCTTTTGTGTATGAGCATCTTGCTTGCATATATGTAAGTGTACCCATGTCATGTAATGCCCACAGAGGTCAGAAGAGGGTGTTGGATCCCCTGGAACTGAAGTTATGGACAGTTTTTAGCTGCCATGTGGGTGCTGGGAATTGAACCTGGGTCCTCTGCCAAAGCAGCAGGTGCTCTTAACCGCTGAGCCATCTCTCCAGCCCCCTAAGCCCATTCTTATAAATACTGTACATTGGCAGGCAGGCTGAGGCTCGAAAGTGTGACCAGCACTCAGTGAACTAGACTGCACAGTGGGCACTAAGCCACTAAGCACCTGGAAAGCTATGCCAAGGTGTCAGTAATCACTATGGCTCCAGTGCTGGGGCCTCCACATGCCACACTTGCTGAGGCTCACCACCAGCCTGAGCAGAGGCTCCCTTCCAGAGCAACTGTACTGCCTTGGAAGTGAGCACCCAGAAGATGCCAGAAATCCAACTCAGTAAGCGTCTCCAGATAGAAAATAATGCATTTCTCTCACCTCACGTCTGTTCATCTCAGCTCTAGTTTGCTTTTCAGTTTGAGGCAGAACACCCTGGGCTACACAACTTTACAAACAGGCCCACTGATGACAGAGTTGAGAGGCACAAACACCAAGCTGGTACCATTCTGGGGCCACATGTGGATGGATGTTCTTGGTGTTGTCAAATTCCTAACACAGGAAGACATGTAGTCTAGCTCCACTGATGGGAACGATAGACCTAGGACTCTAATCTTTTAAGAGCAGTGTTCTAAAATGGCTCCTGGCTGAGCATGAGTACAAATCCAGCTGCAGCCACTGCCTCTCCTAAGAATAACTCCTGCCATTGGTGAGCCAAGAGGTTACAGCCTAAATCCTGTTCCTTATCTTCCATGAGCTAAGAGTGTTTTTCACACCACCTCTGCCCCATTACTGGTACCAGGATTGAACCTAGGACCGCATGCATATTGGTCTACATCACCCAGTGGTTTTTAAATTTTTAAAGGGCTGTAAAAGAAAAGTATACCAGAGACTACAAAACCTATATTATAGCCAGGTAGTGTGTACTGACAGGGGCACATTCTGAGAAATGTGTTGTTAGGTGATCGGGTGCAAACAGCAAAGTATACTTATACAAACATGAGAGTAAATCAAGCTTAAGAGGAAAAAATGGAATCAAAGATGCAGAGACTCGTGTGACACAGGCTGCTGCCAGTTTGACAAGATGACAGTGAGCCTGCTTCTGATAAGAACAAGTACACTACATAACACGACAGAGGACACAGTACAGTAGCTACATGACCCATAGTCATTTATTCCAGTATCAAGTATATCCACTGAACATACTGATGTACTGTGGCAGTGCAGTAATGTGTTTATACCAGCTATCACCACAAACTCACAAATATGGTGACCATATAAGGCTGGACATCTCTAGGCAGCTCCACTGTTATCTATGTGGTCTACTGTTGACCAAAACCTTGTGACATGGCATGTGACTATATTTACTATTTTGTCTTTACAGAAAAATCCAGCCATGCTGACACATACCTACAGCAACCAGTATGCATTTCTGAGACAAAAAGATCCTCCTCATTTCCTCAAGTGACGTCCTCCAGCCCTCACAGCAGGAGCAGGCACATGCACAGAAGCCCATGTCCAGGCTGTGCTCCCCCTCCAGAAGACTAAAGGGAAGGTCAACCCAGTCGTACCTTTCTGTTGTAAATGTGAAACCAATGAACGGCAAATGCAGTCCAGAGAAGCCTGTGTGAGAGCCAGGAGGTAATATTTCCTGCGCAAGAACACAAAGCATGAATGAAATAAATCTACATTTGAACAAACAATAAAGAGAAAAGAATGCTATAATAATGGTGAGTCAGGAAGGCCCCGGGAAGAAGCAGGTGTTCTAATGGAGCGGGAGAGTGGTACTGGCAGGCTGGCACTCCTCACTACTCTACCCACTGCAGCTAGGAGGATAAATGCAGTATTGGAGATGCCAAACTTGGAAGAGGCTAGTGATCTTGAAACTTTTTCCAAATAATGCTGGGGATGGAACCAAAGGCCTTACACATGCTCAGCAAGCACTCTACGACGAAACTACATCCCCAGTGTCAAATGTTTAAAGCCACAAGATTGTGTGGGAAGAACAACAGTTTGTGTGTGGACCTCTGTGATATGGGTATGGGTGGACTCTCAGGGGTTTGGCCTGACAGACATCCGTGCACAAAGGTATCCTGGAACCCAAGTCAGTCTATTTTAGATAAGTTTACCAACACTATTTTCAAAGTGAAGGATTTTTTTTTTCCAAACAAAAATAAAACTCAGACTTCAGAAACTTAATGAAGACTATTTCCTTCAAGTCTAGAAACAGAGCTTTGAGGAGTTTTAGCCCTTTCAGCAGTCTCTTCTCCATGAAATTCAGCTCTTACTTTGAACAAGGAGCATGTACGCAAGCACTCAGCTTTCTCACTAAGCCACACGAGTGCCTAACAGTGTCTCCCAAGCCCCCACTCCTCTCAGATCCCATAAACTATGTAGAATGTCCGCCCAAGATCAAGACCATTCTATTTAAGACAATGAGAGGGAGAAAACATATACAGCAGATCATACTACAAGAGAAGAGTCTTCTTTCACTTTGTGAAACTTCTGTTTCTCTTCTTTCAAACAATTTATACTATAAGGATTTGAGGAGATCAAAATAATTTAATAAGATATAAACACTTCCCAGGATGAAAAGCATGTGTGTATGTACATCAAAATATTCCTGCCATACCAGGCAGAAGGAAGACTGACTTTTTTTTTTGTCTTTTCGAGACAGGGTCTCCCTGTAGCTGTCCTGGAACTCACTCTGTGGACCAGGCTGGCCTTGAACTCACAAAGATTCACCTGCCTCTGCCTCCCGAGTGCTAGGATTAAAGGTGTGCACCACCACGCCTGGCCACAGCTGACTTATTAACACATGGCATATAAACCAATCAAAACAGCCAAGACGCTGACAAGCACAGGTGCTGCGGAGGATGCGGACAGGCATCCATCCACATATGAAGCCCATATTCTTTCATTATCAGGACCAGTGAACCAATGAGAAATTACAGACATTCTGCATCTGCATTCTGACCAAGAGAATGACTGTTTATCTGAATGCCCAACATAAAGGGACCTGTGTTAAAAAGACACAGCATAGGGCTGGAGAGATAGCCTAGCAGTTAAGAGCACCGACTGCTCTTGCAGAGGACCCAGGTTCGATCCCCAGCACCCACATGGCGGCTAAGAACCGTCTGTAACTCCAATTCCAGGAGAACTCCAGTTCCAGGGGAATCCGAGACCCTCTTCTGACCTCTGCGGCATTGCACGACACGGGTGCACAGACCTGCATGCAGACAATACATTCATACACATACAAAAATAAATAATAAAAATAAAATAAAAAAAAAAGATATGGATAAAGGCTGTTCAAGCTGGGTATGGTGGCGCATGCCTTTAATCTTAGCACTTGGGAGGCACAGACAGGCAGATCTTTGTGAGTTCAAGTCCAGCCTGGTCTACAGAGTAAGTTCCATGTCAGCTGGGGCTACAGGGAGACCCTGTCTCAAAAAGACCAAAACAAAACAAAACAAAACAAAACAAAACAAAACAAAAAAACAAAAAACCCAAACCCAAACAAACACCTGTTCAGACATAGATCTACGACATCATAATAGCCAGGCGTGATGGCACACGCCTTTAATCCTAGCACATGGGAGGCAGAGGCGGGCAGATATCCATGAGTTCAAGGCCAGCCTGGTCTACAGAGTGAGTTCCAGGACAGCCAGAGCTACAGGGAGACCCTGTCTCAAAAAGACAAAAAAAGACATCATAATAATGGTTGAAAGTGGACGCAGTGGTACAGTACTTGCTTAGCATGCACCAGGCCCAGAGTGTTATCTCCAGCACCATAAGAAAACACCACTGCCTGTGGCCTACGGCCAGGCTCTGAGTATATCTGAAACCTTCACATACATTAAGGAGCCATGGTGCCAATGAAACTATCATTCCTATGACACTGAATGAAAAGATACAGAATATGAGAAAAATAAAAACAACATTTCAGATGAGTTCCAGAGCACAATTTTAATTAAACTGATTAATCTATTAGCTCCTAAAAGGGACACTTGGAACCAACCTGAACACTTTAACAAAAAAAATTTTTTTATTTACTTAATTTTTTTTTTGTTTTTTGTTTTTTTCGAGACAGGGTCTCCCTGTAGCCCCCTGTCCTGGAACTTGCTCCGTAGAGCAGGCTGGCCTTGAACTCACAAAGATCCGCCTGCCTCTGCCTCCCAAGTGCTAGGATTAAAGGCGTGCACCACCACGCCCAGCTTATTTACTTAATTTTTGTGTCTACGTATGCGGCATGTGTATTTGAGTGCTCTTGGAGGCCAGAAGAGGGGGTCAAGTTCCCTGGAGCTGGAAAAACAGGTGGCTGTGAGCAGACATGGGTGCTGAGAACTGAACCTGGGTCTTGTAGAAGAGTAGCAAGTGGGCTTAACCTCTCAGTCATCTCTCCAGTCCCAACTGCCTTTTCCTTCTCAAAGATCAGAGCAGTTCTACAACTTATTGACTTTCTGAGCAAATCTTATCCTAACAGTGCTGAAGCCCAGACCCACCATGGAGCAGCCCTATAGGAGGGCAGCCCCAGCACTTACAGTGTTTCTCAGCACATCATCATCCACATCAAAGTTGGATGTGTCGGAAGGACTGCTCACATCCGGAATGTAAGGTGCCTCTAGGTTGCGTATATTTTCCCAATTTAGACCTTCAAAAAATGCATGTTTTTTAAAGTCCTCTATTCCGTTCTGCCCAAGCCGACGTTCTCTGCTGCAGATTAGTCTCTGAATAAGGTCTTTTGCTTCTTCAGAAACATCTGTGACATGGGAAGGGAACTGAAACCGTTCCTGGGGAGGGAGAGACAACCAAAGGACACAGTCAGAAAAACCCAATATATACAAGATAGTATAGGAAATGATCCTCATTTCATGATGACCAAATGTAAGCCAAAGCTAGTGAGCTTGAACGCCACAAAAGCAGACAAGAGGGGCTGGAGAGATGGCCTAGCGGTTAAGAGCGCCGACCGCTCTTACAGAGGACCTGGGTTCGATCCCCAGCACCCACATGGCGGCCGAAAACCGTCTGAAACTCCAATTCCAGGAGAACTCCAGTTCCAGGGGAAATCCGAGACCCTCTTCTGACCTCCGCGGCATTGCATGACACGGGTGCACAAACCTNCACCTCTTGTTTTTTGCCCAGTATTAATGACGCTAGCAATATAGCACCGCCTAGTTCAGACAGGCTAAGGAGGACCTGAGGGAAGCCTCACCTTTCTGGAAATATGATGACGCAGAGTCAAACTGATTTCTTCCCTTCATAACTGGGAAAGTGAAATCCAGCTTATCTGACATTGACTAGGGTTATCTATTGACATGTGCAAATGGAAACTGGGCCAGATTTGTGCCCTTTAGGCTTGGAAAGTCTTTGGAGAGGTCAATGGAGAGACTCAGAAAGAGGGGGACATGCCCTTTAGAATCTTCTTGTCAGTGGGACATGGGCTCAGGATCGGTCCTTCCAAACCGGTGGCAGATTGACTACTCGGGCAGAAGTACTAATCTGGCTATCCTTATTACTGGAGACAGAAAGGAGTCCCAACATGGCTTTTCTAGGTTTAAAAATTGGATAGTGGGAACCACCAGCCAGAAGAGTCGATGACCGCCAGCGGGCAATGGCTTCTTATCGCCAATATTCTGGGTGTGCCTTAGACCAAGTAAGCACTTTTCTTTTGTTTCCCCTTTTTATCTTCTCCACAGTTTCACCCGCAGGTAAATACTATCCTTCCCAAAGCACACAATTCTCAAGGTCAACATCCCGGAAGTAGTAGCAGTTTCTGTGCCCTTCTAGAATTCAAGACCTTTACCACTGCTCTGTCCTTCCAGGAAAGCATCTATTTGGCCAGCTATTTGAGTGCCAAGGTCTTAGACTCCCCAGAAACCCAAGAACAGAGCCATTCTTGCCTTTCCAATGAAAACTTTGTCATTATCCTTCTTTGGGGGACTTACTTGTTGCCAGGGAACTCCTATTAAAGTGAGAATCTAATTCTACTCAGGTAGCATTTCCATTTGATCACTTCAAAGAAGTGATCTATCAGTGACTGAGGCTGTACTGCAGGGTTGGCATTGTTTAAATGTATTCTGTATTTCCAATATTAGTCTGCAAAAGAAGCATGGCTGTAAAAGAAGACGGTCTTTGAAAATTAGCTTTTCAACCAGGAGCCTTTGTTGGCAGTTGTGAGGAGGTGGCAGTTACAGAAGAGGCTGTCTTCTCATAACTTAGCTGAGAGTAGAAGTCTTCTTGCCCAAGCAATGGAGCTAAGTGAGGAGCCTGGAGATCTGAAGAGGATGTCCCCTGGCCATCTTAAAGTTGTGTCCAGGCAGGGGCTGCACAGATACCCTAGCGGTTAAGAGCACCGACTGCTCTTGCAGAGGACCCAGGTTCGATCCCCAGCACCCACATGGCGGCTAAGAACCGTCTGTAACTCCAATTCCAGGAGAACTCCAGTTCCAGGGGAATCCGAGACCCTCTTCTGACCTCTGCAGCATTGCACGACACGGGTGCACAAACCTGCATGCAGACAGTACATTCATACACATAAAAAAAAAAAAGACACAGCATAGAGGCACAAAGAGACCCATGTACGCATGTACTGAAACAGAAAGACCAAAACCAAGCCTACAGAAGCCCATTTACATGTGATGTGAAACATGCAATTCCCCTTCCCTGCCTGCCCTGAGAGCTGAAAATCATTTGATATAGCACCTAACAACCACACCCAGCATCTGTCACCATGACAGCATTTTCACTAAGAAGCAGGTGGTTTTCACCTTCTACTCAGGGCAAACCTGCACTGTGAAGTCTTTCTAGCAAGTACTAACTAATAAATTAAGAATCTACCACTTTGAGCTAGGTGTGGAGGCAAATGTTTTTATGATCTCAGCACTTGGCAGGCAGAGGCAGGTGGATCTCTGTGAGATAGAGGCCAACCTGGTCTACAGAGGGAGTTCAGGCCAACTCAGGCTATAGGGAGACCCTGTTTCCCAAAACTAAAACTTAAAAAAAAAACCCAACCAAACAAAAAAAAAATCTACCACTTTGAAAAATAACTATCTTATTTGTGTGTACTGTGTGCACCCGAGTGTGTGGAGAGCAAAGGACCAGGCTAGCATCCCCATTGTCCACCTTATCTTTCAACTTATCTTGTCTGCCTGTCTGAGATGGAGCTTCTCACTGAACCTGGAGCTCAGCAATCTGGGTACAGTGGCTGACCCATGAGCTCCAGGGATCTGCCCTCTCGCCCCAGCCCTGCAAAATATTATTTTAAAAAATATTTTATTATTTTTATTTTATGTGTATGAGTATGTTGGCTGCATGTGTATAAGTACAGCCGTGTTGTGTAATGCCCACGGAGTCAGAATCAGGCATCAGATTCCCTTGTAACTAGTTATGGACAAGTTGTTAGCCACCATGTAGGTGCTGGGAATCGAATCCAGGTCCTCTCAAGAGCAGTCAGTGCTCTTAATTGCTGAGCCATCTCTCCAGTCCCCCAACCCCAAATATTTTTTTTTTCCAAATATTTTTCAAGTAAAGTTTTTGCTTTGATTTGGAGTTAAATATAAAGCAATTTACTGTATTCATGTTAATCTGCTTCTCATAGGAGCAGATTAATTAGTGGGAGGCAATGGACATACACACTCCCAAATAGTGGAGACACAAGCAAGAAGACAAGCCGGCACACGACTTGGAGTTTCTGGGTATATAACATGGGTGCATGTGTTTGCAAGACTGTGTGTGTGTGAGGGCAGAGGGGAAGAAGAATGCTACATCCACACTGCTGTAGAGGCTAAAACCGGCAGTAGATAGACATTAAGGGTTGAGGGGGTGTTTGAGTGCTGGGTATGTAGCTCTGTGATATCTGCTTAGCATGTGTGAGGCCCTGGGTTCATTCCAAGTGTGTGTGTTGGGGGGCGGGGGAGAAAAGGTGGAGAAAATGAAATAAGGAAGGCAACATCAAAGTGGGAGAAAAAGAAAAAAAAACAGCTTGGAAGGAAAAAAAGGAACACAACTGGATCAAGGACAGAATGAAGAAGTCCTACGTGGGAACTCATGATGACTGATCTCTAGGAGAGGCCTGAGGATCCCAAGGCAGCATCAAACTGATGAATCTAGAGCTGCAGGTAAAAGTGTCTGCCTGGACCTCCCCACTGCACCCCAGGCTCTTCATTCATATGTGAGCACAGGTTAGTTTCTCCTCTAGAGAGTCTGAGGTTAATGAACACCAGGCTCCCAAGCAGACACGTCTTAAAGCTTCTCTTCATCTCCTCTCTGTCTCTCGTGCTCCATCATATGTTGACAGCGTCTCAACCGCTCCTCACTTCTCCCTCTCCTTCCTTCCCATATGGCTTAAATACCATTAACTTCCAACCTCCTTCCCTCTAAACCTGTGCCCGCTATCTGAAATGCAGCACAGCATAAGCGTCTTACCTCGTGATTCATGATCTTCCCATAGGTCTCTACCAGGGACTCTGCATAAAATGGTGTTTCTCCATATAGCATCTCATACATGCAGACACCCAGGGACCACCAGTCACACTCAGGCCCATATTTTCCCATGCCATCCTCCATGGCCTGCAAGATCTCTGGTGAGATGTAGTCAGGCGTGCCCACAGCCACAGACGACTGAACCTTGGGAGGAGAGATGATGATGAAAGGAAACCACACTTTCTGAATCTTACAGCAACAGAAAACAAAACAATCACAAAATAAAGGTGGTAAATGATCAATTCTAGCACCAAACTTTGTGCTGTTCCCAGCAGGCCTGAGTGCCCAGAGGGTAGCCACCCCACACCTGCTGTCTCTGTTCCCAGGGTGATGTGGGAACCCCATGAGTCCACTTCAGCCCCCCTTGAACTCTGTTGAGCACAAGGACTTAGGCAAAATGTGTGTGTAGGGGTGCTGAGGCTGCGTAGTATAACTCACCTCCGTCTCCAGAAGGAAAACAGGCAAGTTAGCACAGCATGCGCTGTTCTCAAGAATTCCCTGCTCCACGGCCTTGGAGGGTGGGGACCATCCCCACAAAAGAAAGAACAGTTCCCTGCTGTCCACACCAACAGGCTGGTGCCTGAAGCAGGGGTACCTTTCCTGAAAACGGCTATCAGGGAGGGCCAACAACCACAGCAAAGAAAGCAGGGAAGGGTGAGTAGACAGGACACAGAGGTAGCAGGGGCACCAAGGTGCCCAGGTCTCAGGAATGGGGCAGTGGTCACAGGCTTGACTGGGCCAAGGCCAGACTCTCCCTTGGGTCCCCTTTGGAAAGAGACCTCGGGACCTAGGATCAGCATTAGGAAGAAACATTTGTCTGAATGTACAGCAGGGATTCTGCCAGTCACTTCTCTGTACTTCTGTATGTCACATCACCTAGCGCAGTGGCCGCCAGCAAGGGTGGCAGTGCCTAAAGGTCCACTGTGGCAGGGTGACATACTATACAAATGACCAAGACCAGTGTTCTCTCATCACTGGAAGACTGGATTTGACAATAGTGCCAATCTATCAACTAACTGATGTGAGGGTCAAGACTTAAAAAAAGAAAAGAGCCAGGCATGGTGGCTTTAATCCCAGCATTCAGGAGCAGAGGCAGCTGGATCTCTGTGAGGTCAAGGCCAGCCTGGTCCACATAGTGAATTACAGGCCAACTGGGGCTACAGGGAGACTCTGTCTCAAACAAAACAGAACAGAAGAGTGCTGAGGAAGAAGAGAGCATCTGGCTTCACTGTCCGTGTAGCACATCAGCTGGCATCAGCCAAGCAGCCATCTGAAAGCAGGCTAGTAGTACATGTTCAGGCTGCTTGCTTCTGGAGTGTCTAGTATTACACTCTAACTGTACGATTTAAAGGAGAAAAGCCTCTCGTATAGGACTGCACAGGCTTCTGTAGCCATAGAAAGAAGGTGACTCAGAGTGCAGTAAACAGGGTAGGGTGCCCAGCTGGGGAGGCGGAATCCAGCTACGACGCTAGGCACTCCATGTACCAAGGAGTCTGGTTTTGAAACCTGCAATAGCCACTAGAGAAAGCCAACTGGCAGAAGCTACCTGGAGGAGTGAGGCCTGCCCTTTCCACAGGGACCGAGCTTCCAAAAGAGGACAGAGGGTGGCCTGATATGCTGCAGCACAGCATGCTCACAGTCACCAAGGGTGTCTGAGGAACTGGATAGCTCCCGACAGCATGCATGCACCAGCATATAAACAGAAAGGCAAGGGCTGGGAGATAGCTCAGTCAGTAAAGTGCTTGCCTTATCATGTCAGAATCTGAGCTCTACTGCCATAACCCATATTAAATTTCTGGGCATGGTGGCACACATTTGTAATCCAGGCAGAGGCACATAGGTCCCTAAGGCCCACTGACCAGCCAGAATAACCTGTTTTGTGAATTCCAGGCTAATGAGAGATCCTGTCTCAAAAAGAAAAGCTGGGGGTTTGAGAGATAACTCAGCAGTTAACAGCACTTTTTGCTCTTCCAGAGGACCAAAGTCTGGTCCAAGCACCCAAATGGCAGCTAACAAATCCAGTAACTCCATTTCCAGTATATCCCATACCTTCATCTGGTCCCTGTGGGCATTGCACACACATGCACACATTCAAACATGTAAAATTTTAAAAAATAAAATAAAAAGAAAAGGTGGGTAGCTCCTAAGGAACACCTGAAGCTGTCCTCTGGGCTCCTCATATGCACACACACAACTGTAACACCTAAGAACCTGCACACACAATCCTTTCAAACTTAAAGATTTCCCAAATAGACAATTTCAATTGTCTCTTAAACAGATTCATTTTCTTTTCGTTCTTTTTTTTTTTTTTTAAAGTCTTTCTGAAACAGAGTCTCTCTGTAGCCCCAGATGGCCTGGAACTTGCAACGTAAACCACGCTGGCCTTGAACTCACAGAGATCTGTCTGCCTCTCCCAAGTGATGGGATTAAAGACATGCACCACCATGCCTGGCCCAGATTCATTTTCGTAATTCATGTTAATAAACTTGGTTTTCTTAACTGTATCTCAACCTGAACATAACCCTGTCTAACTATAAGCCAAACCCAAAAGCAAATGGAAAATCTTCAACAAAAATACCTACAGTTCCATCATCATTCATCTTCAAACATGATCCAAAGTCGGCCAGGCGGATATGACCATTCACATCCAAAAGGACATTGTCAGGCTTAATGTCTCTGTTGGTAAAAATAAGCAGTCTGTTAATCATCTCCACATAACACTTGGGTAGCAGTGAATTCATGGAGAAAATGCTACCAGCATTCTGAGAGCTGCTGTTACCACCAAGGAAAGCAACTCCAACAACAAAGGCAGAGCTGTCACCAATGTCACAGCCTCAACCCCAGCCGACCAGTGCGGCACTGCCATTCCTCCTGTCCCCAGAATTCAGGAGACAGAGGCAGCAGGATCTCTGTGAAATCAAGGAAAGTCTGGTCCACAGGTGAGTTCTAGGCCAGCTGGGGCTACAGGGAGACCCTGTCTCAAAACAATCAAGATGGAATGGAATGAGAGGTGTCCTGAGCAGCCAGTTTCAAGGGCCCAGGACACACCAGCTTCCAAGAAGATGACTGCATGTGCTGGACTGTGTAAGGAACATTCCCAAACAGGACAAATATTCTTTTGACCTTTGATACTATATTGATCTCAAAATTCTGAACTCAGGACTTGGCAGGGACAAAAAAATAGCTGGGAAAACAAGATGGCAGCAGCGTGGCCATGGGCACTCGAGCTGCAGTGACTGCTCTCAGCTTGACCACGGAGGAAGGAAGATTCGAAAACAGCAGACACCAAAAAAGCCAGCCAGATCTATGACTATGAATAAAGAGACACGCTCCATCCAGCTCCTTGAGCAGCATCGAAAGGTGATTTTCTTTAATACTGATGTCCCCCTAATGAGAACTTCAAGCCAGCAAGAAGCAGCTGCCTGTTTGCTGCACAGAAGCCAAAATGCTTTTTCTTAAACACAAGTACAATCATGTGGACAGAGTGATGAAGAGAGGAAAAGAGGAGGAACCAGTGTAATTAAAACTGACCCCATCTGCGAGCCTGGAACTGTGGTTGCTTGTGAACCTGACACTATGCTTCCCTCCGGTGAGCTGGAGAACTGTGTTCCTCTCCTGTGAACCTAGAGAGCTGTGCTCCTCTCCTGTGAACCTAGAGAGCTGTGCTCCTCTCCTGTGAACCTAGAGAACTGTGTTCCTCTCCTGTGAACCTAGAGAGCTGTGCTCCTCTCCTGTGAACCTGGAGTCCTAACCTCCTGCTAAGAATCTAGAGCTGTGCTCCCTCCTGTGAACCTCTTGTGAGGTTCCCACCTGTGAAGCATGGTTCCAACTCCCCTGGTAATGGCTGATGGTGAGCAGACTGGGGGATGGAGCCGCAATCTCAGCCTTCTCTAAGTGGCTGCACTCCCCACAACTCCCCTCCCCCAAGGTCCCAGGCTGTCCGTGGCAGTGGCTTTGCCTCTGTGTTGGCCTTATGTTAGGGACAGGGGGTTTCTGACATTTACAGAGTCTAGTCTCGGGAGGGCTAATTCTTAAGAATGGACCTCCACCCCTCCTTTGATAGCCAGCTATGACCCCACACATGGTCCTGGGCACTCAGGACTTGATGCTGCTTTCCCATTCCCAGGCGCTAACAGATTTTCCACCATTTCCCATTACTCTGTCCTACAGAAAATATAAATCACCTAACTGAACTTCTAGAGATAAAAATCTTAGTCTGAGAAGTTAAAAATATCACATATCACATATCTGTGGAAAGTGCTGTGGAGAAATAGAAACGAGGTCAAGGGCCAAATGTGTTGTGTGGAGGGAGGCAAGCACTGGCCACCAGAGGATCAGTGATGAGAAGAGACAGTGGAGCCAGGGCCGATGGGGAGCAGACGGCTGCAGGTAGCAATCTACTTCGTACCACTAAATGTATTTCCTAAGCAGACAGAGCAGCTGAGCAAGCTCTACACAGCCAGCTAGCACAGTAAGTGGTGTGGCAGTATCAACACAAGTCGGCTTCCTCCTGTGCGCCGAAGCTGGGCACTCCCAGCATTCCTTTTTCCCAGCAGACCGACATGTCCACAGAAGGACAGGAGCAAGTCTGTTTCTTTCTTTTTTTTTTTTTTTGCTACTTTTTTCTTTATTTTTTTCTTTTCACAGGAAAACAGAAACAATACAAAATGACAATAACAAAACAAAGCAACAAGAACAAAAAAAGTGGGGGGGCCGGATTTCCATTTCTTATTCTGGTAAAATAAAGAATCAGATCTGCGGGGCTTGGTATGTGCTTCTCCTTTTCCCCTTCTCCTTTTCTTTTCTTCTTTTCCTGTTCTTTCAGGGCTACCAGAAGGATATGTGTTTACTGGCTATTCCAGGAAGCCTTGAGTTCTCAGCTAAGAAAGAGTCTGGTCACTCTGGGGAGTCTCTTCCCTAAACTGCCTAATCAATTTCTAGCTTCTGCTTAGTTACGTTACCCTCTGAAAAGGGTCACCCCAATCGCCAGAAGGGAATTGGGATGCTGACTGGAGCAAGTCTATTTCTAGCAGCTTTCAGCACCCCCAGAGGAGAATGGGTGTGCTAGGGCCAACATGGTGTAGCCCTGCACCTCAGTGACAGCAACAGAGAGAAATCTCATGAACAAACTCAGCAAAAATGACAAGTCTTCCCAAGAAACCAAACCACAAAGCAAGAGGAACGCAGCACAGCACTCGAACTGAAATGAGTACTCTCATAAAGACATTCAGGATGATAAGAAAACAAACTGAGGTGTACCACACTCAGCTGAAACAGGAGTATTATGAACTCAAGGTTGGCTGAGACTACAAGGAAGGAAGAAAGAGAAAGAAGGAAAGGAAGGAAAACTAAGAAGGGAGGGATGATGAGTCATAAATACAGAGAGGAAAGGGAAACCAAATGCCACAGTGAGAGAAAAACAAAAAACTAGACAGAAAATGGAAGAGGGGATGGAGAGATGGTTCAGCAGTTAGAGTACTGGCTGCTCTCAGAGAGAACAGGGGTTGGGTTCGGTTCCCAACACCCACATGGCAGCTAACAACTACCTGTAACTTCGATTCCAGGGGAATCCAATGCCCTCTTCTGGCCTCTGCAGGCAATACACACACATGTGCACTCACATAAATACAATACAAAAACACTCATAAAATAAAAATAAATTTTAAATAGGAAAAAAATAACTTAAAGGAAGAAATAGAAAAAAATATAAAAAATAAAGTCAAATTTACAAGGTGCTCAAAGGAAAGGGAATTTAAATAAAAGTCTAATGAAAAGCATTGAAGGGGGGAGATCTAGAACTACAAATGATCTGGAAGAAGAAATTCAATCAGTCAGATGAAGTAGCAGGAAAGGGAGATGTGAGCCAGCAAAGGGGCCCAGCATACACATGAGAAAACCAGACCATAAAACATGACTGGTATTTCAAATAGAATCCAGAAACATTCCACAAGAAAAATCTGCCTGGAAAAAAAAAGATGGCTGGGCATGGTGGCACAGGCCTTTAATCTCAGCACTTGGGAAGCAGAGGCAAAGGCAGAGGATCTCCGTGAGTTCAAGGCCAAACTGGTCTAGATAGCAAGCTCCAGGCCTGGTGGGACTAAAGGAAGACCCTACCTATCTCAAAAACACCAACAAACAAATCAACCAACCAACCAACCAACCAACAAAAAAAAACAACCCTGGGAGGCAGAGGCAGGCGGATCTCTGTGAGTTCAAGGCCAGCCTGGTCTACAGAGCGAGTTCCAAGCCAGCTGGGGCTACAACACGAAGACCCTGTCTCAAAAGGACCAAAAAATAGCCGGGCATGGTGGTGCACGTCTTTAATCCCAGCACTCAGGAGGCAGAGGCAGGTGGATCTCTGTGAGTTCAAGGCCAGCCTGGTCTACATAGTCAGCTCCAGGACAGCTGGGGCTACAGGGAGACCCTGTCTCGAAAAGACCAAAAATAAATAAATAAATAAATAAAATAAA
This sequence comes from Rhizomys pruinosus, assembly GCA_009823505.1. Classification (NCBI taxonomy): domain Eukaryota; kingdom Metazoa; phylum Chordata; class Mammalia; order Rodentia; family Spalacidae; genus Rhizomys; species Rhizomys pruinosus. The sequence goes on along the minus strand of VZQC01005781.1, from coordinate 228,060 downwards.
AATAAAAATAAAATAAAAAAAGGGAAACAAAAGGACCAAAAAAGAAACAAACAAAACCAATGTCCAGTTTTTTTGGAACCAAAGAGGTTGATACTGAATTTCACAAAGAAAATTAGCACAGCAAATTAGCAAGAAAAACCCCAAGAGAGGAGAGATGCAAAAAGCCGTGGACCCAGAAGCAAGTCAACTACCATGAAGCTGAGACTGGCCAGGGTAGTACATGCCCGGAATACCAGCACTTGGAAGGCTGAGGCTGGATGATCAAAAGTTCAAGGCCAGCCCAAGCTACATAGATAGGTCCTGCCAAAAAGAAAGAAAGAAAGGAAGGAAGGAAGGAAGGAAGGAAGGAAGGAAGGAAGGAAGGAAGGAAGGAAGGAAGGAAGGAAGGAAGGAAGGAAGAGAGGAAGAGAGGAAGAGAGAGAGAGAGAAAGAGAGAAAGAGAAAGAGAGAAAGAGAGAGAGAGAGAAAGAGAAAGAGAAAGAAAGAGAGAAAGAAAGAGAAAGAGAGAAAGAGAGAGAGAAAGAAAGAAAGAAAGAAAAGAAAGAAAAGAGGAAAAGAGGAAAAGAGGAAAAGGGGCTGGAGAGATGGCTCAGTGGTTAAGAGCACATGCTGTTCTTACAGAAGAGCTAGGTTCAGTTCCTAGCACCCATATGATGGCTAACAACTGCCATTCCGACTCTAGTTCCAGGGGATTCAACACCTTCTTTTAGCCTCCAAGGATACTGCATACATATAGTACACATACATATATACAGGCAAACATTTAAACACATAAAATTTTAAAAATTAAGAAAAAAAGAATTTAAATTTACTTGCTTCTGTCTAGGGAAAAAAAATGCTAATGACTAACATTGTTACCCTGGTGGCACACACCTTTAATCTCAGCACTCAGGAGGCAGATGCAGGTGGATTTCTGTGAGTTCAAGGCCAGCCTGGCCTACAGACTGAGTTTCACATCAGCTAGGGCTACAGGGAGACCCTGTCTCAAAAACCAAGGTGTGCGTGTGTGTGTGTGTGTGTGTGTGTGTGTGTGTGTGTGTGTGTACAAGCTGAGGTAAACTGCAATGATAAAAGATAAATAAAAAATCAAATGTTTCTTTAATAAGTAAAGGAAACAAGGCAGAAATCCTAGTGAGCAGAACACAAACATCAAAGGCAGACATACAAAGATGAAAAAAAATGGTGCTCACCTTCACAAAATTATAAAGAAAGAAAAAGACAATTGTGTACCATCATTTCTCATCTGAAAACAAAAATTCAACATCCTCTGTTGGCAAGTGTGCAGGGAGAAAAGGCACATTCAATGTGAGAGCAAGCAGGTGTGATGTGAAGGGGGAACTTAGCAACATGCAATAAAGTGACAAATGTATATGTCTCTTTGGATCCAGAAATCACATTTCTAGAATTACTCTGAAGAGACACCAACGTTCAAATGGAGATAGAGTTACTCAGGACCTCATCATCTACAGCTGGAAACACTGGGACTACTTGATGTTCATGTCCATGGCATCTGCATACAGTGAGGCACTACATAAGCCCCAGAAGAAGCAAGCTCTGAGAGCTGACAGAAAGAACTTCTATGAGATATATATATATAGTTATTATATATATATAATACCTAATTAGCAAAATCTAGCATACTGCTATGAGAAAAAAGAAAACGTGCTTTGCCTGCACACAAACACTGAAGCAGAATACAGCAGGCAGCGTGGAGGAGCAGGAACGGGAATGGAAGGGACTGGCACTTCTATCAGCTAACAGTGCAGATCTGATGCTCATCATTGTTGTACACATACAGACTATAACAACATCAGCACAGATGGAAGTGAGGCCTGAAATGGAAAGCTAACCGACACCACCGACCCAGTAGTGCCTCAAATGAATCACAGAAGGGGGCAATGGGCAGAAAGGGAGACAGTGGAAGCCAAGTCACACTGGATATGAACTTAACTCGAGCAGAGGATGGGCAAGGCACCAGACATAAGGAAGACATGCAAATGAACCCGGAACCCTTTCAGGAGGTCTACTTCAGGCACTAGTGTGGGGAAGGCAACTCTTGAGCTGTTCCAGACAGATTACAGGACTAAGTGAATGAGTCACTGAGCTAGTGTGCAAGGAGCCAGAGGTGCTAGGAGGAGGGAGACTAACATATGGAAAGGGAAGAAGTTAAATCAACTCTCCAAACTGGGCAAGATCCATGAATCCGTATAAAGGTGTGTGTGCAAACACTTGCCTCTGACTACCTCCATCCTCAGAGGGCTGAAAAACAGACACTCTTAAAATAGCACAGCCAGGCTGGGCGTGGTGGCACACGCCTTTAATCCTAGCACTTGGGAGGCAGAGGCAGGCGGATCTTTGTGAGTTCAAGGCTAGCCTGGTCTACAGAGCGAGTTCCAGGACAGCTAGGGCGAGTTCCAGGACAGCTAGGGCTACAGGGAGACCCTGTCTTGGAAAGACCCCCCCCCCAAAAAAAAAAAAAAAGCATAGCCAGCACTTTGATCATGGTCTTTAATAAAACTACTCCCTGGACTGGAGTACACTTCAGTGATACACAGAACATTTGCCTAGTAGGCACAATGCCCTGGGTTCTATGTCTAGCACTGCAAAACAAAGAAAAGAAAAGAAAACCCCCACTCACTGCTGCAGAGAATAGATTCTACTGGAGGACAGAGATGCATGATAAAGCAGATGTAAGGCTATCCACCAAACCTGATGAGGCAGGTTACACGCATGGGAGTCACACAGAAGGGATAAGTAGAGGGAAACTGGGTTGTGAAATAATTAGAAGGTGATAACTTATAAGCCCCTGCATGCTAAGCACCTACATGACAGCTCACAACCATCTATAAATCTAGTTCCAGGGAATTTGAGATCCTCTTCTGGCCTCTGTGGGGAACAGGCACACGTGTGATGCACATACATGCAGACAAACATTCATACACATAAAATAAAAAATAAATCTTTAAGAATCAGTCATTAGGGGCTGGAGAGATGGCCTAGCGGGTAAGAGCACCGACGTTCTTGCAGAGGACCCGGGTTCGATCCCCAGCACCCACATGGCGGCTGAGAACCGTCTGTAACTCCAATTCCAGGAGAACTCCAGCTCCAGGGGAATCCGAGACCCTCTTCTGACCTCCGCGGCATTGCACGACACAGGTGCACAGACCTGCATGCAGACAGTACATTCATACACATGAAAAAAAAAAAAAAAAAAAAAAAAAAAAGAATCAGTCATTAGATGCAGCAGGCATATTTCAAGAACTTAGCTACAGGTGACTAGTGATCACCACTAGACAACACAGATCAGATCACAGAACATTGCACTCCAGCATGCAGCTCCAAAGAACAGCACTGTGGAGATGAGAGAATGTGACCTGAGAAGGCAGATGAAGGGGCACCACAGAACTTCTAGGGAAGAAGGGAGGCTGCTTCCTACCTGAGCTCTGGGCAGGAATGAAAAGACTTTATAAAAGGTCACAGAGCTGGGAGGCATGGTGGCAGCTTTATCCCAGCACTTTGAGATTGAGGCCAACCTGGTCTACATAACAAGTTTTAGGCCAGCTTGAGCTACAGGGAAACCAGTAAAGAAGTCCAGCTATGGGGAGAGGGGGCTGCCCAGAATTGCCATACCCATGGGAACCAGAAAAGGGGCCCAGCTGAAGCCTGTGTTTGAGTGCTGCTACTGAATCCACCATGCTCACACTTGTGCCCAGGAGACTCACCTCTCACACTGCAGTTTTCAATTTCCTCAACATGCCCAGGTGAGACTGAACATTATAAAAATCTTATCCTGTTACAATTTTAGACTGTGTCATCCATCCACAATCTGCATAGAGTTGGTTTAAGGGGAAAAAAGTTTTTGAATTACAGATTTTTGTGCCTAGAGGTCAAATGACAAAGCAGAGCTTCTATGTGGTCAATTAAGAACATGAGGGTTTTTTTCATTATGAGAAAACAGGAAAAGTCATTTAAAGGGTGACTAAATTTCCTCGGGAACCTGTGACAAAGACAAAGATACTTCTCTATTGTGAATCAGGCAAAGTTCTGTGACAGAAACAGTATAAAATAAATCTAAATCTTAAGGGGATGGAGAGATGGCTCAGCGGTTAAGACCATTGGCTGCTCTGGCAGAGGACCCAGGTTCAATTCCCAGCACTCACATGGAGGGCTAACAACTATTTATAACTCCAGTTTCAGGGGATCTGACACCCTCTTCTGACCTCCAAACAACTGAGTGCACTTAACATCATGCAGATGGTACACTCATATACATACAGTAAAAATTAAAAAAAATCTAAGCATTAAGAACCACAAAAGGCCAGTGAGATGGCTCAGGGGGCAAAGCACTGGCTGCACAGCCCTGAATTGACCTGACTTCCAAACCTGGAGCCTGCAAAGTTGTCCTCGGACCTCTACACACATGCTGTTGCACACACGCACACCCTCACCACATGTCATATATAAACACGTTTTGTTTTGTTTTGTTTTTTAATTATTGGGGCTGGTGGGAAGACTCGGTGATTAAGAGCACTTGCTGATATTCCAGAGAACCCAAGTTCAGTTCTCAGCACCCATGTCCAACAGCTCACAACCACCTCCAACTCCTGCTCCAGGGGGTTCAATGGCCTCTTCTGGCCTCTGCAGGCTCACACATACACAGATAAATATACATAAATAAAAATAAATCAATTTTTAAAAAAAAGAAAAAAATGAACTACAATAGCCAAGCCTGGTATCACACACTCCTGTAACTTCAACTACTCAGGAAGACTCAAAGGCCTCCTGGGCAACTAATGGAAATTCTGTGTCTCATAATAAAAGGGCTGGGGATGTAACAGGGTTTGAGGCTCTGAGTTTGATTCCTGGTAGTGAAAATAACAATAACCTAAGAACTACAGTAACAGGCACAACCGTAGTAAAGAGCACATGAGATAAGCAAAATGCACTGATCAAACATCTTATACTGAAAGAAGTGGCTGTGTACTGGTTTCTACAATATCACAGTGGGCCAGTACTACCCCTCTGGGTCTGCTCCTTCCCCTGGTAATGAGGTAGCACTCCTAGCAAAACTGCAAAATCCTTCCTTCCACATGGGTGCTATGTTCCTTTAAGGAGCCTCCTCACAGTTGAGAGAGGCTCCAGGCCTCTACAGTGCTACAAAGCCAAGGAAGGGTGGGTGGAGCACAGCAGTAGAGTGTGTGCTCAGCACCCAAGCCCCTAGAATCAGAACAAATGAATACACAGAAGCCATAATGGACATGAGCTCCATAAAAGCTTGTGGAGAAGACACAGGAGCTAACTTCAAAATCCAGGACAAGGACACATAACCTGAAGCTCTGTACCATAAGCCCAGCCACCAAGAGGATGGAATAGAAAACGTGCCCCCCACGTTCCCACTCAAGAACCACCACACCGAGTGACCCTGACAAAATGTACACACCCAGGGTCTGCTCCCAGAGAGGGAAGCCTCTCTCCACTTGAGAGCCACTCCTGGGATAAGCACAGGAGCGCAGGACTGAAGTATGAAGCACAAAGGAAGGGAGGGCAGGAAACATTTCCCTCTGAATGTACAGAGCTTTATGGCCATGGTATGTGGGGATAATTATTGAGAGCTACACAGAAAAGCCAGGAAACCATTCACTCCAGAGAAAACAATAATTGATCTAGGGGGCTAGAGAGATAGCTCAATGGTTAAGAGCATTTACTGATCTTCCAGAAGGCCCAGGGTTAGTTTCCAACACTCAAAATGGGCCCAAATATCCTTCCTTAACTCCAGTTCCAGGGGATCTAGCTTCTGTGGGCACTGCATGTATATGATGCACTTACAAAGCACTCATACATGTAAAGTAAAAATAAAATCTTGGGGCTGGAGAGATGGATCAGTGGTTAAGAGCACCGAATGCTCTTGCAGAGGACCCAGGTTCAATTCCCAGCACCCACATGGTGGCTAAGAACCGTCTTTAACTCCAGTTCCAGGGGAATCCAACTCCCTCTTCTGATCTCCGCGGCATTGCATGACCCAGGTGCACCCAACCTACATGCAGACAGTGCATTCATACACATAAAATAAATAAATAAATAAATAAATAAATAAATAAATAAATAAATAAATGTTAAAAAAGGAAAGATACTAAACAAGGATATAAAATGGATTTCCTAAAAAATAAAATAAAATAAAATCTTTATGCTAGGTGTGGTGGCACATGACTTTAATCCCAAAACTTGAGAGGCAGGCAGATCTCTGTGAGTTTAAGGCCAGCCTGGTCTACAGAGTGAATTCCAAGACAGCTACAGCTGTCTCAAAAAAATAAAAATTAAAAATAAATAAATAAATAAAATCTTTAAAAATATTAGGAAAAAAACTGACCTAAGAAGTATACGTTCGCCGGGCATGGTGGCGAACGCCTTTAATCCTAGCACTTGGGAGGCAGAGGCAGGCGGATCTTTGTGAGTTCAAGGCCAGCCTGGTCTACAGAGTGAGTTCTAGGACAGCTGGGGCTATAGGGAGACCCTGTCTCAAAAAGACAAAAAAAAAAGTATACATTCAGGCTTTATCCACAAGATGCCTCCGTGGGTAGGAGTGCATGCTGGACAGCTTTAGTGTCAACTTGACTCACCTCAGTTGGGGGAGCCTCAATTGGGGAATTGCCTCCATTGGACTGGCCTATGGCCCTCTCTGTGGAGTATTTTCTTGATTGTTGAGTGATGCAGAAGGGCCCAGCCCCCTGTGGGCAGTGCCACCCTGGGCAGGTTGTTCTGTATTGTATAAGAAAGCAGGCTCCCAATCTTGGGAGGCAGAGACAGGCAGATCACTATGGGTTCAAGGCCAGCCTGGTCTACATAGAGAATTCTAGGACAGCTGAAGCTACAGGGAGACCCAAGAAAGAAAAAAGAAAGAAAGAAAGAAAGAAAGAAAGAAAGAAAGAAAGAAAGAAAGAAAGAAAGAAAGAAAGAAAGAAAGAAAGAAAGAAAGAAAGAGAAAGAAAGAAAGGAGGGAGGGAGGGAGGGAGGGAGGGAGGGAGGGAGGGAGGGAGGGAGGGAAAGAGAAGAGAAGAGAAGAGAAGAGAAGAGAAGAGAAGAGAAGAGAAGAGAAGAGAAGAGAAGAGAAGAGAAGAGAAGAGAAAAGAAAAGAAAAGAAAAGAAAAGAAAAGAAAAGAAAAGAAAAGAAAAGAAAAGAAAAGAAAAGAAAAGAAAAAAGAAAAGAAAAAGGCTGAGCATGGGCCAGGGGGGCAAGCCAGTAAGCAGCATTCCTCCATGGCCTGTGCTTCAGCTCCTGTCTTCAGGTTCCTGCCCTGAGTTCCTACTTTGAGCTCCCTCAGTGATAAACTGTGACCCAGGAAATGTAAGACAAATAAACCTTTTCCTCCCCAAGTTGGTAATGGTCAGATTGTTTTGTCACAGCAATCGAAAGCAAACTAGAACAGGGTGTTTTGCTGCCAAGCCTGATGACCCAAGTTCAATCCCTGAGCCCCACATGGTGGGAGGAGTAGACCACTTCTAACATGCCTTCTGATCTCCACATGCATGCCATGGCACATGTACCCTTCTCCAACATACTAGATTAATGGAATAAAAAGAGCTTTTTTTTTTTTTTTAAAGTCTTTTTGAGGCAGAGTCTCCCTATAGCCCCAGCTGGCCTGGAACTCACAGAGATGAGATCTGCCTGCCTCTGCCTCCCCAGTGCTGGGATTAAAGGCGTGCACCACCACACCTGGCCCATAAAAGGTTTGGTTTTTTGTTTTTTTGGGGGGGAGATGTCTTTTTGGGATGGGCTCTCCCTTTAGTCCCAGCTGTCCTAGAACTCGCTATGTAGACCAGGCTGGCCTTGAACTCACAGAGATCTACCTGCCTCTGTCTCTACAGTGATGGGATTAAAGGCCTGTGCCATCACGCCTGGCTCATACAAAGCTTTTATTTATTTATTTATTGATTGATTGATTGATTGGTCTTTTCGAGACAGGGTCTCCCTGTAGCCCCAGCTGTCCTGGAACTCACTCTGTAGACCAGGCTGGCCTTGAACTCACAAAGATCCGCCTGCCTCTGCCTCCCAAGTGCTAGGATTAAAGGCGTGCACCACCACGCCCGGCTTCATTTATTATTTTTATTTTATATGCATGAGTGTACTGTCTGCATATAGGTGCACCGTTGTTGTGTGATGCTGTGGAGGTCAGAAGTGGGTGTCAGATTTCCCTGGAACTGGAATTAAAGACAGTTCTTGGACACTATATAGGTGCTGGGAATTGAACCCGGGTCCTCTGCAAGAGCAATTGATGCTCTTACCCACTGAGCCATCTCTCCAGCCCTATAAAAAGCTTTTAAGCCAGGTATGGTAGCTGTCACTCACAACTATAGCTCATACATTTAATTTAGAACAGTTTTCTGTCTTTTTCCCTCTAATACAGGACCAGTGTGAGGTGTGAACTCTATCCTCATCTCAAAGGAGCACTTGTTAATGCTTCATAAAATTATTTTGTATTCCATGGTGGCACACACCTTTGGTCCTAGCACTCAGGTCTACACAGTAAATTCCAGGACAGCTGGGGCTATAAGGAGACCCTGTCTCAAAAAGACCAAAAAAACTTTTTCAGATGTCTATTTTCATATTCCACAAGGCTCAGCTGTACTAATTAAATAGCCATTGTATTATAAACAAACACCAATGCCATCACTGGTCATTTTTCTAATTAGGGCAGTGTGAGAAGAGAGAGAAGGGTGGTCCTGAGGGAGAGCCTCCATCTGAGCCACCGGTCTCTCCTTCAGGCCTTCCATGCTGTCCTGACAGAAGCACCTATTCTTCAACCACCTCTCCTTGGGAGGGCTTCATGGAGTAACTCACCACAGGCCAACGTGGGATGAGGAGAGCACGGAGGCACAGTAGGATGGGACTGCCATCAAGGATGGGCAGGAAGGGAATAGCTCTGTCAAGGGATCCCTAAAGGTCAAGGTGGCTCAGCTGTCAGGAATTAGACCATCACAACTGGAGCAATGGAAGCTCCTGGTGCTATGGAGCTCAAGATATGATGTGCACAAATCACCCTGTGCTTGCACTTGGTCACTTGGTGAGGACATGACACCTGTAGGGCTCCTTACATGGTCTGGAACCTCAGGACTGCCACCAGGAACTTCAAAAGGAGAATTTTACCATATTTATAAAGTTCATGAAAAGGTGCTTACCTGTGTACATAGTGGAGCTGATGGATCGAATCAATGGCCAACACCATTTCGCCAATGTAGAACCTTGCCATATCTTCTGGAAGCTTGTCTTCAAATTTACTCAGCAGGGTCAGCAAATCACCACCCACATAGTAATCCATGACCAAGTACTACAAATTAAAACAGAAGTGGACATTATTTTAGTTCTTAGTCATCACCAAACCTGAAAGTTAAAGGCCAAGCTTTATCATGGAAGCTGTTCAACTCCAAGTCTGGATTGATGGCTTGTATTTATTTTTTTCCTAAAGACAGGGTCTGACATGTAGCCCAGGCTGACCTTAAACTCATGAACATTTTGTCTGAGCCTCCAGAGTGGTAGATTATAGGCATGCACAATGATTTCCTTTCTTAGAATTCACCCTGAGCACTCTAATGCTGCTACAATTCAAATCACATACATGGCAGAGAACAGACTTTACTAAAGAATGTGGTCAATGAAGAAACGATTTAAAAAATTAAATTATACATATTTTGTTTCTTTTGAGATAGGGTCTCCTTATAGCCCCAGCTGCCCTGGAAATCAGTATGTAGACCAGGGTGGCCTTGATCTCACAGAAATCCACCTGACTCTCAGCCTCCCAGGTAATAGGCGTGCACCACCACGTGGCTTAATTTGTATTTTTATTTTTTTGTGAGTGAATATATATATGTCAGTGTAAGTGTGAGCCATAGCACACATGTGGGAGTGAAGGACAACTTGCTAGAGCTGGTTCTCTCCTCCCACCATGACTGAACTCGGGTCCACAGGTTTGGAGGCAAGCACCTTTACCTGCTAAGCCTTCTTGCTGGCCCTGAAAAAAATGACCCAAGGTGTTGCTATTAGAGAAAGCCCATGAAGAGCCAGGGATCTGAAGCTGGAGTTCAATAATAAACACACTGTTGGATTCTAAGGGGTTTAGTCTTCCAGCCCTTGAGTTTCAGGCGACAGTGATCAGAGCAAGGAGACTTCAGAAGCTCTTGTGAGAAAGACTGCCATGGAGGCAAGAGGGATGTTTTAATAGGTTCAGCACAGGCAGTCAGGTAACTCCGGCTTCAAAAGGAACTGCAGGAATTGGGGAGAAACGTCTTCTGCGAACAGGCTGCATGTATCTCTTCACTGGGACAAGCATGGGGGTACTGCATGCCAGACACTGAGACCTGAGAGGTGCCTACACAGACGTGCTGCTCAAGAACAGCTTCTCCCCTGAAGCATTCGAAGGCTCACAACAGGGCTGTGAGGCCCCAGTGGGAGGACCACCACAGCCACAGTGAGGCTCGAAGCCAAGAGCTCCACTGCTGGGGGCGACTGTGGTTCAGCCTCTGGAACACCCAGGGAAACAGATGCTCTTGCCTCCATGGCAGCCATTGTATTTATGTGTTTGAGACAGAGTCTGGCTATGTAGCCCCAGCTGGCCTGGAACTCACAGAAATCTGCCTACCTCCACCTCTGCCTTCTGAGTGCTAGGATTAAAGGCATGTGCCAACAAACCCAGCTCAACCTAATTTTTTTAAATTGTTATTAAACTTTTTCCATACATCATTTCTCAATCAAATGATTTTCCATGCCCATGCCCCCCCCACCCCACCTGAGTTCATGCACTCTGCCATACACATCTTGCATTTTTTTCTGAGTCTTTCCAGAGTTTTTTTTTTTTTCCAGTTCTTTTGCTGTTGTTGTTGTTGTTCTCTCCAACTTGTACTACACACACACATCACCTGAATTGGAGGATTTTTTTTTNCTTGGAATTCAGTAGGTGTAGACCAGGGTGGGCCTTGATCTCACAGAAACCACCTGACTTCAGCCTCCCAGGTAATAAGGCGTGCCACCACCACGTGGCTTAATTTGTACTTTTTATTTTTTGTGACGTGAAATATATACATGTCAGTGTAAGTGGAGCCATTAGCACCACTGTTGGAGTGAAGGACAACTTGCTAGAGCTGGTTCTCTCCTCCCCACTTGGATCCCAGGTATTGAACTACAGTCATCCAGGTCTTGGGCAAGCACCTTTACCTGCTAAGCCTTCCTTGCTGGCCCTGAAAAAAATGACCCAAGGTGTTGCTATTAGAGAAAGCCCATGAAGAGCCAGGGATCTGAAGCTGGAGTTCAATAATAAACACACTGTTGGATTCTAAGGGGTTTAGTCTTCCAGCCCTTGAGTTTCAGGCGACAGTGGATTCAGAGCAGGAGACTTCAGAAGCTCATTGTGAGAAAGACTGCCATGGAGGCAAGAGGGATGTTTTAATAGGTTCAGCACAGGCAGTCAGGTAACTCCGGCTTCAAAAGGAACTGCAGGAATTGGGGAGAAACGTCTTCTGCGAACAGTGCATGTTCATGGATGCCAAACATAACTAACTAAATAAACGTTACAAGTGAAAAAAACAAAAAAACGAAACTCAAAAAACAAAAAAAAAAAAGAAACCCTAAAACATGAAAATCCAAAAATATGGGGGTACTGCATGCCAGACACTGAGACCTGAGAGGTGCCTACACAGACGTGCTGCTCAAGAACACGCTTCTCCCTGAAGCCATTCGACGGCTCACAAAACAGGGCGTCGAGGCCCCAGCGGGACGGACCACCACAGCCACAGTGATGCTCGAAGCCAGAGCTCCACTGTGGGGGCGGACTGGTTCAGCCCCTGGAACCACCCCAGGAAACAGATGCCTCTTGCCTCCATTGACCCTGTATTTATGTGTTGAGACAGAGCTGGCTATGTAGCCCCAGCTGGCCTGAACTCACAGAAATCTTGCCTACTCTCCACCTTTGCCTTCTCTTGGTGCTAGGATTAAATGGCATGTGCCAACCAAACCAAGTCAACCTCATATTTTTTAATGTTATTAAACTGTTTCCATACATCATTTCTCAATCAAAACAGAAAAAAAAAAAGATTTTCCATGCCCATTGCCCCCCCACCCCACCTTTGAGTTTCATGCATCTGCCATTACACATCTTGCATTTTTTTCCGAGTCTTTCCAGCAGTTTTTTTTTTTTTCCAGTTCTTTTGCGTGTTGTGTGTGTTCTCTCCAACTTGTACTACACCACACACATAACCTGGAATTGGAGAATTTTTTTCTTCTTTTCTTTTTTGCTAAAAAGATGTCTATTTTCCTAATTGGAAAGTGTTTTTGATGGCTTCCTCCTTGGCAAGCCAAAAACCATCAATCATTCAACCCTGCACTTTGTCCTCCACACTGGGGCTTCCCTCCCGTGGTCACCATATGAGGTCATAGCAACCGTGGTTCCTGTCTTGATTTCTGTACTGGTCTCCATGATTACAGCCCTTGGGTACTCCCACAAAGGCAGGTCCTTTACTCTGAAGAGGCTGACACCCAGTAGCGCCTAGTCCACAAGTGGATTCTCAGGCAGTCCCACTCTGGCACTGAAGGCTTTGGAGGATTCTTGGAGAGATATGAGTTTTCAGTCCCATATTGGAAAGTTGAAAAGCTGTGTCTGTCTTTAGAAGGTGGCAAAAGCAGTGGCAGCACAAGGGCAGCTGCACTTGCCAGTAAGAATTAGAGCAGGAACAAAACAAAACTGTTGCTCTTTTTTTTTTTATTTTTACTTTTGTCTTTTTACTAAGATCTTAAAGTTTATTACCTGAAGTACAATTTTCAGGCCTTATGACTATTATTTTGGTTTTACTTTCCTTTTGGATGCTTAAGGCCACATCAGCCCAGATTAACCAGGTTTTTTGCTTTTTTAAGGTCAGTTGAGGACCAGATCCTCAAAAAAATTTTTATTTATTAATATTTTTTTTGGGGGGGGTCAACCTAACGTTTATGTCACCAACACAGTAAGGAATTATCCCTGCCTGGTTAACTGAACGAGGAAAATAACCCTTTAAAATGTACCCAGAACCTAACACAATAACAACTTTATTCACTGTGGGACTTTGGAGAGCTCCGTGCCTTAAGCTACCTAATCCACGCCTGTCACTATGAGCTGTTCCTTCATGTACTACTAAGGGCCCCATTATCTCACAGGGCACTGCAGATTGTATGCCCTAAAAAAAAGAAAGTGCAGGAGACCCTGTCTCGCAAAAGACACAAAAAAAAAAAAAAAAAAAAAAAAAAAAAAAGCCGGGCGTGGTGGCGCACGCCTTAGTCCTAGCACTTGGGAGGCAGAGGCAGGGGATCTTTGTGAGTTCAAGGCCAGCACTGGTCTATCAATGTGAGTTCCAGGACCAGCTGGGGCTACAGGAGAGACCCTGTCTCGAAAAGACCAAAAAAAAAAAAAAAAAAAAAAAAAAAAGGAAAGTGAACACCATGCCACTGTCTGAGAGTATGGCTGGACGGGGATGAGGAAATGAAGAGCCCTTTCTCAAAGAAAAGTTTAACCAGCAGCTTTTACCCTGCTTCTAAAACTCCCTTCAAGTGTCCCCTTCTCCATGAAGCCTTCCTTCTTCCTGTACCCTCACCCCTGTAAAGGACACCCTGCTTCCCACCCTACACTCCAGACAATGGCATTCTAAGGGCAATGTCCTATACCAACTATTCTGTCTGCTACACCTTGCTCAGTCAATCCGGCTGCATAGAAGCCTCTTAGCAGACATACACCAAGCTAGCTGTTTCTATCATCCAACACCCCTCTCCACTGCCTCAACACTGTGCCTATTAGTACCCCTGGGAGGCAGGGGCCTGCCGTGTATGAAATGGAAAAGGGGCTTGCTCAGCAGGGTTTGCATTAGTAAAGGGGGATAGAACACAGCAAGCATGGAGAGCACAAAAAGGCTGGAAAGCAACAGGTCTATGTGGCATAGCAGTGTGACCAGAGGCTACTGGGTATAGTCTCTGGGGCCCTCAAGTTCAGGACACAGGGACAGTCAAGGGGTATGCAAGAAGATTGGAGGGAGGAGGTGAATGTGACAGCTGGAGAGATGCACAGTGAAAAGCAGCCCCGAGCCTGAGTACAGGAAGAAATGAGGCCAAAGTTTATGGCAAGGGCACATTGAGGCTATGCAGTCCTGCCGGAAGGTGCGAGTGCCACAGTAAACAGATGGTAGGACAGTGGGCAGACTCTGAGGTTCCTCAGAGAAAGGGGAGGTGGCAGAGGCTAAAGGTCACTCTTAGAGAGGGGAGCCTAGGGAAAATGAGAGGCCCCAGATGGGGTCTGCACCCTGAGTGCCCAGACCTACCAGGTAGTTCTCATCCTGGAAGGCATAGTGCAGTGCAGTAATCCACTGGCAGTCTCCATTCACAAGTACATCACGCTCTTCTCGGAAGCAAGCTGTCTGTAAGAGATTAGAGGACAGTCGGTCTGTGTCCATCTGGGTAAATGCTCCACAGAGTATGATACTGGCAGTCTCTGCTGTGACCAAGACCTACAGACAGGGTCCCCATCCCTCTGGCAGCCCAGAGCCTGGCCCATTAATTCACCTAGAACCAAAGTCGTTATCACCCCCCTCACCCTCCCAGTGGCTCTGCAAAGCCAAGAAGCTGAGCATCTCTGCTCTTTTCTACTTCTGAGCCCTGGACAAATAGGACTGTGGGGAACACAAGTACCCTTCTCTCCCCAAGGACCACCCCTGAGTCCGCATCTTATGGATTCAGCAAGAGCCTCACAACTGGCCCGCTGCCACATATCCTGACTCCTCTTTATCAAACCAGCCTTCTCCCATGTCCTAGGCATGTACTATACACACTGCCTGGTCCCATACCCACTGCTGAGCAGCCACATGGCTGGCAGGATGGGGACAGCCTTGTTTACTAATCTGAAGCACAGTTTATTCAGAGCATGCTGACGAATGACCATAACTAGACATTCCTATAGAGACCGATGGCCAGGAACATGTGGGGAAAAGGTTTTTGGCCTGTATGGTTAGAATAAAAGAACCTGAACACACACACACACACACACACACACACACACACACTACAATCAGCATGTTCAACCTTTTCTGAGTAGTTAATTAAACAGGATCTGTAGGACCAAATTCAAACTAAATCACTTGTAGCAACCCTTAAGCTCTTCTGCCAGGACACTGGGTCCATACCATATGCCCACCTCTCAAGCTTTCATGTAACACTAGCTGCTCCTCCAGTTCCTGGCCCGACTGCTTCAGTGATTCTGTTGTTTGCCAAAGTATGTGGAAGAGGTATGTGAGATGAGACAGCAAGAACAGAAAAGACAGGAGAGAAGGAGCTGCTGCTCAGGGGCTGTGGTGTGGGGCTACAGAGTCATGGGGCTTCTGGTGAGTGCAAAATGCTGAAAACTCAGTCACCCCACATGCGGCTTTTAAAAGTTATTTATTTATTTATTTATTTATTTATTTATTTATTTATTTATTTATTTATATTTATGTGAATGAGTGTTATACTTGCATGTATGTAAGTGCACCTGTATTGTGCAACACCCCCAGAGGTCAGAAGAAGCTATAGGATCACCAGAAACTGGAGCTACAGATGGTTGTTACCCACTATGCGGGTGCTGGGAATTGAACCTGGGTCCTCTGTAAGAGCAATCACTGCTCTTAATCGCTGAGCCATCTCTCCAGTCCCCTACATTCACTTTTTAAGCAATAAACAAGTGTAAGGTCTTGTGTGAGAAGCCACATTGGGGAAGAGGAAACAGGTGTGAAGAGAGAGGAACAAGGCACAGAAACTTGAGGTGCTGGTGGGAGGAATGTTGAGTCCACAAAGCTGAGTCTCAAAAAAGCTTAGTCAGGCAACTCTCTGTGAGTTAGAGGCCATCCTGGTTCACACTGCAAGTTCCAGGCCAGCTAGGGTTACAGAGTGAGACCTTATCTAAAAAGAAAAACAACAACAAAAAGGCTGGGAGTGGGGTGGACTGGAGAGATGCTTGGCGGTTAAAATCACTTACTACTCTTGCAGAGGACCCAGGTTTGGTAACTAGCACCCACATGGCCACTAACAACCATATGAAACTCCACTTCCACTCCACAGGCATTATATGACACAGGTGTACTTGCATACATACAGGCAATATACTCAGATACATAAATAAATTGAAAATAATTAAAGCCAGGCGTGGTGCCGCACACCTTTAATCCCAGCACTTGGGAGGCAGAGGCAGGCGGATCTCTGGGAGTTCAAAGCCAGCCTGGTCTACAGAGCGAGCTCCAGGACTAAAGGGGACCCTGTCTCAAAAAGACCCCCCTCCCCCCCAAAAAAACAATTAAAATAAAATATAAAGAAATATTGGGAAAACATTAGTCACAAGGACTCAAGAAACCAAAATCACATCTGATGGCCTAAGGGTCATATGTTTCAAGTGAGTGTTGCTGATCTAGAGAACATCAAAGTTGCATTTAGAAAATTTAAGGTAATTACTAAGGAAGGCTATTCAGGGAAAAGCCATTTGACTAAAATATGTTTCATGGCCAAAAACAGCAGGCCATGACTGAAGCTCATCTTGCTGTCAACACAACTGACTCTTATTTGCTTGTCTGTTCTGTATTGGCTTTATTTAAAAAATCAAACAACCTGATACACAAGACCTCCAACGCAAGTCACCAGCAGATCAGCTAAATCTAGTTGAGAGAGATCATGCCCCAAGTGTAGACAAATGACTTGAAAGAAGTGATTAAATTGATTTCAGAGCTTGGGGAAGACAAAGTAAAGGGTTGCCAGTCTATCTTCTTCACAATATCTTCATTAGAAAAATAAAAATGTCCAAGAAAGCCATTTGAACTGGGGAAACTTGTGGCATTGCATGGTGAAGGCAGTGATTCTGGAAAAGCTATGGGGAGGAAACATGCTTAAATTGAATGAGCCAATGGGTACCAACACCAGTACAAGAATCAGTTTAAAATTCTAATTTTTTTTTTTTTGTCTTTTGAGATAGGGTCTCCCTGTAGCTCCAGCTATCCTGGAACTCACTATGTAGACCAGGCTGGCCTTGAACTCACAGAGATCCGCCTGCCTCTGCCTCCCAAGTGCTTAAAATTCTAATTTTTAATTTTTTAAAATTTATTTTATTTTATTTTTGTATGTGTATGAATGTACTGTCTGCATGTAGGTTTGTGCACCCATGTCGTGCAATGCCGCAGAGGTCAGAAGAGGGTCTCGGATTCCCCTGGAACTGGAGTTCTCCTGGAATTAGAGTTACAGACGGTTCTTTGCCGCCATGTGGGTGCTAGGGATCAAACCGGGGTCCTCTGCAAGAGCAGTCGGTGCTCTTAACTGCTAGGCTATCTCTCCAGCCCCAAAATTCTAATTTTTTAATAGTGACAAATAAAAAGTCCTATTTGTGAGAAAGAATAACCTGGTCTAAGGAGAAATTTTACAGTTATCCACCCAAAGTGGCGGCTACCACTAGCAGATTATATGAGAAGTCCAGGACAGGGGCTGGAGAAATGGTTCGGCAATTTAGAGTGTTGACTGCTCTTACAGAAGACCTGAGTTCAGTTCCCAGCACCCACATGAGCTACTTGTAACTACAGCTCCAGTGGACCCAACACTTCTTCTGGCTTCTGCAGGCACTGCACACATGTATGCGTAACCACACATAGGTACCCATGTACACATAATTTTTAAAGCAATAAAGGACCAAAGTGACAGGAAGGTATGGGTGGCAGCATGGGAGAAGCTAGATACTACAGACGGGCCTTCCAAAAGGAGGTGATCGGTACCCCATCCAGAAGAACTCCATTGCAAAAGGTAGAGCCTGACCATGGGTGGCAGCACTGAAGCCCAGACTGTACTGATTAAGTCAGAGGCCTAGGACACAAGCAGGATTTGCCAAGGAAGTATGCCAGGGGGCCAGGGAGCCTGACAGAGTGAGAAGGTGAACATGGCAGCTAGAGCAGAGCTGAGAGAAAGAGGACTTGGCTCTGAGGTGGAATGGAAAGACAGCTCTGAAAGGGCTGAAAGTGGAGTGGAGCAGTGAAGAAAGACGGGGGCTCCCCTGGCAGCCCCACCTGTGTAGCTGGGCAGGAGCTGAGACCAGGGGCTGAGCGTAAGCTACAGGGCTGAGAGAACTGAGAGAAAATTGCCAAACAGCAGACACGCGTGCATACGCACCCAACCAAGCTCACGCACAGACAAGCACCACCCCCTTTTGCTTTTGATCCTTCACCATCATCCCTGACAAGGGAGTTCAAAATCACTATATCTAAGTGAACTCCCAATGACATGTTCATCTCACTTGCGTCGGGGCCAATGTCACTGCTCTCACACTGCACACTCCACACTTACCTCTGCTCTCTTAAGCATCTCCCACTTGTTGAGGATTTTCATTGCATAAATTCGTTCAGTGCTCTTCATTTTGACAACAGCAACCTAGAATGAAAATTTGAATTTAACCAAAACTTAATTAATGTGAAAAAGCCTTACCTGTCTGAAAATGGCTATAATAAGGTGCTGGAGAGATGGCTCAGTGGTTAAGAGCACTGGCTGGTCTTGCAGAAGATCAGGGTTTGAATCTCAGCACCCACATGGCAGCTAACAACCATGTGTAACTCCAGTTCCAGGGGATCCAATAACCCTCTTCTGCCCTCCATGGGTTCACTTAGATACATGGAGACATAATATTCATACACATAAAAATAAATCAATTGGGCTGGAGAGATGGCTCAGCAGTTAAGAGCACTGGCTGCTTCAGTGGGAAAACCTGGGTTTTAATCCCAGTACTCACATGCTAGCTAACAAACGTTTGTAACTCTAGATTCAGGGGATCCAACACCCTCTACTGACCTTCACAGGTACTGCAGGAAATGGGTGAACTTACATGCAGGAATAAAACTCACATATATAAAATAAAAATAAATCAGTCAAAAAAAACTAAAAAAGATTTAAAAGAATTACTATGATGAAACCCTAGCTGGTTAGAACCCCAAGAAACGAGCTGTCAAAGAAAGAGAATTCTTAGATTTTCCTTTTTAAAACAACATGACTTTGTTTTTACCACATTGCAGCTTGGGTGGAACCACAACGGCTCTGCTACAAACCTTCAATACTAATCAAGGGAACTGGAGTTCACAGACTTCCACTGGGGCAGTAGAAATACACAGAGCCTTCTTTAAGCGGGTCCCCAGGCTTTCTCCCTGCACTCAAGGCCAGTCTGCACACTCATCCCTCTTTCTTTCTACTCAAGCCTACCAGTCACTTTCCCAATGGCTTCTATAGAAACCAGGTATGAATCTGAACCTTCACTTGACAGTGGCTGCGTGGGGTCTAGAGTAGCTCCAATAATTCAGTTCTTTGGGTCTCCGTTTCTACAACTACAAAAGGGGCTAAGAACTAGACCAGCCTCCACTACCGTGAGGATCAGTGTGCACCACTGCACTGCATGCTCAGCAATGTTTGCTGTCAGTGCACTCTTCAAGGCCTGACTGCAGTTCTACCTCCCAGGAAGCCCTCATGGCCTTTCAGGCTCTTTCAAATCCTGAATGAACTCCATTTGACTAAATTCACCACGATGTTGTCCCACTGTCTGCATGTTCTATTCTATCATACATACATGCGGTTCATCCACTGGCCTACATCTCCAAGACATTGCAAACTATGCTTTGGTAGGCAGCCAATGTGTCTTTTTGCATGTAACAGATATAGAACAAAGAACTCTTAAATGGAACTATCTACTTTCCTAAGTGCCACAGACCACTTAATACCACCAATTAGGGATCCTGAGAACCAGCATGACCAGAACATGCTCCATGTGTTGGGAGTTGTGCTAAGTCTGGACTGTTGCACAGTCCTTGATGGTGGGATGCTCAACAGCTACACTTTATGGACATGGACTTTGAGGCTGAGAGAGTCTAAGTAACAGCCCCAGAAGAGGTAGAGCTCCACTCCCAGCTACATGCTTTTCAAGTCTACATCATAAGGACAGTCCTAATTCAATACTGGCTTCCTGGGTAGCAATGGGGGATTTTATGAGCATACCCTCACATAATCCCATGCCTTTTGAGGGTCAAGGACACATCCCCATGCTGCAGGGCTCCCAACCAGATCAGCCTAGCTGGCTCTGCAATGGTGGCGTCTCCTGTTCTGTTTACTATTTACGGCTTCAAAATCAATAGTCAAGCTTGCTGCAATCTGAATAAACAGAAAACTGTGTGCAGCAAGTCTTTGTAAGAAGCAGCAGTCTGGGTGCAGGTCAATACACCTCATGAGTGGCTCTCTCCTCCTGGGAACCAGCTAGTAACATGAGGTACTGTCATTTTGAAGCTATCTGGGGTTCACTACAGAAAGTCTTGCTGCAGAGATGCAGAGCTGACAGCTTCTTCAGAAAAGCACTGACATTCTGAAGATGATGGACCAAATGAAGAGCCCGGGGCTTTAAACAAGACCCACAGCACTTGAGACTCTTGCCATGAGCTTCAGTCCTCACAAGAGGGGCATAGACTATTGCCGGAAAACAAAATGGCTGTTTAAAAGCATGGAAGAATATGTTTTTCACAGATAAATACCTGTCAAGAATACACAGATACATAGAAGTGAGCTGGGTATGGTAGCATATGCCTTTAATCCCAACACTCGGGAGGCAGAGGCAGGCAGATCTCTATGAGTTCAAGGCCAGCCTGGTCTACGTAGCAAGTTCCAGGACAGCTGGGGCTGTAGGGAAACACAGTCTCAAAAAGACAAAAAAAAAAAAAAAAAAAAAAAAAAAAAAAAAATGCCAGGCACAACATTGCATACTTGCAGAGACAGGCAGATCCCTGGAGGTTGTTAACCAGGTAGCTGGCCAAACCCAGGTTCAATGAGAAACTGTCTCAAAAAATAAGGTGGAGAGCAATGGACAACACCCCAAGCCAGCTTTTAGTACACACATGTGAAGATGCCACACACAAGAAATCAGCCATTAACAGGCCCAAGTGTGGTGGCTCATCCTTTTAGTATCAGCATTTGGGAAACAGAGGCAGGTGGATCTTTGTGAGATAGAGGCCAGCCTGGTCTACATAGCAATCTGTGACTACAGGGAAAACTTGCCTCAAAACAAACAAAAAACCCTAATAACAACAATAATAAAAATAATCATAAAAATATTTTGACTCCAAAGTGTGACTAAGATAAACCTGGAACTGTGGAAGAGCCACCTGGGGACTAGATTCCATTCTTCCCCTTATGGGGCTTGTGCCAAGAGGTGGGGCTGGAAAGGAGAGCTAGGAAGGCAGAGCAGGGAGACCAAGGTGCAAGGACAAAAGACACAGGGTCATCACAGACATGCATGTGGCAAGTAGCGGTGCCGGAAGTGCGTTCAGCAGAAGGAAATGGTCACTAAGATGCTTTCGCCTCTGTAGTCACAGAGACACTGCAGAGGGAAGAAGCACCTCGTTAAATTACTTTCTTTCATGTCTTCATATGAGAAAAATGGGTTTCTCACACAACAAATGCCATTCATTACACATCTGGCAGTGCTTTACATTAGTGTCTAGTGGATAATAGCCAAGGGTATGCTTTCAGGCAGTACACCACCAGCAGGATGTGATGCCGAGCGCTTTGTTGTTTGGCTCTTACTGTGACCAACATGTGTTTCCCTAGCAAGCAGAGTGCCAGATTAAACCTCAGCACAGTGTGGAGACTCCCAAAGCCCTGGAGAGACTCAGACAAACAGCACCAACACCAATGACCAAGTAAGCTACAGGCCCCAGAGAAAACCTTGCTGAGCCCCTCTTTGTAATTTTTGGAAATTGCCAAGAGCCAAACCTGACAGTCCACACCTGGAATCCCAGCACTTGGGAGGTGGAAGCCGAAGGACTAGGGTTTCCAAGGAAGCATCAGTTACACAGTGAGTTTAATGAAGGCCTGTCTGGGCTACATGAGACCTTGTCTCAAATAAACAAAATCATGGAAAAAAAAAAAAAGGAGGAGGGAAGGAGGGAGACAACTTTTCGATCAACAAATTGAAACTTATTTATAGTATCTTCAATAAACTTGTGATCCCCTCAAAATACAAGATAATTCACTAATAAAACTTTCTGGGGGCTGGAGAGATGGCTCAGTGGTTAAGAGCACCGACTGCTCTTGCAGAGGACCTGGGTTCGATTCCCAGCACCCACATGGTGGCTAAGAACCATCTTTAAGCCAGGCATCTTTAAGCCGGGCATGGTGGTGCACTCCTTTAATCTCAGCACTCAGGAGGCAAAAACTCTGTGAGTTCAAGGCCAGCCTGGTCTACAGACTGAGTTCCAGGCCAGCTGGGGCTATAGGGAGACCCTGTATCAAAAACAAAACAAAACAAAACAAAACAAAACAAAACCTTTCTGCTCCTTTCCTTGTTTTCTTTCTTTTAGTTTTATTTCATGTGTATGAGTGTTTTGCCTGAATGCGTAGAGGTGCACACATGTGTACGATGCCCAGAGATGGAAAATGGGCTTCAGATCCCTGGAACTCAAGTTACGGATGGTTGTTAGCTACCATGTGAGTTGGGAACCAAATCTGGGTCCTCTACAAGAGCAGCAGCCCCTTTTTTGTTTCCTTAATTATTTCTAGAGTTCATCCACTCAGAGCTCTCTAGGATGCCAATGAACAAGATGCTGAGAGGAACTACTGCCACCTGGACCACAGAGGGGAAGCTTCTCTTACCTCACCAAAAGCACCTCTTCCGATGACTTTGATGATCTCAAAGTCTTCTCGATGAAGTTGCATTTCCTTCACAAGCTGTGTAAATGGTTTAGCTGTAAGCAGAAAAAAGTAAATTAACTATTTAGTCTAGGAAATTAATGCTATCTTAAAACTTAATAAAAGTACCCCACTAAGTTATTTTTTTTAAATACTTACTTAAAAAAAATTTAACATTCGAAAGATTTCAAGAAGTCTCTGCTAATCAATGTGGATGCTTATCAACTATATTTCAGCATCTACCATAACAAATACTATTACTATAAAAATCGGGTTAAAATTTTTTAATTTCCTGGTTAAATCCAAGGTTGGCCCACTGAGAGAATTGGCAGGTATGTTAGCCATGTTCCCAATTGTCCTGAGGGACAGTTCTGCCACGTGACCACGGAGTACTGGGTGGCAGGAGTCTCCTGACAGACAGGATCAACAGTCCCTTCAGCATTCCCAGGTATCATGAATGTCCTTGGAAAGCCACGCAGGCTCTGCTGATAATTTCACTGTCCCAGGAAACTCCTTCAGAGAGGTAGGTCACTTCCACCTAGGACACAGAACCAAATGACAAAAACAAGGCTAGAACCTGACTCCAGTACAGTCTGACTCCAGAGGCAGTAAGCTCTGCATGGCACACTTGTCCCTCCACAGTCTGGCCATCCTGCATATATGTTAGCTGCCATGTGGGTGCTGGGAATTGAACCCGGGTCCTCTGCAAGAGCAGTCGGCGCTCTTAACTGCTGAGCCATCTCTCCAGCCCCTGCTTATGCATTTTAAACAGTCCTGTAAGTGTCCCCAAAATGGGTGGATGTGGAACTATCAGGGTCAGTCTGATAAACAGTAGAACAACAATGGAAACCAACCCAAGGGAGAACTTGAAATGATAAACCAAGACCAAAATAACAGGAAATCAACATGAACTGAGGCTACACAGCCAGAGATCTGGAAGAAAGCCTTGCAGGCTTTCTCCAGCACTTTCTTTAGGCTAAAGATGATGAAAGTCAGAGCTCACTATCTGGGAGTGACAGAGTAAGAAAGATGTCTGTGGTGAGGAGGAATAGGGTGAGAGTGGGAGGGGTGACTTGGTGCGGAGGACAGGAGTGATCAAGTACATAAAAGACCCAGAGCAATGGGGCTGGGCTCCTAGCTGTGCCCAAATGCACAGGAAGCAAGCTGAGGGTGCCCATATAGAAGGCATCCCACAGGAAGGGGAACTCTCAGTCTCTATACATAGTCAGGACAGGGAGACCCTATCCCCCCCCCCCAAAAAAAAATACAAACCATTATGTAGACAGAAATGAGCACAGATATTTATAAATGGGTGTGCACATACACAGTGGAGTCCAAGCTCTATCCCCTCGGGGCCTGTAAGCAGTGACCCCCCCCCAACAACACCAAAAACCTAACAGCAGATTTTAGTTTCTATACACCTTCTTCTACCAGAGGAACCAGATCTCCTCAGGAAGACCAGAGCCAGGCACAAAGTGCAAGGTGAGCCGAAACACCCTGTGAATAAAGACCGTCTCAGAGAAGGATGACACACCAAAATAAGCCCCGATGGTCACAGACCATGTTCATCAAAAAACACAGGAAACCAGGGAGAGTCTGTACTGACAATATTTTTTTTCAATCTGGCAAAAAATGGAGTATCTATGAGTCTCACGGTACTTGCAAACACAACCCCTATCAATTACAAACGTTAGGGTAACTCTGCTATGAAGTCTGGGAGGCACCAAGTGAGCATCATCAGCTGTGATGCGACAAAGCACCACATTGATGGACACAAACAACAGTATCACCTCCATGACACCTCTCTGAGCAACCATAAGGAAAGATGAGGCAAATCCAAATGAAAGAAACAAGCTCCAACATGACCAGCCTGGATCCTTCAAAGTACCCACACTCTTCCTCCGCTGGTACAGAAGGCAACTAATTCTGCTTCAGGACAGTCAAGGTCATGTACCAAGGGGTTCTGCCTCAGCCATTCTGCTATATAGGGACTGTGAGGAATGAGCACGCACCTGTATCCAAAGGTGAGAGGGCAGCATCAAAGTGAAGTTCCTGACACCCATGTTTACCAGAAACACAGTAAGAGCCAGGGACATCAGGTGACAACTTATTCTCAGTTGGGAAGAGCCCTCTTTTTCCTCCTTGTTTGTTTGTTTGGTTGGTTGGTTTGTGGAGACAGGTCTCACCATGCTGTACCCCTGCCTGGCATGGAACTCACTGTGTAGATCAGGTTAGCCTCGAACTCACAGAGATCTACCTGCCTCTACCTCAGAGGTGATGGGATTAAAGATGTTTGTCTCCATACCTGGCTCTCTTTTTTTCTTTATTTACAACTTTTCTCTAAGTTTGAAACTGTTACAAAAATACTTTTTGAACATTTTTTACTAATGGTCATTTGTGGTTACCTAGACAAATTTGGGAGCAGGGACAGCCATGCCAGGAAGCACAAAGCTTCCAATCCCAGCAACCTGACAAACAAAACAGAGGAGAAAGAAGTGGAGGCCCAAGCTAAGATGGACAAAACAAAGAAATAATCAGCTAATGCTATAAAGCTTAGGAAGGTGTTGATTGCTTTCTTGTTTTCCTTTTATATTTTTTTCTTCCTTATAGAAGAAAAATATAAAAGGAAAACAACTGCTATCTTATACTTTAAAAAAAAACACCACCACTGGGCTGGAGAGACGGTTAAGTTATAAACATATACTGCTCTTGCATAGGACTCTAGTTCAGTTCCCAGCACCATGCTGGGTGGCTTACAACTGCCTGTAACTCCAGCTCCAGTCGGATCCAATGCCTCTGGCCTCTGCAGGCACCTGCACACAGGTACACACACCCATACCCCCCCCACCACCACTTAAATCTTTAAAAACCAATTTAGAACCCTACCTCACAAGGGGCTGGGAAGGCAAGAAGCAATGACTACCACTGAGATCACGGCCCGCTGGGAGAAAGCAGAGCAAGCTTCCTTGAAATCTTCTCATCTGCCAGTGTATTTCACTACCTTAATCTGGACTCTGAGATGCTCCAGAATACAAAACGTTGTAGACAACAACCTGAAATCACACCCAGTACAGGCCACGGGAAGCAACACAGTTTGTCACATACTCTTAAAACGTGGAAAGAAAGCAAAACCACAACCAAAAAACCATTTGGACTAGATGTGGTGATGCATGCTCTCAGCCTTGCTGTTTTACTCAGCAATACCTGTTTCAAAATTAATCAATTAATATAAGATAAAGATCAGGATTTATTTCAAGTATCATTTACTCTAACATCTTTTTTTTTTTTTTTTTTTTTTGTTTTTTCGAGACAGAGTCTCCTTGTAGCCCCAGCTGACCTGGATCTCACTCTGTAGACCAGGCTGGGCTTGAACTCACAAAGATCCGCCTGCCTCTGCCTCCCGAGTGCTAGGATTAAAGGCGTGCGCCACCATGCCGGCTCTAACATTATCTTAAAAGGCAGACATTATGGACAACTGGAAGAAAACTGAGCAGCTGTAATTCACACATTGATATTGAACTCCCACAGTGATAATGAACTATAAATTAAGCAGGAAGACCAAGTATAACTTTTTTAAATTTCAAAAAGAGTAAAATTGTAGCCCAGCCTGGTAGGATATCCCTACTATCCCAACACTCAAGAAGCAGAGGCAAAAGAATGCTAAGTCTGAGTCCTGTATAGGCTTTATAGACTGTCTCAAATAAAATAAGATAAAAACTCAAATGTAACTCTCCTTCATATTCTGTCAGCAAATACTAAAGTCTATTGTTTTAGTAAATACTCAGTGGGTACCCAAGAAGTACTAAGGTCTCAGATAGGAGCTCCCTGGCGGGCCAGCTAACTTAGCCAAAACAGCCAGCTTCCAGTTCAGTGACAGATCCTGTCTGGGGGAAAGCAACAGAGGAAGATGCCTGACCTCTCTGGGTTTTGCATGCCCACATATAAGTGTGCATACCCAGATTCTCACCTGACAGGCACCACACACACACATACCACATAAACACAAAAGAATAACTAATGATAAATATAAGATTAATATGGGCTGGAGAGATGGCTTAGCAGTTAAGGGCACTGGCTGTTCTTGCAGAGGACCTGGGGTTCAGTTCCCAGCACCCTCATGGCAGCTGACAACTATGTGTAACTCCAGTTCCAAGAGATCTGGCACCCTCTTCTGGGCTCTGAGGCTACTGCAAGTCACAAGCATGCTCACATGCAGGCAAAACACTCACTACAAAATAAATAATTTTTTTTAAACTGCAAGAAAAGCGGAGCATGGTAGTACATGCCTTTAATCCCAATAGGAGCAGGCAGATCTCTGTAAATTCAAGGCCAGCTGTGGCTACTGAGAGATCCTGTCTCAAAAAGACAAAGAAAGAAAAAAAAAAAAAGAAAGAAAAGCTGAGGCCCCTTGCTTCTTCAGGCAGGAAAGCTGTGCCAGGAAGAACTGGGGACAAAGGGAAGACACCCAGCTGGGAACCACTGTGAAACAAAAGAGTGACGCCCCTCCCCTCCCCTTGTTCACCAAGAATGGAAATCAGGTCAGATTAGGTGGGTAGAGGTGAGGACGTGTCAGAGGAAGGAGAGCGTGGCCAAGGCAGCTGTCCACAAGAAGACGGGCAACATGTTCTTTTGGCCCTGTCCAGCTGTTTCACCCACAGCATCAGCCGTCACTGGCAGCCTGATGCTGGCCTTTGGACCAGCCTTCCTGCCAGTCTCACCACTGTATCTCAGTAGCTCTACACCAGAGTCAGTACCTCTGCAATAGAAATCACTCCTAGAGATCACCTAGACAAGTAACATGTTACCATGAAGAACCAGGAATCCAGACGGCCACAGACATGCAGGGAATGCAAGGGATACCTGTCAGCTCCACTTCAAGGCTCCCAGCTTCTGAGAGTAACCCCTTCAAGAGACATGGGACTGGCTGGTGGGCACATGAGGCAGCTTGTGGGAGGCACCTACTTCTGGTGGAGGCACTGAAGATTAATACAGTAAGAGTCCTCAAAAAAATGTGCTCAAGTTATAAAAAATATATTCATTTCAGGCTGCAGTGGCACACACTTTTAATCGCAGCATTTGGGAGGCAGAGGCAGGAGGATCTCTGTGAGTTCCAGGCTAGCTGGGGCTACAGGGAGACCCTATCTCAAAAAGACCAAAAAGAAAAAAAAAAGTATTCACTTGTTCAGACAGCAAGAGGTCCTGCTCAAGCTCCCCTAGGTGAGGGCCTCCCTGTCAGGCAGTGTGGACCTGTGGACATGCAATGCTCTGAGTGAATCAGCTAAATTTGAACTGTGCTCACCATGAGCCTTCAGAGTGAAGATGAAGCTCTGTAATACAGTGTGTCAGAAGCCAAGGCAGCCACAGATTCAGGCAGTGAAAGTCCACTGGGGTGGGGAAGCAGGAGGGAGGCTGCGCTGAGTCAACACCAGACCAGGAACCCTTCATTCCAACTGCACGCAGTCATGGCAGGACCTGCCCGGCTCCTTGGGTGAGCGCCACTCACACTTAGTCTCTAGGCCCGTCAATTCACCTGCAATGCATGTTTGATAGATTTCTCCGAATTCTTATTGGCTGAAGTTGTTTCATCATTACAGACACAAAACCTCAGCACCTCAATGCTGCGATCATCCAGCAATGTCTGACTTCCTGCTCACGTTAATTGAAGTCTCCAACCAAGAAGGCAGTAACCCTCAGATGCCGAGCACCTCCAGTCCCTTTCAGCACTGTCCATCTGCACAGCAGACGTCCCACACTCTGTTCGGAGGGCCTCATTTCATTTTCTCTATTTTTATTTTATGTACATGAGTGTTTTGCCTACATGTATGTAAGTGGACCCATTTCTTGCAGTACCGACAGAGGTCAGAAGAGGGCATCAGATCCTCTGGAACTGGAGTTATGGGGACAGTTGTTAGTGGCCATGTGGGTCCTAGGAACTGAACCTGGGACCTGAACCTGAGTCCTCTGCAAAAGCAGTCAATGCTCTTAACTGCTGAGCCACTTCTCCAGCCCCCATCTGAATTCAGAGACACAGGGCAAAGTCTAAGCTGAGCATAAGGAGGAAGCTGACACACAAGTGTGGAGTATATCTCAGCAACCTGCCACTGAAATGACCCCACAGCCTCTAAGCAGATGTGAATCAGGGGACAAAGTGCACTTTTCCACCTACCCCAACCACTAGCATTTGTCAATAGCAGCATCTCCACTTGTCAAGAAAGGACAACGAAGGTCTGTGCCCACATCACAGGAAGTAGCAGAGCTTCTGACCCCAGGGCCAAGGTGATATCAAAGGTCTGAATGTATGCATCCCTGGGCCACCTTCTCCTAGCCACTAGGAACGAGTATCAGGGGGGAGGCCAGGATGTTGCGCCTTGCCTTTCTCAAGAACATTGTGAGAGTGGAGCAACAGGAGCACCCACGGACCTTATAGGAAAAGGAGCACCCACCGACCTCATAGGAAAAGGAGCACCCACCGACCTCATAGGAAAAGGAGCACCCACCGACCTCATAGGAAAAGGAGCACCCACCAACCTCATAGGAAAAGGAGCACCCACCGACCTCATAGGAAAAGGAGCACCCACCGACCTCATAGGAAAAGGAGCACCCACCGACCTCATAGGAAAAGGAGCACCCACCGACCTCATAGGAAAAGGAGCACCCACCGACCTCATAGGAAAAGGAGCACCCACCGACCTCATAGGAAAAGGAGCACCCACCGACCTCATAGGAAAAGGAGCACCCACCGACCTCATAGGAAAAGGAGCACCCACCGACCTCATAGGAAAAGGAGCACCCACCGACCTCATAGGAAAAGGAGCACCCACCGACCTCATAGGAAAAGGAGCACCCACCGACCTCATAGGAAAAGGAGCACCCACCGACCTCATAGGAAAAGGAGCACCCACCGACCTCATAGGAAAAGGAGCACCCACCGACCTCATAGGAAAAGGAGCACCCACCGACCTCATAGGAAAAGGAGCACCCACCGACCTCATAGGAAAAGGAGCACCCACCGACCTCATAGGAAAAGGAGCACCCACGGACCTCATAGGAAAAGGAGCACCCACCGACCTCATAGGAAAAGGAGCACCCACCGACCTCATAGGAAAAGGAGCACCCACCGACCTCATAGGAAAAGGAGCACCCACCGACCTCATAGGAAAAGGAGCACCCACCGACCTCATAGGAAAAGGAGCACCCACCGACCTCATAGGAAAAGGAGCACCCACCGACCTCATAGGAAAAGGAGCACCCACCGACCTCATAGGAAAAGGAGCACCCACCGACCTCATAGGAAAAGGAGCACCCACCGACCTCATAGGAAAAGGAGCACCCACCGACCTCATAGGAAAAGGAGCACCCACCGACCTCATAGGAAAAGGAGCACCCACCGACCTCATAGGAAAAGGAGCACCCACCGACCTCACAGGAAAAGGAGCACCCACCGACCTCACAGGAAAAGGAGCACCCACCGACCTCACAGGAAAAGGAGCACCCACCGACCTCACAGGAAAAGGAGCACCCACCGCCCTCACAGGAAAAGGAGCACCCACCGCCCTCACAGGAAAAGGAGCACCCACCGCCCTCACAGGAAAAGGAGCACCCACCGACCTCACAGGAAAAGGAGCACCCACCGACCTCACAGGAAAAGGAGCACCCACCGACCTCATAGGAAAAGGAGCACCCACCGTCAGGTGAAGGAAAGGACCATCCACCGTCAGTGTAGGATGCATCGCAGCCTTCTCTTAAGGATGCTTCTTTCTAGTCATCATCTAGATCGCCCCCTAATCATCCTTCCTGCTTTGAGAATAAACTAGATGGGGGGAGGGTCCAATGTTTCTGTTACCTTACGATACAGAGCCATTCCAAAATTTAACCCAACAAAAGAAACTGGAATTTAGCATGGTGTTTGTTTCTTTTACTTAATTTTTAAATTTTTTTTTATTTATTTCTGTATGTGTATGAATGTACTGTCTGCATTCAGGTTTGTGCACCCATGTCGTGCAATGCTGCGGAGGTCAGAAGAGGGTCTCGGATTCCCCTGGAACTGGAGTTCTCCTGGAATTGGAGTTTCAGACGGTTCTCGACCGCCATGTGGGTGCTGGGGATCGAACCCGGGTCCTCTGTAAGAGCGGTTGGCGCTCTTAACTGCTAGGCCATCTCTCCAGCCCTCTTTTACTTAAATTTTAAGGATGAAGGAGAGCCCAACAGTGTAATGAAAAGATTTATTAAATCATTTCTCCTTTGGACGCAGCCTTTTTTTTCTGAGACCCTGGCTGGCCTTGAACTCTTAGAGATCCTGTCACCAGTGTTCTCCAAGGTCTTTAGATCTTTGTCCTTTTCTACAAAGCCTCCTTACATCTATCTTTCTTCAAATGCAACAATTCTGAAGAAATTTCATACATCTGAATTATTCTCCTTGAGGGTAAGTTACAAAGGGCCCAATTTTGCAAGCAGACAGAATTTGAAGCTGGCTATAGTCCTCTGTTATATACCCTAGAGCAGAGCCCTTGCTGTCCATAGGCACCAGGCTTCATCTCAGCTTAATCATGCCCCTCAACATCTGAGAAATACAGGCATCCAGGAGAGAATCAACTCTGCCCACATTTAGTGAGGGAAGCCTTTGGGGGACCTTATATAATGCCCCCTCAGGTTAGCACAGAGGTGGTGGACAGCATGCAGTTTCACTAAACCAACTGAGATTATATGCTGTACTCGGGCAATCACAGACCTCACAGCATGCTACCCAGTCTATATCCTACAGTGTGTAGCATGGCCTTTTGATAGCTCAGCAATACTCCAGACACCACTTACCACTTACTAAGTCTAAACTTGTTTGTGAACTAAATATCTGAAATTGTGGTGACTGACCAATATCTTGCTTTAATTCTATGTAATTTTTTTTTTTTTTTGAGGCAGGGTCTCCCTGGCCTTGAACTCAGAGATCCACCTGCCTCTGACTCCTGAATGCTGGGATTAAAGGCGTGTACTACCGGGGCTGGAGAGATGGCCTAGCGGTTAAGAGCGCCGACCGCTCTTACAGAGGACCCGGGTTCGATCCCCAGCACCCACATGGCAGCTGAGAACCGTCTGAAGCTCCAATTCCAGGAGAACTCCAGTTCCAGGGGAATCCGAGACCCTCTTCTGAACTCCGCGGCGTTGCACGACACGGGTGCACAGACTTGCATGCAGACAGTACATTCATACACATACAGAAATAAATAAAATTAAAAAAAAAAATTTAAAGGCATGTACTACCATGCTCAGCCTATGTAATTACTTTAAAGGCAAAAAGGATCAATACAGATTGGTTCCCCAGATCACAGGAGTAGGATCCAGCAAGTACGAAGCACTATCATCTCCAGGGAAGCAACATGGAAAATGAGTTTAGTTGCCGTGCTGCTGCAGGATGAGAAATCAAGATGGAACTCTTCTCTCTCTCCCAACACAAGGCAGCACACTCCCCCAACTAGAACAGGCTGGGGCCTGCTGGAACAGGATGGAGGCTATGACACTGAGGAAGGAAATGTCTGTACTTCTTCCTCCCAGAATGCTTCTGGTCATGAGTTCTCTGCTAAATGAAGAAAACAAAGGAGGAGCTTCAAGCTTTGGCTGCCAGGGGTCGGTGAGAGAACACAGTTAGCTTCGTCCAGTTTTGATCCCTGAGTCTAACAGACCAGTCCCAGGGTTTAGGACAAACGGCACTTGTCAAGATGCTGCAACTGAGAAGAAAGCGGGGAGAGGAGCAGCGAGACAACCTGCAGAACACCAGCAGCCACAGGTCAAAGGCCAATTTCAGTAGTTTAGGAGACGCTTAGCAAGGCCGTCGACCGGCTCTTCTGATATGCTGTGTCCGGGCTGCTTCTGGTAACCAAGGTGCTGAACTAACCAAGGTTCTAGGCCTCCACCCAGACATAGTTCTTCAGAATCCACTTGCCTGCTAGGATTCATTCAAAGACATGGTCCTTCCTATCTGACAGCTGTGAAAAGCAGGACTCACCAAACACTTCGAAATTATTTACTCTTTGCACCCCAAATATTAGATAAATATTAGATAAATGTTAAGTCAAGCATCTCACACTGTTGTCTTAAAGACTTGCAGGGTAGATAACAACTAAGCAAACTCAGGAAATTTAAGGTCCAAGTTCAAAACAACATTGGGAATTCTTTAAGTTTTTATTTTAAGTGTATGAGTGTTATGCCTGTATGTGTATAAGTGCACTCATGTCTGGCAGTGCCCAGAGAAGAGAGAGGAGGGAATCAGATACTCTAGAACTGAAGTTATAGATAGCTGCTAGCTGCCATGTGAGTACTCTAACCACCTAGCCATCCTCTGGTCCTGGCTCTTTTCTTGCTATCCTCACTCTTCACATGTATGTCTTATCTCCTGCAATACTAAAAAGTTTCCATTTTAAACACGAGGAAAATTAGCTCCTTATTTTTCTCTTTATTTTTAACTTAATAATTTAGTAAGTGGGACATTATCAAAACTTTCTGTGCTGTTGCTGTGAACTCAGAAGTATGGAGCATTTTTTAAATTTTATTTATTTTTTATGTGTATGAATGTACTGTCTGCATGCAGTTTTGTGCACCTGTGTGGTGCAAAGCCAGGGAGGTCAGAAGAGGGCATTGGTTTCAGCTGCCATGTGGGTGCTAGGGATCGAACCCGAGTTCTCTGCTAGAGCAGTTGGCGCTCTTAACAGCTAGGCCATCTCTCCAGCCCTGGGGCTTTTTTTTTAAAAAAAGAAAAAACCAGCTTCTCCCTTCAGGGTCCATCTCCTGAGCACTGTCTGGCAACGGGGCAGTGCCCTTTTTACTTTTGGGGGAATATTCAAGTTCTTTGAAAAAAGATAACCTAAGCCAGGCGTGGTGGCGCGCGCCTTTAATCCCAGCACTCAGGAGACTGAGGCTGATCTGGTATGTTCAGGAGTTTTCGACTAGGACAGGTAACATACCAGACCCTATGTTCTTAAGGGAAAAAAACAAATAATCACCAATAAGGGGTAAAAAATGAAGAAGAAGGAGAGAATGGAAGGAAAAATACGGAAAAGACTAAGTGTAGTAATGAAAATTTGTAAATCATGCCCGGCATGGTGGCGCACGCCTTTAATCCTAGCACTTGGGAGGCAGAGGCAGGCGGATCTTTGTGAGTTCAAGGCCAGCCTGGTCTACAATGTGAGTTCCAGCACAGCTGGGGCTACAGGGAGACCCTGTCTCGAAAACAACAACAACAACAAAAAATTTGTAAATCATATATCTGATAGGGAATTTATATCTGAATATTGAAGAAAAAAGAACATCATTGACTAATAAAAGACAAATACTGTACCCTAGTTTTGAAATGTGTTAAGGATCTGAATAATCTCTCCAAAGCAATATATAACTAGTCAATATACACATGAAAATTCAACATCATGGAGACGCCATAACGCGCCAGGCCAGGATCGAAAGGTTATTCCTGGACAAACTGTCAGCCCATGAAAGGAAACAGCCAGAATTGACCAGAGTCCAAGTCAACAGCTCCAGAGAGAGTGGACTGTTTTACCTCTCATCCACCTGTGCCCCTTTTCTAAGCCTAGGGAACAACCTGCGGAAGAGGGGGCGTGGTAGAATGTAAGGGCTGCGATTGGGGTGAATGGTGAAACTACAGCAATGTAGTCTGGACACTCATTTGATCAACTTGATTGAACAAACAACCTGTCACCCCCCACTGGATGGTGGGGCTGTAGGTGTTTGGGCACAACAGCCTGCAGATAGGTTTTGCATGAAGGATGCTTGTACTCATGGATTATCACTTATAGCTAAAAATGAAAAAAAAAAAAAACTGAGAGAAAGATGCAGGACAGTTATGGCAGAATGCATGATCTGGGATGGGGTGGGGGTGGGGGGGAGGGAAAGGGAAATAAGCCTGAACTGAATTGGAAAAAATGTATGAAATGCACAAAGCATCAATAAAAATTATTTAAAAAAAAAAAAAAAAAAAAGAAAATTCAACATCATTAGCCATAAAAGGAAATTTGACTCAAAAGCAAAATGAGGCACTTCATTCCCATCAGGATGAGAAGGAGTACAGCTCAGTGGTAGAGAGCACTCAGCCCTGAGTTCGATCTCAGCACCACCTACTCCCCCACATGCTCATGCAGGCACAAGAAAAATGCAAGTGTTGGCAAGAAGGTGGAGAATGGACTCCTTACACACTGCTAGCCTGCCTGTAAAATGACAAAGCTACACTGGAAAAGAATATTTCTCAAAATACTAAACAGACCACTGCTACATGGACCACTCTCAGGTATATAAACAGGAGAAATGAAACAAATATGTTCCTGCAGACATGGTGGCACACGCCTTTAATCCCAGCACTCCAGAGGCAGAGACAGGTGGATCTCTGTGAGTTCAAGGCCAGCCTGGTCTATATCGTGAGTTCCAGGACAGCTGGGGCTACAGGAAGACCCTGTCTCAAAAAAAAAAAAAAATTATGTTCCCATGAAAATTTGTTTCTGACCCTTCACAGCAGCATCATTTATAAAAAGTACAGACTGTTCCACGTCCACAGTCAGTTGACAAACTGCCCCACATCCACGGTCAGCTGACAAATTGCCCCACATCCACGGTCAAGTGACAAACTGCCCCACATCCACGGTCAAGTGACAAACTGCCCCACGTTCACGGTCAAGTGACAAACTGCCCCACATCCACGGTCAAGTGACAAACTGCCCCACATCCACGGTCAGGTGACTGAACCAGACAGAACTGAAACACTGATAACTACAATATGGTGAATCTTTTTTTTTTAATTAATTTTATTTATTTCTGTATGTGTATGAATGTACTGTCTGCATGTGGGTTTGTGCACCCGTGTCGTGCAATGCCGCGGAGGTCAGAAGAGGGTGTCTGATTCCCCTGGAACTGGAGTTTCAGACGGTTCTTGGCCGCCATGTGGATCAAACCCGGGTCCTCTGTAAGAGCGGTCGGCGCTCTTAACCGCTAGGCCATCTCTCCAGCCAACATGGTGAATCTTGAAAACCACATTATGTTAAGGGGAAAGAGAGGTCACAGAGGATGATGACTGGTGTGGTTCCACTTACATTAATGCCTACAGAGGCAAATCCAGATACAGATTAGTGGTGGCCAAGGACTGGGGGAAAAGAAAAGGAACAGGATCTGGCTGCTTTATAGGTCCTAGGTTTCTTTCACGGGTGAAAAAAGGTTCTAGAATAGTGGTGATGGTGGCACAAATGTGTGATTATGCTAAAACTACTACAAAGTAATAAAAAGACAGGCACAACTAACTACTGTAGCATGCTTAACACTGGGGAAAATATCATGATGGCACCTGCCTGGGACAAGATTCATATAATCACTTGTTTAAAAGGTACTTGAGGGCTGGAGAGATGGCCTAGCGGTTAAGAGCGCTGACTGCTCTTGCAGAGGACCCGGGTTCGATCCCCAGCACCCACACGGCGGCTGAGAACCTTCTTTGACTCAAGTTCCAGGGGAATCCGACGCCCTCTTCTGACCTCTGCGGCATTGCACAACACGGTGCACAGACCTACATGCAGACAGTACATTCATACACATACAAAATAAATAAAATTAAAAAAAAAAAAAAAGGTAGAGCTGGGCATGGTGGTACATGCCTTTAATCCCAGCACTCAGGAGGCAGAGGCAGGTGGATCTCTATGAGTTCAAGCCAGCCTGGTCGTCTACATAGTGAGTTGCAGGACAGTTGGGGCTACAGGGAGACCCTGTCTCAAAAACACCAAAAAATAAAAAAAATAAGGTACTTAAGATGCTTTGAGATGAAGCAGCAGACACGGCTGAGACCAAGTTCTGGGTTTAGAGCTGGCAGCCCCACTGCTTTGCAAAACACCTAGTGTGACCTCATCTCTCTCATCCTGGGCAAACTGGGGGCCTCAAGGTGGAGGGCCCCTGGGAGGTCATTAATGACCATGGCACCAAGTTCTCAGAAAGCATAAGGCAGAGGCATTGCCATTGGCTGCTGAAGTCACATACTCTTTACCTA
Source organism: Rhizomys pruinosus (assembly GCA_009823505.1). Taxonomy (NCBI): domain Eukaryota; kingdom Metazoa; phylum Chordata; class Mammalia; order Rodentia; family Spalacidae; genus Rhizomys; species Rhizomys pruinosus. Next base: position 191,326 of record VZQC01005781.1, on the reverse strand, counting down.
GCAGTGGCCACACCCGGCACACCTGGCACTCAGCTGGCACTCAGCAGGTGAACACGTGGTGCCTGGAATCAGCCCTTCCTCTTCCTTACCCGAGAAGCTTCCTCTTCTCTTCATAGCTGGTCCTCCTCCAGTCCCTCTGCTAACCATTCTTCCTTCCTACCTTGTCCACAGCACTTGTCAGCTCCTAAGGACTCAGTCACTGGCAAAGCCCACAGGCTGCCCCCTGTAAGCACTCACACATTGACCTCTTGAATGAAAGAAGAGCCTTGTACCCAGACAGCTTTCTCACTTTCTCTTCCCTTTCCACTGCAATGGTCTTGAGCCTGACCAGACAAATGGGGCAGAAGCTTTTTGGTAAGTGTGAAATTCCCACTTAACAGGGCTTTACTTGACTTTTAAACTCATTCAACTGGAAAATACCAATAACAAGAGAAGAAAGTTTATGTCAGAGATTTCTTTTCAAATTCTAGCTACATCTTGTGATAAACGGGGAGTCTATTTAAGTTGCTAAACCTACATAACCATTTTCAACAGTGGTTTTTTTTTTTGTTTTGTTTTGTCTTTTCGAGACAGGGTCTCCCTGTAGCCCCAGCTGTCCTGGAACTCACTCTGTAGACCAGGCTGGCCTTGAACTCACAGAGATCTACCTGCCTCTGCCTCCCAAGTGCTGGGATTAAAGGCATGTGCCACCATGCCGGGCAGACTGCCAATCTTTCTAAACCGAACAGCTGATAAGACTGTGGGTATAAAAGCAATCATCATTGTCACCATCACCATCACCCTCTCCTCTTCCTNACTGTATATCTTTTTTTTTTTTTTTTTTTTTTTTTTTTTTTTTTTAAAGATGCTCTTTAAACAAATGCTTCAGTAAAGATAGACTTATAGGATGAGTGGTGCATACCTTCAAGTCCCAGCACTCAAGAGGCAGAGGCTGGTGGATTTCTGTGAGTTTGAGGGCAGCTTGACCACAAGCAGAGAGCTTGTGTCCTTGGGTACGGCTTTGCTGAGAAGTGGGCTCCAGCCCCTAGCCCTGCCATTTGGACTCATTTCCAGGTACGTGCCTGATCCAGTGACTAGGGAAGCTGAATAGGAAATGTGTCTCAACTGACCGGATATAGTACTGCTCAGACATGGGCAAGTACCAACTTGTGTTCCTAAGTTCAACCGAAACCACAAAGCTCAAGACCATATTTTTAACAGTCAAATCCATCCAGGCATGGTGGCACTGCCTTTAGTCCTTCCACTTGGGAAGCAGAGGCAGGCAGATCTACGAGTTAGTTCAAGGCCAGCTGGGGCTACAGGGAGACCCTGTCTCAAAATAGACCAAAAATTGTCATTGGAGTACTCAGGAGGAGGCTGAGGCAGGAAGATAAGGAGTTTATGCCAGCCCAGGCTGCAGAAGGCCCTTTCTCAAAACAAACAAGTGGAGTCCTCACTATATTCAATGCTGAAGGGTCTCTAGTCAACACCAAATCCTGAACAGAGAAGTTTGTAAAGACACCAGCTAAGCAAGGGGCCTCCAGTGCTGGCCAGTGGGGGTGGGAGGGGAGACTGCTTCTCCTGGCAGGGCTGGAGGGTACCACACATTCCTCTCATTTCTGTCCCCCCTGTGGACTCAGAGTAGGTCTTCAGATCTTGATAGTCACCCCCAGCAAAGGGGCAGTGACAGCCTCGTAACTAATCTGCAGCCTCTTGCCCAGTAGAAGGAGGGAAGACCATAGGGTGCTCCGGCTCTCCTTGGAACAAAGCCAGACACATGAAGAAACGAGGCCTGCCAAACACCTCCAGAGCCTGTGTCTGCATGACTCTGTGAGACTTGAGTTTCTAACAAAGCTGCCCTGTCACTCTACCTGGCCAGCACCAGAAGAGGTAGGGCTGGAGGAAGGGAAGATATACTCTAGGTAACTCTCTCTCACCCCAATTTTCCCATCAAATGAAAGTCCAGGAGAAGACATGCATGCTCATTTAGGTGCTGTCTACTAGTCAGTTGGTCAGGCATGTCCTGACTTTCCCTGGCACCTAAGGGGCTGATCCAACCAAGACCTCAGCCCTCCATCTCATATACAGAATCCCAGGGAGCTGCCAGCCAAATCAGGAGATCCAAACACATATCCCTGGGGTGTTTTCAGGGATATGTCTGCGAGGGAAGGCCCCTACTAGACAAGAGGAAATGTCTGAGAAGGCCAGGTCAGGCTACTCATCTAAGGGGAGATGAGGAAAGGGCAGCAGCTCCCAAAATATGTTTTGGAGGAGACTGTACAAGTTTTGTACATGTCCTTAAAGGAGGAAGGCAGAACCCCATGGCTGCAGATTTGTAGAAAGTGATATGACATACTTACTACATATCATCTCCACTGCGTTCCTTCAGGGTCATAAAAGTTTTATGAGCTAGTAAAACTATGCAAACTCCACCAAACTAACCAGAACTAACATGACTAATGGTTTCAGTACTCAGCATTCTCTAGCTATGCTTCCCAAACCTGGTCAGCAGCCCAACTAGACTTGACACTCTGGACTTGACACCTCCCAGTTCTGCTCGGGTGCTCTCACTAGTGAATATGCAGCCTTCCTTTAAAATACAGCGGTAGTAGAAACTTCAGGAAACTAGAGAAACAACCACTAAAGTTCTCCATGCAAGATTTTATTTATTTGTATCTTTTTTTATTTTTATTTTTTTTCCTTGTCTTTTCAAGGCAGGGTCTCCCTGTAGCCTCAGCTGTCCTGGAACTTACTATGTAGACCAGGTTGGCCTTGAACTCACAGAGAGCCTCTGCCTCCCAAGTGCTGGGGTTAAAGGCCTATGCCATCACACTTGGCCATTTAGGCTGGCTTTGAACTCAGAGAGAACTGCCTGCTTCAAATTCTGTTTTTAAAAACATTTAAAGTTCATCTTACTGAGATTATTTCTCTAAGACTGTAATTCTTTTTTTTTTTTTTTTTTTTTTTTTTAATTTTTAGAGACAGGGTCTCTATATAGCCCCAGCTGGCCTGGAACTCGCTCTGTAGACCAGGCTGGCGTTGAACTCACAAAGATCCGCCTGCCTCTGCCTCCCAAGTGGTAGGATTAAAGGCACTTGCCACCACGCCCGGCTAAGACTGTAATTCTTTAAGTGCCATTAAATCCTCAGTACCATCAACAAGAACTACTACAGCAAGAAAAACAAGAGGAATGGAGGGACATGAAATAGATACTAATTCACAACATGTGGGTTTTCATTTATATTATAACCAATGGCTATCACAATGCTACTGGAAAACAGCATTAGAAAATTTTATTAGCTGTGGACTTAAAAGTATTACCAACAGGGACAAGGGCAATCTACACTACAGGGAGTTTTCCATACAATCCATGGCAAATGAACAACCAAGATTATTGTCTTCCAAGTTCCAGGGTCAAGAAAGAGCTAAACTTTGAGGAAAGTGACACAACAGAGAGAACGAAGCTTTGAAATTCTATTTTTTTATCCTCAGAAAGAGAGCTGCTTACAGTCTGCTGCTAACCACCTCAGCAGCCACATGACCACCAAGCAGGATCTTCAAGAGAAGTATATCCCATGTGCAGTCAGATTCAATCAACTGAGAGAACATAAGACCACCTTGATCCTCAGGAAGAAGAAAATATATGTGTGGACACACACACACACACACACACACACACACACACACACACACACACACCCTAGCAAATCATCAAAACAAGAATCCAAAAAGAAAGAGTGGTGAGCACAAGAAAACAGTGGTAACTAAATGTGATTCAGCAGCAGTGAAGAAAACCAGGAAGAAGCCAGGAGGGAGGTGTGGTTCACAGCAAACCTCAAAGACATCCACTTACATAAGGCTGCTGGGTGTGTATCTACCTGCCCTCTCACTAGGTGCAGTCGCAAGATTCAGGCTTCACAATGGATGTTTACATAACCACAGCTGTCATAAAAGTTGCTGTTTTTTTTTGGGGGGGGTGTCTTTTTTTGAGACAGGGTCTCCCTATAGCCCCAGCTGATCTGGAGCATGCTATGTAGACCAGGATGGCCTTGAACACACCTTAGAGATCCCATGCCCCTGCCTCCCGAGTGCTGGGATTAAAGGCATGCACAACCATGCCCAGAATACTCACTGGTTTTCAATTCTTTAAACAAACTTTATAGCTGAGGATGTAGTTCACCAATAGAGGGACTCCCAAAGATTCCCAAGGTCCTGGGCTCTGTATCTAGTACCATAAAAAAGAGGAAGAGGAAGGAGAGGAATGGGGTGAGGAGGCAATGGGAAAGACTGCATTATAGTCGCACAACATATATGTTGTAACTTTAACAATATAAAATTGATGAATTCTTCTAATTCAAGTGAAAATTTAAAAGATATAAATAATGGGACTGGAGAGATGGCTCAGTAGTTAAGAGCACTGGCTGCTCTTACAGAAGACCTGGGCTCTATTCCCAACACCCACATGGCAGCTAACAACTTTCAGTAAATCCAGGTCGAGGGATCCAACACCCTATTCTGGCCTCTGCAGGGCACTGCACACATGTGGTGCACTTACATAGACTATAGGCAAAACACTCACACACATCAAGAAAATAGTAAGAAAAAAAAAACTTTAAGGCTATTAAATAGGGGTTGGAAAGATGACTTGGTGGTTAAGAGCACTGGCTGCTCTTACAGAGGACCCAGGTTTGAATCCCAGCATCATCATGGCAACTAACAATCTCTAACTCCAGTTACAGGGAATCTGATGCTCTCTTCTGTCCTTCCCTGTATGAGGCACTGTATGACACGGGTGCAATCACACCCATGTAAGCAATGTATATAAAATAAAAATAGTACATAATAAATATTTTTTAAAGTCTCATATAGACCAAGCTGACCTGGAGCTTGCAAAATCCTGCTTCAGCCTTGCAAATAGGATTGCATGAGTATACCAACATACACAGCCTCATTTCACATATAAAAATTCTAAGGAAACCACTGAAAACTATTAGAACTGGGCTGGAGGTATATAGTTGAGTAACAGAGGCCATACCTAGTGTATACAAGGCCCTGTGTTCCATCTCCAGCACCACAGACCTTTGGAACTAGTCAAAGAATTCAGCAGTTTGCAGAACACGAGACCAATATACAGAAAGCAATTTGTTTGTATATATTTGCAATAAACAATAAAAAAATGAAGTTGAGAAAATAATTCCATTTATAATAACATATAAAAGATATTCTGAAGGCTGGGTGTGGTGGCACAAGTCTTTAATCCCAGCACTCCGGAGGCAGAAGCAGGTGGATCTCTGTGCATTCAAGGCCAGCCTGGTCTACACAGTGAGTTCCAGGACAGCTGGGGCTATGGGGAGACTGTCTTAAAAAAAAAAAAAATTCTGAATTGTGAATACATTCATTTTTCTATGCTACTTATTTTTGCCATAATGAAAAAAAGTAAACTCTGAAAACATTTTTGAAAAATTTTAGAAAGAAAATGTTAAAGATCTAATAGAAGAGAAAGATGCATTTCCAAACAGGGTGCCATCAACACTAAAGATGGCAATACTCCTCAGATGCAGAGTCTCTATCCAATCCCAGCTCTGCTCTTGACAGAAACTGACAAGGCAATTCAAAACTCCATAGGAAAACACACAGGGAGCTAAAAATAGCCAAACCATCTGGAAAAGAAGGAAGCTGGAACACTCACATTTCCTAATTTCAGCACCTGAAGATAAATGCAGTCATCAAGACCCTGTGATACATAAAGATGGACAGATCCATGGAACACAACTGAGGGCTAGAAATAAACCAAACATTTATGGCCAAAAGGTTTTACAAGGGTTAACTTTCCTCACAGGACAGAGTATCTGAACATCTCATGGGAGAAGGATTTATTCTGACAGGTCTGAGAGGATACAGCCCATCATGGCAGAGAAGAGTGAGCAGCAGGGCCTGGGGTGGCTGCTTGTATTTCACTCCAGTGGCAGCCAGGAAGCAAAGAGAACTAGAAGTGAAACCAGGCCAGGGCTCATTCAGAAATTTTACCCCTGGCAAACCACTTCCTCCAGAAAGGCTCTATACAGCTTAAAGTTATACAGTCTCCCAAAACAGCATGGCTAGCTGAGAACCAAATATTCAAACATAGACACACCTGGGTGGAGGGAGCCTCAATTGGGGAATTGGCTCCATTGGACTGGCCTGTGGCCACTTCTGTGGAGAACTGTTTTGACTGTTGAGCGATGTGGGAGGGCCCAGCCCACCTTGGGTGGTGCCAGTCCCGGGCAAGTTGTTATGTACAGTATAAGAAAGCAGGCTGGGCCAGGCATGGTGGTGCACACCTTTAATCCCAGCACTCGGTAGGCAGAGGCAGGCAGATCTCTGTGAGTTCAAGGCCAGCCTGGTCGACAGAGAGAGTTCCAGGCCAACTGGGACTAAAAGGAGACCCTGTCTCAAAGACACACACACACACACACACACACAAAGAAAGCAGGCTGGGCATGGGCCAGGGGAGCAGGCCAGTAAGCAGCAGTCCTCCATGGCCTGTGCTTCAGCTCCTGCCTCCAGGTTCCTGCCCTGAGTTCCTATGGTGGACAACCTCAGTGATGAACTGTGACCCAGGAGATGTGAGCCAAAAAAACCCCTTCCTCCCCAAGTTGGAATTGGTCAGAGGGTTTTGTCACAGCAATTGAAAGGAAACTAGAACAGAAATTGGTACTAGAAGTGGGGTATTGCTGTGACAGACCTGACCTTGGTGTTTTGGGGGAGGATTGTGGAAGTGTTTGGAACTTTGGGCTAGAAAAATCATTGAGTGTCTAAAGTGCTTCAGCTCCTGCCTCCAGATTCCTGCCCTGAGCTCCTATGGTGGGCTCCCTCAGTGATGAACTGTGACCCAGGAGATGTGAGCCAAATTACCTTTCCTCCCCAAGTTGGAATTGGTCAGAGTGTTTTGTCACAGCAATTGAAAGGAAACTACAAGACCTGTGAAACCAAAAGCAACTAAGAACTTGTATCCTATAAATGATTCAAAATTAAACAATGAAAAAAACAAGTTGGTTTTAAATAAAGAATTGAATAGATTTTTTTATTTTTATTATTATTATTTTTTTAGTCTTTTTGAGACAGGGTCTCCCTTTAGTCCCTGCTGGCCTAGAGCTTGCTATGTAGACCAGACTGGCCTTGAACTCACAGAGATCCACCTGCCTCTGCCTCCAGAGTGCTGGGATTAAAGGCGTGTTGCCACCGCTCCCAGAACATAGATTTTTTTTTTTTTTAAAGAGGCTGGGTGTGGTGGGGCATGCCTTTAATCACAGCACTCAGGAGGCAGAGGCAGGTGGATCTCTGTGAGTTCAAGGCCATCCTGGTTTACATAGCAAGTTCTAGGACAGCTAGGGCTACTGGGGGACCCTGTCTTGAAAAGACCAAAAAATAATAATAATAAAGAAAAATTAAAAAAATAAAGAAAGACAGACAAATGGCTAATGACTAAGAAAAGGTGTTGAACATGAAGAACCATTAGGGAAAGAAAAAACATAACCTACCCCCTCACTGAGTAAAATCAAAGTTGGACCACATGGAGTGTTGGAGAGAAAGGACATGGAGAAACTGGACCCTCCCTGCTGTTGTGGAAAACAATCTGAGAGTTTCTCAAAATACCAGAGAGCTGCCATTCCATGGCCTGGCATTCTGCCACGAATATATGAAAACACATAGTAATATTATTCATAACAGCCTAAAGAAACAACCCAAAAGGCCATCAACATATGAATGGATAAACAAAAGGTAGATTACTTGTGCACAACAGATTACTTTTCAGTAATGAAATAAAATGAAGACAGATGCTACAACCTGGGAACCCTGAAAACATGCTACTAGAAGAGCTGGGCTTGTTACCTTACACCTGCAATTCAGGCACTGCAAAGGATGAGGCAGGAGGTTTATCAGGAGTGGGAAGGGGGAGGGGAAGAGAGGGGGGAAAAGAAGGGGGGGGAGATGCAACTAGTTAGAAAAACCCACATAAACCACATATATCACACTATCTTTCCCCACTTATGGGAACATCCAGAATAGGCAAACACATGAAGTGGTTCCATGATTGCTTGGGGCCATGGTGGCACAGAAGCTGGTGGCCAGAGATAAGGGGTGCGAGGGCATCTTTTTAAGGAGATGAAAATTTTCTTTTCTTTTCTTTTTTTTTTTAATTTATTTCTTATGTGTATGAATGTACTGTCTGCATGCAGGTTTGTGCACCAGTGTCGTGCAATGCCGCGGAGGTCAGAAGAGGGTCTCGGATTCCCCTGGAACTGGAGTTCTCCTGGAATTGGAGTTTCAGACGGCTCTCAGCCGCCATGTGGGTGCTGGGGATCCAACCCGGGTCCTCTGTAAAAGCGGTCGGCGCTCTTAACCGCTAGGCCATCTCTCCAGCCCCCGGAGATGAAAATTTTCTGCAGATACACAGTCACACAACTAAGAAACCACTAAATTATACACTTTATTTGTATATGTTTTTTTTTAATTATTTTTTATGTGTATGAGTGTACTGTCCACCTGTAGCTTTGTGCACCCGTGTTGTGCAGTGCTGCGGAGGTCAGAAGAGGGTGTCGGATTCCCCTGGAAATGGAGTTAAAGACGGTTCTTAGCCACCATGTGAGTGCTGGGAATCGAACCCGAACCCAGCTCCTCTGCAAGAGCAGTCAGTGCTCTTAACCACTGAGCCATCTCTCCAGCCCCTATTTTTGTATGTTTGAGTGATATATGCATGAGCATGTGGAGGCCAAAATGGCAGGTGTCATTCCTCAATCCTTCCCCACTGTGTTTTCTGAGACAGTCTCTTACAAACTGGAGCTCACTGATTTGGCTAGGCTGGCCACCAAGCATCCCCTCACCCATCCCCCAATCCTCCCCTCTCCATCTTCCAGCTCTAGGTTAAAGACACCCATACCACCCCCAGACTTTTTTTAACATAGGTGTTGGGATCCCAATTCAGATCTTCATGCTTGCATAGTAAGCACTGTACTCACTGAGCCTTCTCCCCAGGTGAATTATACACATTAACTGATAAGTTATGTGGCTCATACCTCGAAAAAAAAATAAAACTGTTACTGAGGAGTAGACATGCTAGCACAAGTCTGTAATCCTAGCACTCAGGAAGAGAAGCAGAAGGATCACCACAGGCCAATCTGAGGTGCAGTGAGACCACATGTGCACACACCCCCAGTAACCCCCCTCAAAAAGAAATGGACAAGAAAGAATTCTTTACCACTAAAAATAAGCCATCAACTGTAAAATTCTAATTTCTCAAAGACTGATGATAAATATCTAGCTTTTATTATAAGTCCTCTTAAAATATTACTTGGCAGGGGCTGGAGAGATAGCCTAGCGGTTAAGAGCACCCACTGCTCTTGCAGAGGACCCGGGTTCGATCCCCAGCACCCACATGGCGGCTGAGAACCGTCTGTAACTCCAATTCCAGGAGAACTCCAGTTCCAGGGGAATCCGAGACCCTCTTCTGACCTCCGCGGCATTGCACGACACTGGTGCACAAACCTGCATGCAGACAGTACATTCATACACATACAGAAAATAAATAAAATTAAAAAATATATATTACTTGGCAAGGACTACCTAAACTTTTTTTAAATTTTTATTTATTTATCTATTTTTGTGTATGAATGTACTGTCTGCATGTAGGTTTGTGCACCCGTGTCATGCAATACCTCAGAGGTCAGAAGAGGGTGTTGGATTCCCCTGGAACTGGAGTTCTCCTGGAATTGGAGTTACAGACGGTTCTCAGCTGCCATGTAGGTGCTGGGGATGGAACCCGGGTCCTCTGCAAGAGAGGTCAGCACTCTTAACCGCTAGGCCATCTCTCCAGCCCTTTCTAAACTTTTTAAATACAAACCTTGCTTTAAAAAAAAAAAAATTCATGGGGCTGGAGAGATGGCCTAGCGGTTAAGAGCGCCGACCGCTCTTACAGAGGACCCGGGTTCGATCCCCAGTGCCCACATGGCGGCTGAGAACCGTCTGAAGCTCCAATTCCAGGAGAACTCCAGTTCCAGGGGAATCCGAGACCCTCTTCTGACCTCCGCGGCGTTGCACGACACGGGTGCACAGACTTGCATGCGGACAGTGCATTCATACACATACAGAAATAAATAAAATTAATAAAAAAAATTT
>VZQC01005781.1:84006-178334 GCA_009823505.1 Rhizomys pruinosus | reverse complement strand
GGCCAAGAAGACACAATGGAGAAAAGACAGCATCTTCAACAAGTGGTGTTGGCAAAACTGGATGACCACTTGTAGAAGAATGAAATTAAACCCCTACCTCTCCCCCTGTACAAAAGTCAACTCCAGATGGATCAAAGACCTCAACATGAAATCCCAAACTCTGAAGGCAATAGAAGAAAAAGTTGGCAGCAGACTACAAGACATAGGTGTAGGAAAAGACTTCCTAAATCAGATAGCAGCTGTGCAAGAATTAAGGCCAACAATTGACAAATGGGACCTCATTAAACTCAAAAGCTTCTGGACATCAAAAGAAACAATCAAGGAAGTGAAGAGAAATCCCACAGAGTGGGAGGAAACCTTCACCTCAGATACATCTGACAAAGCATTGATGTCCAGAATATATAAACTACTCAAAAAACAAAGAAGAAAGAAAACAAATGACCCACTCAATAGAGGGAGCAAAGAGCTGAACAGGGACTTCACAAGTGAGGAATTAGAGATGGCTGAGAAACACCTTAAGAAGTGTTCAACATCACTAATCATTAAGGAAATGTAAATCAAAACCACTTTAAGATATCATCTTACTCCAATAAGACTGGTTAGGATCAAGAAAACAAATGATACCAAGTACTGGAGAGGTTGTGGGGCAAGGGGAACACTCATCCACTGCTGGTGGGACTGTAAACTCGTACAGCCACTATGGAAAGCAGTGTGGAGAACCCTTGGAAGACTTGGAATGAACTTGCCACCTGACCCAGCCATACCACTCCTGGGCATGTACCCTCAAGACTCACCCCACCTCAGAGATACATGCACGGCCGTGTTTATTTCAGCTCTCTTCACAATAGCAAGGAGCTGGAACCAACCCAAATGCCCCTCAACTGATGAGTGGATAGAGAAAATGTGGTACATCTATACAATGGAGTTCTATGCAGCAGTAAAGAAAGACGACATCATGAGCTTCGCAGGAAAATGGCTGGAGCTAGAGGACATCATGCTGAGTGAAGTAACACAGTCCCAGAAAAACAAACGACAAATGGTATCCCTCATCTGTGGATGCTAGTGCCAATTACCTAGTTGTAAGTATTTCTTGTGCATGGCCCCTTGAGCTTTTGTCCAAAGCAGTTTGGGAGTGATGCATATTGGAAACAACAACAACAACAACAACAGAAAGGACTGCATCAAAGAACTGACTGAAACAGTGAACTTCTGCTCAAAACAGTCAACTTCCACATGGAGAATATTTAGAAAGAGTGAGAAAGAGATGAAAAGCATGTTTGGCAGAATGTATGCGCTCTGGTGGGGTGGGGGGGGGCACAGGTCTAGATTTGATAAAATAAATATATAAATAAATAAAAAAAATAGATAATAATGTCCATATATATATAGTTCCTCAGTACAGGAAGCAAACTGGTAAGTGTAATTTAATTTAGCAGAGCTACAAGCATAAAACATGCACATTCGCATAGGAGACATGGTGGTCATCAGAGGTATCTCGCAACCTACATGACAGAAGTAGACAGAAAACAGGACTGGCATTAGTCTACAGAAGCAATTGTACCTCAAATCTGCTCCACACCACCTCACCGCCCTCCTCTGCCTCACCAGGCCTTCCCAGGATGCTTCTCTGTTTGAGGAACCTTTCAAGACTAATAGGAAAAAAAACTGTTACCAAATGGCACTGCCCTGCACAGAACCACACCCTATTTTTTTAAGTTTAAGATTTATTTTTTTTAATATTTTATTTATTACTTTTATTGTGTATGAGTGTATTGCCCACATGTGTGTGAGTGTACCCATGCTGTGCAATGCTCTCAGAGGTCAAAGAAGACATCAGATTCCCCTGGAACTGAAGTAATGGACAGTTGCCATGTGGGTGCTGGGAATCAAACCCGGGTCCTCTGCAAGAGCAACCAGTGTTCTTAACCACTGAAACATCTCTCCAGCCCAAGATTTATTTTTATTTGTGTGTGTATGTGAGTATATATCACAGGTATGCACAGAGGCCAGAAGAAGGCACTAGATTCTTTTGGAGCTGGTGGTACAGGCAGTTGTGACTGGACCCTGGTGTTAGGAGAGAAATGTGGGTCCACTGAATGACCAGGGTCCTCCGAAAGACAAGGAAGCACTCTTAACTACTGAGCCCTCTCTCCAGCCCCACATCCTATTTCTTAGAAGTGAGACAACACTTCAAGTTTGCCAGTGATCCAGAAAGACAGCCCCAAATCACCAGATGTTGGAGAAAGCCTCTACCAAAGAGCAAAGCAAGGAACAGGAGAAAAACACCCCAGAAGAGGTGGCACAGGAAACTAAAGAAAAAGCTACATCAGACCTGTGGGGGAAGGGTCATCAGTTCAAGGGCAGCCAAACAACAGAAAGACCAGGCTAAAAAAAAAAAAAGGGGGGGGGTGAAAAGATGGCTAGGTAAATGCATGCAAGACACCTTGGGTTCAGATCCTGTACCCTGTAAAAGCTTGGCATGGTGTGCTGTCTGTAACCCCAGCACTTGGGAAGAGGAGGAGACAGATGGACCACAGATCTAGTTGGGCAGGCAATTTAGACCAATCTGTGAGCTCCAGGATCAGTACAGAGACCTTTTCAAATCTACATCCAACACACACACACACACACACACACACACACACACACACCCCAAGAACAAAAAACTGTGCAACATAAATGTGTGCATAAAGCAATAAAAAAATAGTAAAAATGTGTTTAAAAGGTATTACTTTCATGAAACAAAACCAAAATACTATTTTAAAAAAAAGCAAACATGAATAGTTAGAAATGAAAGATAACACCACAAAAATATAAACAAATGAAAGATGAAGAAATTAATACAAGGAGAAAAGAAAATTAGAACTCTAGAAGGTCCAACACCTGATTAACCATAGTTCAAGGATAGAAGGGGAGACCCAGGAAGACAGTACCAAGAATTTGAAGACATTTCCTGGGCAGGGGGATCCCAGATTTCCAACCAGAAAGAGCCACCAAAAAACAAGGATCAGCTGAGCATTCTGAATGCTTCCAGATCCAAACAGGTCACAAAATCTCCAAAATCTCAGTGGGCTCAGACTGCTCGCTGCCAACAATGGAGGCAAAGGCACAATTCTCCCCAACAGTTCAGGAAAATCATTTCCAATTCTATGCCCAAGCAAACTGTCATCCTAGCTGGAAAAGGTGTTTTTTTAGACACTTACCTCTGATGAACTCTCTCAGGAAGTCACTAGAAAAACTGTACTTAGAGGGAAAAGACATGGAATCCAGAAGGGAATACAATAAAGGAAAGAAACAAAAAAATTCCCGCTCAAGCCAGGTGTGGTGATGCAGGCCTGCAACCGCAGCAGGAGGGCGGCATGTCTGAGGCAGGCCAGTCTCAAGCCTCCTACCAAAAATATTTTTTTGAATTAAAAAAATCCTTTAAAAATGAAAAGAAGCCAGGCGTGGTGGCGCACGTCTTTAATCCTAGCACTTGGGAGGCAGAGGCGGCGGATTTCTGTGAGTTCAAGGCCAGCCTGGTCTACAGAGTGAGTTCCAGGACAGCTGGGGCTACAGGAAGACCCTGCCTCAAAAAGACCAAAAAAATAAATAAATAAAAATGAAAAGAAACCTGTGGAATGCTGCTCAGAAGTAGCCTACAAAGCAGCCTAAATTGAAACAGAAACATGGAAGGTTCTAGAAAAAATAAGTGACAGATTAATTAAGGTGTGTGATTATATTGGGCTATTCTATTTTATTTTTTAATTTTTTAAAAATTTATTTATTTAAGGTATAACAATGGAGTTGTAACAGAGTTTAGTTTTATTACTTATGTTAATTAGGTTTTCAATATTGATTTCGTTTGTTGATGTGGCCGTACTGTACAACTGCCGCATGTCAGGATCATGGGCACCTGGAGTTCAATTGCAACAAGTCTGCGGCAAGTGCAAAGGAACGAGGATGTCAGCAATTACCCCTTGAACTGGGGGTATACACCGCTTTGAGAACTGGGGCGTACATCCATGGAAAGGGGGGAGGGCCAGAAGGGCTAGAACTCTAGTGATATAAAACCAGTATGAGAAGAAACAAATTGAGGAACGTAAGGCAGAAATTGGCCGATAAGTGGTTAGAAAGCAAGCCGGACGAATGCTCTTGCAGAGGACCAGGTCGACCCCACCCACATAGGCTGAGAAACTGGTATTTTGAGCGCCATGTCCAGGGGAATCCAAGGCACGGCAACTAACAAATGGGGTAGCGTAACAGATCAGCGTGGCAATATGCAAAAGTGGAAGCCGCCACAAAGTGTACCAAACCTACAATGGCAGAGGAGGCGGGTACGCAGCTCACAAACACAAAATAAAAAAGAAAAAAAAAGTTATTTTTATTTTTAAAATAAATAAGATAAAATCAATGTAAAAATAGTGATATATGCGAAAGGGAATAATGTATCAGTGTCAGAAAAGAGAAAGCACAGAAACAAAAACTTAATATGGAAATTCATGACAGTACATTACCTGAAAACGGAAGCTAAAAAGGTAAAGTAATATTGTGCCGAATCCAGCAAACATAAAAATAATTCTTTTTTTTAAATATTATTATAGTAATGGTTATGTGTAGGGTCCTTTTATATCGAAACAAGGAAGGAGATCTCCCTGTAGCCCCAGCTGGCCTGGAACTCACTCTGTAGACCAGGCTGGCCTTGAACTCACAAAGATCCGCCTGCCTCTGCCTCCCAAGTGCTAGGATTAAAGGCGTGCGCCACCATGCCCGGCTCATAAAATAATTCTTAGTAAAGACCGACACGGGTGCACAGACCTGCATGCAGACACTACATTCATACACATACGGAAATAAATAAAATTAAAAAAAAAAATTTTTTAAAAGACTTAAAAAAAAAAAAAGACCCTCAAATTAATGATACTCTGTGTGGCTTAGTGTGATGGTGTTTACCTAATAATAAACATGGGAACACTAACAGGAGCCAGGAAAATGGCAAGAAACTACAGAGGCTAAGGCAGAGAAGGAGCCCAAGAAAGGGGGAAGTAGGAAGTAGGTTACCAAGGGGAAATAGGGAAAGTGGGAGGATTTAGCTGGGTGGGGAGGAGGGAGGGTTAGAAAGAGACCCATGGGGTAAAGGGGAGAAGGGAGCTGGAGAGAGGGAGATAACAGGAAGTAGGCACTATTAAGGGGAAATGGGGGCACTTAACCTGAGGAGGGAGGAGGGAGGGTTAGGTAGGGAAAGAGAGGGCATGAGAAAGCAGAAGGAAATGTATTAGTTCAAAAGCCTACTAAAAAATACACATACGATATCTCAACATTAGGGCATGTGTATAGCTGAGGCTATGTAAGAATAAACAGAGAACCTCCCTTCAAGTTGTTGATCAGGGCAGTCCGAGAGACTCCAAAAATGACACAGGCTATTGCCACAGCCCTTGATTACCTCCCAGAACTTGAAGGTAAGACCCTATTGCTACAGACAAGACAAACTTCAGAAACAGTACTTGGAACAATGGAGCTTGAACTATGCAAGCTGCTAAGGGAGAAACATCGAGCAATGGTCCCACCCCAGCTTTAAAGCCTAATAACCATGAAATGACCAGCACAGAAAACTGTATCATGCAGCAGTGACACTCTTATCTTGGAGGTAATAAACAGCTATCTAATTGAACTTAAAGGCCACAAAATGGAAAGGAACTCATGTGTGGTACTGTAAAAAAAAGCCAAATACACATGGCTGGAAAGGTCACAGATCCCAGAGAAAACCTTATGTCTGTCACATCCGTAGGCTAAATATGGATCCTTATATTTATAGGCAAGTATTCTTGTTACCATTCATCAAAGAAGCTTCTTTTTACAACAGATGGAGACTATTACAGGGCTCCATAACTGGTCACACACAGGGAATATATGTCTGAGAGATGCCCAGCCCTAAGTGACAAATCTACAATGGAACTTCTATACCTAAGGCTCATGGAACAGGAGATAGAGAACACTAATAATGCACCTCTCAACTGTCACCAGTGAAGCTTCCTCATGCAACAGAGGGCAATTAACACAGAAAGCTATAACTGGCCAAAATGTAGAGAATAAGAGACTGCAGAGTCTGTGTCCCTGGATAGAACTCCTATATTAAACCTCACCCACCCAGGGCTTGGACCATTGTGGAAGAGGGGGTGGCAAGACTTTAAGATACAGGGGTGATGGAGTACTACAAGGAAACAGTTTTCCAGGCCTCTGGAAACTTGCTCATATGAACTTATAATAATGGGGACAGCAAGCATCCATGCAAACCCAAACCAGACAAAACCCACCACAGAACTGGGGAAATGGCAAGAAGCCCCAACCTTAGCCAAGGGTTGGTCTTCTTTAATGGTGTAAGGCTAGACAGGCTGACCAGGATCCAGTGGGTGAATTCACATGAAGAACATTTGGGAACACAAACTTGATTCAACAGGTCTTAACATATATGATAGAATGCATGAAATAGAGTGGAGGGAGCTGTCCAGGGTGTAGAAAGGTTGGAAGGGGGGTCTAAACAGGCTTAAGATATATTATACAAAATGCATAAAAGTGCAATTAAAAATATATATGAGGGGCTGGAGAGATGGCCTAGCAGTTGAGAGTGCCGACTGCTCTTGCAGAGGACCCGGGTTCTATCCCCAGCACCCACATGGCGGCTGAGAACCAGTTCCAGGGGAATCTGACACCTTCTTCTGACCTCCGCGGCATTGCACGACACGGGTTCACCAACCTACATGCAGACAGTACATTCATACGCATAAATAAATAAAATAAAAATTAAAAATATATATATATATATGAAAAAAGAGAATGTTAACACTGAGGCTCAGGAGATGGCTCAGCAGTTAAGAACTCTGGCTGCTCTTACAGAGAACCTTGGTTCAATTCCCAGCACCTGCATGGCAGCTAACAATCATCTATAACTTCAGTTCTAGGATATCCACAGGGAATCCAATGCCCTCTTCTGGCCTCCATAGGCATTATACAATCGGTGCACTGACATACATGCAGGCAGAACACTTATACACATAAAATAAAAATAACTTAAATTTTAAAAAAGAATAGTGCCAGGCATGGTGGCACAAACCTTTAATCCCAGCACTTGAGGACCAGAGGCAGGTGGATCTCTGTGAGATTGGGGCCAGCCTGGTCTACATAGGAAATTCCAGGCCACCTAGGTCTACAAGGAGACTGTCTCAAAAAGACCCCCACATATGAACCCACACCCACACCCACAAAAATCCACCACTAAAAAAAAGCAAACAAAAGAAGGATAACACCAAATATCAGTTTAAACCAAGCTATGTATCAGTGTTTGGAAAGAGTGAGAAAGGGAAGCTGGTCGCAGGTCAGGAGGGAAAGGCTACACAGGAGTCTTAAAGCTTTGTCTTCTACCTAGGAAGCCAGCAGGCAACATCTAAAAGGGAAAGTCAAAGCTACACAGCACGAACTGGCTATATAGAGAATTGCTAAGTAAGTAACTCTCAGCAGGCATGGTAGGTGCTCTGCCTCCAGCCCTCAGGAGGCAAAGTCAGGAGGATCTCTGTGAGATGGAGGCCAGCCTGGTGCACACAGTGAGTTCTAGCCAAACTAGAACTACCGTAACCCTGTCAAAAACAAAGTAACTATTCAGCACACAGGGGTTTTTCATGGTGACGCTGTCCACCCTGAGCCTGAGGTGTGGAAGGGCTGGCCACCTCCTGACAAGTGTACTACAGAGGGCCCCGACACTTCTTAGAACAGGGTGTCCTACTAGCTCTGGACTGTGATACCCCAATTCCACAGGACAGTGAAATCTGCTTTGGCTTTAAAGGCCCCATTGTTGTCCTCTCCACTGTGGGCAGCAGAGTGTGATCCTGACGTATAAGCAGAACCAGAAGATAAAGGTCAGAACCCAAAGCCAGCCTTGGCAACAGGGGGTAGTAATAAAAGTCCTGTCAACCTTAACTTCTAAAGCTAAGTGTAGTAGTCTGAATGAGAATGTCCCCCATAGGCTTCAAGTATTCAGACATTTTTGTCCCCAGTTGGTGGCACTGTTTTAGGAGGTCTTAGAAGGTGTGGCCATCCTGGAGGAAGGCGTCACTGGGAGCAGGCTTAGAGAGTTCAACAAGCCTTGCCAGTCTCCAGTTGTTCTCTCTGCTTCCTGTATTCACCGGAAGATGTGAACCCCCGCTTTCTGCTCCAGCCCGGGCCACCATGCCTCCAGGCCACAATGGACTCTTCTTAATTCCCTGGAACCGTCAACTGTAAGCTCAAATAAACTCTTCCTTTTATAAGTTCCCTTGGTCACAGTGGTTTTATCACACCAACAGAAAAGTGACTAATACACTAAGATTAATGGATCTTTGTAGGTCCATTTTAAGTTCTAACACTGGACTGTGGGTTCCAGTGTTTTTAAAAGGCAATAGACTATGTTGCCACTGCAGCAGTTCTGAGGGAGGAAATGAAAAGTGGAGTGTGAGACTGCTCTGGCAGAGGTACCTAACGCCAGGTGTGGGGAAGGTCCCCACTTAGATCAGTGCTGATGGGAATCCAAAGAAATGTAAAAGTCAAGTGGCAGGCTGCAGCAAGGAGGCCTGAGGCTGCCCGTGGTCCTGAGGGAGGAGACACAGCTGGCTAGGGGGCTGCTTCAGAGCTGGAGGAAATGCTAAGAACTCAAGATAGTGCACAAGAGACTGGGAAGACCTCAGGGCCTCTCAAAACTTCTACCTTCTCCATCCTATACTGTGACATTGGAGGCTGGGGTCACCTGAGAGAAGGGTGCAGCAGGTGTTCTCCAATAGGCTCCAATTCAGAGGCAGCATTTAAAGGAAATTATAATTCAATTCAAAATATTCTTTGAGTTTCTAAATTCATTCCTAAGAACAGAAAAATAAATCCCAAAGTTCCCTATGACAATCCTTTTTGGACAGTTTTAATCTAAAAACAATTGCCAATTACTAATCAATAAAACCAACCAAAACTGTAACTGCCAACACTGTTCAAAATCAAACTGGGAAAGGATGATCTTCACAGGTGGCATCAATTCTATTTACACATACACAAGTTTTCCTTGGCTCAGTAGATAAGAGCATTGGCTTCTTTTCCTTTTTTTTTTTTTTTTTTTTTTTACTCACTCTGTAGATCAGGCTGGCCTTGAACTCAGAAGATCCACCTCCTCTGCCTCCCAAGTGCTAGGGATTAAAGGCATGCTGCCCACCCCAGGCCCAGCTGTAAAAGATGGTGCTGGGAATCGAACCCGGGTCCTCTGCAAGAGCAGTTGCCACTCTTAGCTGCTGAGCCATCTCTCCAGCCCCCAGCACTGGCTTCTCTTAGAGAGGATCTAGGTTCTCTTCCCAACAATCATAATCATCTGTAACATCCATGCAGAAGATGAATGCAATACCATCTTCTGGCCTCTATGGGCACCCCACACATAAGGTGCACTTACATGCATTCAGGCAAAGCACTTGTACACATATAAAAAGAAATTAATTTTAGGGAAGGGCATGGTGGCACATGTCTATAATCCCAGCACTTAGGAGGCAAAGGCAGGCAGATCTCTGTGTGAGATCAAGGCCAGCCTGTCTACATAATTAAGTTCCAGGCCAGCTGGGGTTACAGAGAGACACCCTGTCAAAAAAAAAACTTGGTTATCCTTGGCTATTTAAGAGTTTCTTCTGGGGGCTGGAGAGATAGCCTAGCGGATAAGAGCACCGACTGCTCTTGCAGAGGACCTGGGTTCGTTCCCCAGCACCCACATGGCAGCTAAGAACTATCTGTAACTCCAATTCCAGGAGAACTCCAGCTCCAGGGGAATCCGACACCCTCTTCTGACCTCCGCGGCATTGCACGACACGGGTGTACAGACCTACATGCAGACAGTACATTCATACACATACAAAAATAAATAAAATAAAAAAAAAAAGTTTCTTCTAGTCGGGCATGGTGGCGCACGCCTTTAATCCTAGCACTTGGGAGGCAGAGGCAGGCGGATCTTTGTGAGTTCAAGACCAGTCTGGTCTACAAAGCGAGTTCCAGGACATCAGGAGCTACAAGGAGACCCTGTCTCAAAAAGACCAAAAAAAAAAAAAAAGAGTTTCTAGACCAGACTAGGAGGCCCTGTCTCAAAAAAGTAAATAAATCGATGGAGAGATGGTTCAACATTTAAAAGCACTGGCTGCTCTTGCAGAGGACCTGGGTTCAGTTTCCAGCACTCACATAGTAGCTAACCACCACTAGTACCTCCACTTTCAGAGGATCCCATGCCCTCTTCTTGCCCCCAAGGGCTCCTGCACACACAGTGCACATAGTACACACAGACACAGAAACACACACACAGGTAAATCTTAAAAATTAATCAAATAAAAATTAATCAAATAGCTGGGTGTGGTGGCACACGCCTTTAACCCTAGCACTTGGGAGGCAGAGGCAGGCGGATCTTTGTGAGTTCAAGGCCAGCCTGGTCTACAGAGTGAGTTCCAGGACAGCTGGCTACAGGGAGACTCTGTCTCAAAAAAGAACAAAAAAACCCAAAACAAAACAAAACAAAAAAAACCAGTCCATTCACCTCATTTGGTTGTTTATATTTGTTTCTATTTACCAGTGGAAATTTTAAAGTGTTTCATATGCTCTGCTTCAAACGGTTTTCAATTTACATTTTAAAAAATAGCTTAAAGAAACACACATGCAAAGAAGAGTATTTTCAACTTTTAATTAAGGTCCAGAATTTCATAGAGGAAACCAATCAAGCTATAAACATAATCAAAGGAAAATTAAAGACAAAGGCCTACAATGAAAACTCAAATCCTGCATCCAATGCAGCCACCATGGTAATAAAGACCAGAAATAATCTCTAAGATTTAAAAACGTTTGTTAATTATATTCCCCAAATTTCCTCAAAGACTTTCCTAAGTCTCAAAATCTGAGCTGAATCAGCTTCTTGCTTTCTTAAGTTTCAAGAATTCTATCTAAATGTCTTTAGATATGTTTCAAGACTTGGGCAGTGGGGATACTGGCCCTTTCAGGGCAGTTATCAATGAATCAGAGGCTTCTCTGGCAGAGTGTCCCAAATCTCAAGTCACTCTACTTTGAGGTTGGCATACCTAGTAGTGCACTAATAACAGTTCTATTAGAACCACCACTCTCTGCTTGCCATCAAAGTACCTAAACAATGACTGCACAGGTATTTTTACTGGTAACACCACTTCAGTGTCACAATGGTGTACATGTGAACACACCGAGGAGTATATGGCACTTCTGAACTATGCTAGTATTTCTTTAACAGTTACCTTATATTTAAGTTCATTAAGCTGTAGAATTAGTTTTGCTCTTATTGTTTATGGGACAGGACCTCATGTAGCCCAGGCTGGCTTCAAATTCGATATGTAGCTGAGGCTGACCTTAAAATTCTTCATCCCCCAGTCTCCATCTCCCAAGTACTGGGATTACAGGTATGTGGTACCACACCCTGCTTGCTCTATAATTTAAAGCTGATACTTCTGTGGGAACCAAGCTAAGAAAAAAAAATTATTTGTAATCACAATATCCAAGAAGCAGAACATAATTCTGAAACTATGTCCACCTTACAGCACACAGCTTCTGTTTAGATTTGGAAAGGTCAGATCTTACAAAATCTGCCCTCCTCAAGTGCTCAGTCAGAGCTTCCTGCAGTAAAGCCTGGAGTACCCTGTGTGAGCACCTGGCCACACCTGCCTTCAAGCCCGGCCGTCTTTGTACTGTGCAGGTCCCAGACCAGAAGCCACCTGAACCGCACCTCAACAGTAAAGCCACTCTTGCTTTCACTTCCTCCTGTCAGTCATGTTACTCACTTGCTAGGCACACAGCTGACCCCGACTGTGGAACTGTCTGGGTTTCAAGATCCAGGGCTCAGAATGGAAGACAAATACAATACTGAGACGTCTCAGATTGCAACAAGCTCTCAAGACCTCACTTTCAAAGCAACTCTGAAGTCAATTATCCAACTGGAAATCATGTCATGATAGAGGTCCCTGGGAAGCCAGTCCTCTCAACTGAAGGAGGTATCCTCTACGTAACCAAGAACAGTGGCTCCACACAACAAAGCACCAGGCTGTCCTGAGGCATGTAGGGACCTCCTGCGGCTGCAACAACACACGGAGTAACAGCTAGTGGACCAGCAAACAGAGAAAAGCAGCCCTCTGAAGACGATGCAACTTAACTTCTAAACAAAACCCCAAATTCCAGTCAGCACTGAGGCTGAGAAGGCTTCAGTGTGGAACATATTGCTTTCCTAGTGTAAATATCAGCTTTATCAGTCCCAAAGATTAGAAATTACTGGTTTAAACTGCAGTCCCTAACCCAATGACGCAAGCGACTCAAGGGCAAGATCTACAGAGTTCGACCTGAACCTACGTCTGCTCAGTCCTTGGAGGAAACCGAGGGTCTTGACAGGAGTGGTTTCCGAGAGATGAGGCGTTTCTCTCTATACTCTTACCTGTGTCGGAACTCTAATATCACTAATGGCCCGATCACATCTTTATCCTAATAAAGCACGGTAGGTTGGCAGACCAAGGATTTCAGGACTACAGATCCTAATGAACACCATATCAAGATCAAATGTAGAAAAGTTTTTAAGTGACAGCTCCGGCTACCCCCTAAATATCATCCTATGGATCTGGAACGAAGGGAATAAATCATCTATTTGCTCTTGCATCGTGCACTGGACCTAAAGCTTCGTAGTAATAAAATTCCCTTGGCGGAGCTCAGGCCTTGCGCATCAAGGGAATGAAGACAGGCTGACTGACACCTGGGAGGGGTCCTGAAAGGTGGGCAGCCTGGCGATGCACACAGAGAGCCCATGCTTGGGGAGGAGGCTAGGGTGGGGACGAGCCCCAGGCACAGCGGCTGCCCTCCCACCCGGGAGAACACCGGGCTGGGAGGGGTAACTCCAGGCAGGCTCCGGACCCCAAAGGCTAGCGGGGCGGGGGAGGGCGGATGTCCCAGGGAGCGCTGCAGGAAATGATATCCAGACTCGGAGGGTGGGTCTAGGAAGCGGCCAGGGCGATGGCCGCGAGTGGGGGGAGCGCGAGCTGAGGCCGGGGCAGCTCGGCGCGCGGCACCGGGGCCGGGCCCGGCGGGGACGGTACTCACCCCACTCGAGGAACTCCGCCACATACTTGTCGCGGCGCAGCGCCGAGTGGCTGCACTCGGTGTACAGGCACACCAGCACGTCCAGCAGAGTCTCCACGCTCAGGGCGCTCTGGTTGCGCCACGGCCCGTCCAGGAGCAGCTGCTCCAGCTTCTTGAGCCGCACCTTAGCCGACATGGTGCCGAGCGGCCCGTTCCCCACGCGCCGGCCTCTCGCCGCCCGTGCGTCCCGGCGTCCGCGCCAGCCCAGGCGTCAGCGCCCGCCCGCGCGAGCCCGGCGCCCACGAGCCCCGGCGTCCAGCCGCCGCCCCGTCCGCGTCGTCGGCGCCCGGCCTAGGCCGACATCTTGGGCTCCGTCCCGGCCGCACCGAGTCTGAGGCGCCGGAGCCCGCGGGTCCATGGGCCGGTCTCCTCCTCTGCGCGCCGCCGCCGCCGGCCCCGCCCTCGGCCTGCAGGCCGCGCCCTCCCGACCCGTAGCCGAGCGCTGCGCAAGCCCGGCCGGCGCCGGAGCCCAGACCCCAGTCCGGCCGGCCGCCCAGCCCGCGCCCCGCAGCCAACCAGGGCGCGGCCGGAGCGGCGCAGCCAACCAGGGTGCGGCCGGCCGTCGCCGCGCTGACCTCACCCGCCGCCCCGCCCTCGGCCCGCGGAGGCGCAGCGCCCTTGAGCCTCGCGGCTCGCCGTAGGGCCCCGGCGCAGAGTGCGCCGCCGAGATTGCGGGTAACGCATGCGCAGAAGCGCGCGGCGCGCAGCCGGCGGATGCGCTGTGGTGCGTTTGTCCAGAGGCTCCGGGCCGGGTGGTCCCGGGTGGATGTCTGCGGCATCAAGGAGCAGACACAGCACCCGAGTGACTGCGGGCGGCCTGAGGCCGGGTGCTGTCTCACCGCGCACGGAGCCGCGGGCGGGGCACCTGGTGAGCCGCGGCGCAAGGCTACTGCACGCGTGCGACCCTGGCCCCCGACCCTGGCTCTTGCGCCTCCCCGCGTGGCAGCTCGGACCCTGGCCGCCTCCTCGGAAGCGGGCTGCGGTCTCCAGGCCATTCGCCGCCGGTGCAGGCTGGGAGGGTTGATAGCGACCATCCTTCCAACACACCCCCTGCGCAGGAGCAGGTGGTGGACCTCGAGGGGGACACAAGTCCAGGGGAGGGATGCTTCTGAGTAGAGCAGGGGCTTATGCCAGGAGGAGGGGCAGGTAGGGGTTGCAAGCCAGAAGTGAGAATAGCCGGTGGCAGAATGCCCTATAGGGAGCCCGCAGCCGCGCAGGAACTGACTGAGGGTCCCTGGAGCCTTCTGGGTAGCTGAGAATGGTGTATGACTTGGTTGGGTTTAGACGGGCCCCCGTCTAAATGAACCTCCTAGCTGCCCTCCAAACCAATTCAGATCATTACATGTATGTTCATAGATGCTTAGTTAAAAAAAAAAAAAAGGCAAAGTGGTCCGGTATTGAGAGGTGCTTTGGGTATTGTTAGGAGGGGTCTGTTAAAGTGTATTCAGCAGTCGGTACCTACAAATGTCCCCGTCGTATCATCTCTGTCAGACCCTGTCGTCCCCCCACCCCGTCCGTCCGTCTGTCCTTTCCTTCCTTGCTGGGTCCCTTCTCACCAGCTTTTTGCTTTTATAAACTCTGATTCCTCTGACCTGGGATGCCTCTCCCTACACTTCCATCTTCCAGTGCCTGCTCATTCCGGATCTGTTCCTGCATTGCCCTTCACGGCCACCTTGCTTGCTTTCCACTTACCTGGGAGTAGAAACCTTTTTGTCCCTCGGTTTCCTCCAATGTAAAAAAAAAAAAAGATTTTGGAAAGGATTCAGTGAGTCATCACCTACAGAGCACTTTGCCTACTGCCAGGTTCATAAGAGATCTCAAACCAAAGTGTCTTAGAGAAGGAGCTTTGTGACCAGCTGATGGGTGGAACAAGAGTGCTGGCTCTTGTGTTCTTTGGTTTCCATGAGAATCCACTATGTCCTTACTTAGAATAAATGGCTTGGCCTAGCTAATATGTTTCTGAGGTTTGTGACTAACACAACAACCCCACTCCAAACTAGCTTATCCTAGCATCCCCAAATGTGCACAACACGGTTACTTCAAGCCACAAGTGGAGACGGTTCAGAAATTAGAATGTCCAGATCTACAGAGTGAAGGCTCTGAATTTTGACTTGCACTTTTACCCCTGGAACCCAGCTTGGTCCCTTTTTACCAGGATAAGTGGTCGTTAGAAGGCCAGTAAGCTGGGTGTCTTCTGTGTTCTTTCCTCAGGCTGTCAACCAGCTCAGCCTGTGCCCATGCATTGGGCTGTGCCAGGAAGGGAAGAGACGGTGACCAGAAGGGCTTTGGTAGAAAATAAAGATGACCTCTCTTTAGGCAGATTCACAGGCTCCCGGACAAGTGTTGACCTGATGTCTGTGGAAGCCCTTCTAGAGGGACAGTCAGTACCTAAAGTGACATACTCTGCAGCAGGTCACTTCACCAGATCCTCTTGTTTGGCTCTCTGTTCAGAATGTGGGGCAAGTTTCCAAGCATTTCCTTTTATAATCTACATAAGCAGTCTGGAAGATGAACTCTCAGTTCTTGGGAATTCACATCTGCATAGATGTATAAACAAAGGAGTGTGGCTGTGTGCCAGTAAAACTTTATTTACAGAAGAAGCAAGTGGCTTAGGGCTGCAGTTTACTGACTTGCTTCATAGCCCAGGCTGTCACAGTGGGATTTCAGGTCATAGCCACAGCCCTTGTTTGAGAAGGAAAGCGTGGAATCTGGCTACATGAAACAAAGTTTCCAGTTCTCTTTAAATCGGTGTGAGAAAGGGACTTGCCATTTGTGCCTGAAAGTGTCCTTTTAAGTCACTAAGAACAACAGAGGTGATCCCAAGGAGAAATGAGCAAATAATAGGAACAATAAAATATGCAGAAACCAGCTGGGCATGGTGGCGGACCCCTTTAATCCTAGCACTCAGGAGGCAAGAGGCAGGCGGATCTTTGTGAGTTCAAGGCCAGCCTGGTCTACAGAGTGAGTTCCAAGACAACTGGGGTCTCCCTGTCTCGAAGAGACCAAAAAAAAAATAAAAATAAAAATGCAGAAACCCAAAGGATTAATAAACATGAGAATCTGTTTGATCTAACTGGTGTTAAAATAAACACTGACTTCTGCTTCTAGGCAAGGTGGAGTTGGCAGTGGTGGCTCATGCCTGTAATTGCAGTATTCAGGAGGTAGAGGCAAGATCATTGGGAGTTCTGGACCAGCGTGGGCTACAGACCCTGTCTAAAGAAAGAAAAGTATGGTTTCAGGGGGTGGGGGTGGGGTTGGAATAGGAGCTTTAGTTGATAGAGTGTTTGCCTAGCATGTTCAAAACTTGGTATGGCACAAGCCTCTTGTCCCTTATCCCAGTTGAGGCAGCAAGATCAGAAGCTCAGGTTCCAATTTGGCTACTTCAGACTCAAGGTCAGTCTGAGAGACATGAGACCCTGTCTTACAAAACAACAACAGGAAAACAAAACAAAAAAAGCAACCAGGAGTGGTGCACAGGCCTTTAAGTCCTGCACTTAGGAGGCAGAGTCAAGTGGATTTTTGTGAGTTCAAGGCCAGCTAGCTGGTCTGCATAGTGAGTTCCACACAGGCCATGGCTACATAGTGAGACCCTGTCTCAAAAAACAGTGAAGACAGGGTACATGAAATAATGACATGTGGAATCAGGGCATACAACCTAATGACTCTTCCTCCCTCTCTCCCTGAGACAGACTGGGAGACAGCCAGGGGGGAGCACTGTGTGGAGCTCAGTGAGCAGCCTGAAGCATGGAGATGTTGATGGTGAAGAGACTAAACTCAAGACAGCACAGAGAGCCTGGGGTCCCCTCAGAAATTCAACAACAGGTCACCCAGCACTCACAGGAGAGAAGAATGTCTGAAGCCAGCAAAAGAAGGAAGCTTCCCAAAAGATGAGAAGAAATGGTATCTGGTGTTCATGCAGACAAAAAATGTTTCCCACAAGTCTGAGTAGAAGAACCCATAATTCACAGATGTTGGATAGAAGTCCCGAGAAGGCTGGATCAGTCAGCTTTCTGTCACTGTGAAAAATTGCTGAGGAGAGAAGAGCTTAGGGAAGGAGGCATTTCTTCTGGCTCCTGTTGTCACTCTGTGATCACTTAACTCTTGTTTCTGGGTAGGGAGCATGTGGCAAAGAAAAGACTCTGGCTTCATAAGGGAAAGGAGAGGAAAGAGCCAGGTTAGGTTCTAGGGTCTCCTTCACCAACATGCCCACAGTGAACTTCCGTCAAGTAGGCCCCACATCCTGAAATTCCCACCACCTCCTTCTAGGGCCCCTAGCTGGACAGCAAGCGTTCCACACGGGATCCTTGGAGGGAACATTCTAGATACGAACAGTTGGGCCTTACAAGTGGAATTACTACTACTTGGAATCCATCCACGTAACCCCTCCCCCCAAACCAGATGTTCTAGACTGAAGTATGAGGCTTTGGGTTCAGTCCAAAGAAGAACGGGGAGGGGCAGCAGCTAGACTACAAAGAACAGGGGCACAGGGAGAACCAGGAGCTAGACTACACAGTGTTTATCAGAGAAAATACCAAGCAAGCGTCCAAAACAGTAAACTCACAATGTCTGGCATCCAGTCAAAGATCACTAACCTTTCAAACAAGCTAGAAGGAAAAGTCAACCATGAGGGGAATACACGATCAAAACCAGCCTAGAGTTTGCACAGATCAGAGAATTAGCAGAGGACATTAAAGCAGTTATTTTACCTATATTCCATGTTCAAAAACAAGAAAATCACTGGGCGTGGTGGCACACACCTTTAAGCCCAGCTCTCAGGAGGTAAAGACAGGTGGATCTGAGTTCAAGGCCAGCCTGGACTACCTATTGAGTTCCAGGCCAGTTGGGGCTACAAGGAGACCCTGTCTTAAAAACAATAAAATCATGAAAATATTTTTAATATTTTTATTTTGTGTGTATGGATGTATTGTTTGCATGTGTGTAATACACCTGTGTCATGCAATGCCTGAGAATGTCAGAAGATGGCATTGGATCCCCTGGAACTGGAGTTACAGATAGTTGTTAGCAGCCATATGGATGCTGGAAATTGAAACTAGGTCCTCATCAAGAACAGCCAGTGCTCTTAACCACTGAGAGGTCTCTGCAGCCTGAAAATAAATTTTAAACTGTAATTGAACATCTAGAGATGAAAACTATAGCCCCCAAGTGAAAAATATGCTGTATGTAATTAACGGTGGATATTGCTTAAGATTCATGAAACTGAAGGCTTAGAAATTGACTTTTTCAAGGGGCTACTGACCTGGATCAGTGAGGGCTTGCTGCCAAGGTTGATGATCCAAGTTTGATCCCTGGGACTCACAGGGTAGAAGCAGAGAATTGACTCCCAAAAATCATATTTTGATCCCCTCCCATGTACATGTATTCGTGCTCAAGTACACAAATAAGTAAATAAATGAATGTAAAAAGGAGATATAATTACTTAAAGAGACAGTGAGGGGCTGGAGAAATGTCTCGGTGGTTAAGACCACTGGCTATTCTTCCAGAGGACCCAGGTTTGAGTCCCAGCACCCACGGCTAACCATGGTCTATAACTCCAGTTCTAGGAGATCCAATGCCCTCTTCTTATCTCACCAGGCATTGCATGATAGAGGTGCACCTACACACATACAGGCAATACATTCACACATAAAATTAAAATAACAAAAATAAAATTTTGCCGGGTATGGTGGTGCACACCTTTAATCCCAGCACTCAGGAGGTAGAAGCAGGCAGATCTCTGTGAGTTCAAAGCCAGCCTGGTCTACAGAGCGAGCTCCGGGCCAGCTAGGATTAAAGGGAGACCCTGTTTTAAAAAGATGAAAAATGAATATTTTCAAAATAAATTGCTTAAAACCAGTGATAAGGAAAAAAGAAAACCAAAGGAAAAAGACACATTATATAAAAGAAAAAGATGAGGATGACGCCAACTATCTCACTGGAAACAGCACAATTGGAGTAACACTTTACCAAAGAGAAAAAAAGCTGACCTAAAACTTTATACTCAGCAGAAAATATCTTCCAGAAGTTGAGTGGGGAAAAGACATTTTCAGATACACAAAAGCCCACCGTGAAGAGAGCGGGGTATCTAAAAAGCCCACCGTGAAGAGAGCAGGGTATCTAAAAAGCCCACCGTGAAGAGAGCGGGGTATCTAAAAAGCCCACCGTGAAGAGAGCAGGGTATCTAAAAAGCCCACCGTGAAGAGAGCGGGGTATCTAAAAAGCCCACTGTGAAGAGAGCGGGGTATCTAAAAAGCCCACCGTGAAGAGAGTGGGTTGTCTAAAAAGCCCACCGTGAAGAGAGCGGGGTATCTAAAAAGCCCACCGTGAAGAGAGCGGGGTATCTAAAAAGCCTGCCATGAAGAGAGCGGGGTGTCTAAAAAGCCCACCATGAAGAGAGCGGGGTGTCTAAAAAGTCCACCGTGAAGAGAGCCGGGTACCTAAAAATCCCACTGAGAAGAGGCACAGGGTATCTCTGGCTTAGGGTTATGAATCTTGGAATTTTCTGGATAACTTTTATTACATTGCATGATCTTCTCTGATTCATTTGCTGGACGTCCTCTCAGACTGCCAATCTGGGGTGGAAACCCGAGCAGAAGTGGGTGGGTGAGCAGACCCAGCCTGTGTGCAGGCTGCCCGCCTGGGAGCCTCCTGACCCTGACTGAAGAGCCTCATGACTCAGCAGGTTCTACAACTGTGAAAGTATAGAATTGTGGTGATAGCTCAGTTGATAAAGGGCTCACCTTGCAAACACGAGGACATGAGTTCAAGCCCCAGAACTCTTGTAAACAAAAATGGAGGTGTGCATTTGTCATCCCGGTACTGGGGAGGCAGAGACAGGAAGACCCTTCAAGCTCTGTAGCCAACCAGCCTAGCTTAGTTCTGAAATTTCTAGGTCAGTAAGAGACCTTGATCTAGAGGTGGGTCTCCAAAGGTGGAGAGCTCGTGAGGAATGACATACAAAGGTGTCTTCTGACCTCCACAATGCATGTGTACACATATGCACCTGCATAGACAGAGTCGTGGTAGAATTATACAGCACACTGCAGGGTTTGGTTATAAGTCCATTTCTTCTACCAATGACCATTCTCCATTTCAAAGGCAACTACTGGCTTGCTACTGGGTCTTAGTAAAAGTTAAATGCCTTGACATGGATATCAAGAAACTATTCAACCCAAGCTATCTGTCCATCAAAAAGTATTATCGACTACATCATAAAACCAGGTATGCACAAAAGCATTCCATTGTAAAATGACACTCAACCCAAATATATCTGGAAGGAGCCGGAAATGACGTGAGTAGGCGGCCTAACGCCCCTGGGATTCGCTCTTACTGTTTTGCAATCTTTTCTTACCCCATAGCTATGACCTTATGGTCAGTGAACACAGGATGAAGAAACATGGGCCAGGCAGAAAGACTGCTGTCCAGGAAGTGACAGCTTTAGCCAGTTGTTTGGACACCGTTGAGGTAAGGCTCTTTAGATATTGTCTAGAGAAATCCTCCCAGAAGGCAAAACTCCATGCTGATTCAAAGGTAACCGTCAGCTAGCAAATCAGAGGCCTGGGAAAGATTTTTGCGGAGAAAGGAAAGTGGCTGTGGCTCTCAGGATGGACACAAAATGCCTGCCTAGAGAATAAACATTCAGTAAGAGGTTTGCCAGGGAGGAGGCTCTCAGTGCACACAGGGACAAAATGACCCTTCTGAGCACATCAGCTGCTCTCATTCCCAATCACCATGTTTATTCCAAGGAGCCATGAATCAATGGCCCAAACAGACGGGAATGGAGGACACATGGCCCTACAAAATGGACTTCCCTCACCCAGGCTGAGATGGCTTCCACTGTGGCTGGTAACCTCAACAGCAGGACCCATGCTGGACTCTAACGTACTGATGTTAGCAGACGCCTTCCATCAATGTAGAGAGGAAGGTGATTTGCTCCCTTTTTTCAGGCAAGCCCTTAGGTTTCCAGCCACATCACTTCTATCAGCACCACCATTTTTGGACTTGGAGAATGCTTTATTTATCTATCACCATAGCAACTCAAAAGACGTCTCTATGAACTGCGGGATTCGTTTTATGGAGAAGGGCGCATGGAGGAGCGCTCAGGTCTACGAAATCCCCTCACCATCAGCCCTGTCCTGCAGGGCGTGGTCAACACCTTCCTCAGCAGACACTGCAAGAGTCCAGTGCACATGAGTACAGGAACCAAGCAGGGAGGAGGTCCTCCCACCTACAACTACAACACAGGAACTCTGCTTTCCTTCCTGTGACCTTGGGCTAGTGTCCAAGAAAGGAATGCTTCCCTCAGGAAACAGTCATAGTTCTGCGGATTACAGGATTACAGTTGAGGCCGCCCCTCCCCCGCCAGCTGTGCTGACCCCTCATGCGGCTAAACCAACCGGCACAGCCTCAACCCCCACCAAGAGGGCTGTGAGTCGGTGCGGCTAGTCAGGCAGTGTGTCCTGGGCAGAACCCCAGGACTTCACTGGGCCCCTTCCTGCTACTTGTTAGTAAGTCTTACTGCAGAAAAGAAATGTGCCCTGTGGGGGACTGGGTTCCTGAATTAACAAAAGTTCTGGTCATCTCTCCAAGGCTAAGGAGAGAAAAATGCTGGCAGGGAGCACTCCCAGGACAGGGAGGGACAGAACATGGGAGGGTCCCGGACACCCGCACCTGGGCTGGCCTGAGGAATGCGTCCTTCTGGGCAGTTCCACGCACTGAGAATGCCGATGAGCCAAGCGTTAGGTTTCGGGTGGATGCGACCATGGTCGTCACAGAATTGTCAGAGACTGGCAGTCCTGTTGCCTTTGGGATTAAGGACACGTTTTCCTCCAAAGACCGATGGTGGGGACTGACGGGCACAAGGCTAAGTGGTTTGCCTCCCCTACAGAACCCACCTCCGTCCTGTTCCACACTCCCAAGTGTTCGCCTCCCCTACAGAACCCACCTCCATCCTGTTCCACACGCCCAAGTGTTTTATCCTGGGAAGCTCTGCATGCAGCAGGTGAGAGTGTTAAGGGGTGTTCTTTGGCTGGCAGCTGACATCACAGCTCATCTGTCTTGTCTGACTGGATCCTGCCCACACCCTGGCACACAGGCCGAGTGAGTGCCCTCATTAGCTGCCCCTGCACTGTGTGACCTCTGATGGCCTGGTGCAAACACATGCATGGTGAGAGTCACTATGTGTTATTTCTTGTTGAAAAATGAAAGCCTATTTCTGTGAGTTAAAGACCAGCCTGGTTTACATAGTGAGTTCCACACCAGCTGAGGCTACAGGGAGACCCTGTCTCAAAAAAGACCAAAAGGAAAAGAAAAACAAAGCCTAATTATCCACACAGGCAAGGCAGAGAAGTCTGGGACAATCAGAAGGTGTGAGGTCTAAGCAGACCTGGTGGCACATGCCTGTAATCCCAGAACTGGGGGGGAGGGGAGGGTGTCAGAAGCAGGAAGATGTAGACTTTAATTAAGGTCAAGCAAGTTCCAGGTCAGCTGGGGCTACGTGAGATCCCCCCAAAACAATCTAGAAAATAGAATTCCACATAGTCCTTAAAAACACTGCAAAACAATTCTTCCAATCAAGCTAAGGCCATAGATTAGCCACTCCTCATAACCCCATCTGGGTGTGAAGACAAGAGTACCCCCCCAACCCTGGGAATAGACCACAGATTGGGGCATAAAGGAGCAAAAAGAGGGGACCTGGGGGAATGCCAACTCTGTAAGTATATGGGGGGTCTGGGGAACTCTAAAGGGTATGCCTTGCAAACATGAAGGAGGGAAGCCTCCCCAGGCAGTGACACTATAGGGTAGAGGGAAGAAGGAGGGGGCTGCAGCGAGCGAGAGAGCCCAGCACGGGGCAGTGCAGAAGTGTGAATGGTGGAGAGGGTGCAGGCTAGCCCTCAAAGGCCTGGACAAGCAAGGATGGACACTAGCTAATGAGAGTGGTCCTTCCCTCCTCCTATAGCTGCTGGATCCCAACAGTCCCCATGATCCTGACAATGACTTCCAAGCCTCCTCCAGACTCAGTGGACCACAGCTCTGCCTGAAGGTCCATACCCTCATTGTCAACATCCAGAAGACTACACTGAGGACTTTGAAGTTCAGGAACACAGGCTATTAAGCAGCCAGGATTATTATCCTTGATGAAGAGGGTGCCATGTAACATTTGTGTGATGGGAGGCACAGAGATGAGGGGCCCCAGTGCCCCCTCTACCATGTGACTAGGCATGTCAGGCTGAGAAATGGGGACCTCTGACGACCTCCTCTTTGTTCAGCAATGCAGTGAGAGGAGCAGAGAGGTTGGAACCAGGGAGCAAATGTCGTAGAGATCAAAGTAGCCAAGGCCAAATGCATGGACTGGAAAGGGGGGAGTTCATCTGGGAGACCCCACCAGTTCTCCAGCAGGAGGAGAACCAGGCCAGACAGCCTCAGAGAAAGGTTGGCCGGTGGCCTTCACCGAGCTTCAGTTGTCCCCATTAGCTAGGCGCCCAGCAGGGAACAACTGCACCATCAGATGAAGATCATTCCAGGAAGGTCTGTTTACAGAGAGCGCTATGACGGAGGGGAAGAGGCAGGGGTGGCAGGGGTGGTGCAGGCGGTGGCACAGTTCATAACCGTGCCTTGAGACTTCCAATGCCCTCTGAGCTACCTCCATCCTCTCTAGCTGCCACGGCTAGGAAGGTGCCTGTGTGGATGCCATCTGCTCTGGGCCATGAGCTCAAGTAATTGGAAGTCCTACTGGACGGGGAGGATACAGGACAGGCGTTTATCCTTGATACTGGAACCTAGCACTGTCCTGACCAAATGTCACTCTCCTCTGCAGGCAGCCAAGTGCAGGTGACCCTCTCCCTACCGGGTCCCTGTTCCCTTCACTTCGTCCTTCCAGGTGAGGGTGGTTTCAGACTGGCAGCCCCAGTGCATAGGCTGGAGGCACTGGTGACCTGTGCTGTCCCCGTGTGATTGTGCTGCCACTAGTCTCATCCTGGTCTAGACTGACCTAAAGCCCTGCCCTTGCTCATGTCCTCTTGGGAACGGCCACTACAGCCAACATTGCTTCTGGTATCCAACAGCACAAGCCGGAGTGCCCAGCAAGCTTCCCAACAAGCACATTCTTAGGCTGGGTGAGAGCTTGCTCAGGCCCCCAGCTTCTCATTTGCAACAGGAAAGGGGCCCCTCGGCCACAGTCTGCGAAGCCCCAGGGAATTCACAGGTACGGTGTGCAGTCACAGTGGGCACGGTCCTCAGAGACAGTCCTAGCGTCACAGAAAGGGTGGGGACTAGAGATGGTGACCAACACAGCCTGTGCAAAGCCCTTGCTGCACACATCCCCTGCCCTCCCCTCCCTGGCGGCCCCACTGTCTTCCATTGACTCCCAGAGGCATCGTCAGAAAGGCCGGCACTGTCCACCTCCCGAGATGCTCTGAAGCCTCCCGTGTCTCCCTACCGTGTCAGGGATGAGAGGGGCATTCTGAGGCTGCCATTCAGGTCGAGGGTTTTTCTTGTCTATAGCCTACATCACCTGGGGTCAGGACCACTGCTACAAACAGGACTCCGTGCTCTTCAGCCCACGCCTGGACGAGAACCCAAGAGAGAGGGAAGATGGGTCTCGCTGCAATAAGAGCAATGTCCCTATGGCCGGTCCCTTCTGCCTGGGATGTGGACAGTGAAGCCTGGGAGGGGCTGGAAGCGGACACCTTGTCTCCTGGCCACCTAAGACGGCCCACTTAAAGGAGGAGGGGCTGGATGCAGATGCCCTGTCTCCTGGCCACCTGAGATGGCCCACGTAAAGGAGGAAATGTCCGACTTGGCTCTAGGTTTCAGAAGTCCCAGTCAAGGTCACCTGATGCTCTTGCTTCCAGAATAACATGGTGTAGGTTGGGAAGGGCACATGACAGGGGGCCTCTTCACTTCAGGGAGACCATGAAGAGGCTAGGGACTCACTATCCCCTTCCAGGGCTTAGCCCTGATGGGCTAACTTACTCCACCAGGTCCAGCCTCGCAAATGCTCTACCCACTAGCAAGATCAAGCACCAGCAGAGCAGCACCAAAGCCTTAAGTAAAAATGGCGACCCCGGGGTGACCTCTGCTTGAGCAGAGGAGAGGGTTATAGTCCATTAGCAGCTTATTTCAGCAGGCTATCCCTCATTTGCCTCGAGTGAAGTCACAGTCACCACCTCGAGAACAAGGCCTGAAGATGGCTGAGACGAGGCACTGGGTGTGGTGCCCTCCCCTCATCATCACCGTCATCACCACCATCACCTTCAGAATGGCTCTCATGCCCCTATGTAAGGCTCAGAAGGCCACCCCCTAAACCTGGCCAGACTGTGCCTCCCACCTCAGCTTCCAGCCTTTCTCCACCTACCCCTTAGGGGCAGGCAGTGCTGGGGCACACCAGTTCTCAGTCCTGGCCTTTGGGGTGCTGGCTAATGGTGTCACAGTGTGTTCCTGAACAGATGCCAGAAGGAAATGCTAGCCTTCTAAGCTGAGTCACCTTCGAGCTGGGGAAGGGTGGGGAGGCTGGGGTTGTTGGGGGAGGGTGCTGGGGGGGGTGTGCCCAGCCCTGGCAGAGCACACCCAGGTGGTCATGTCTTTGGAATCTGTTTCTTCCTGCCTGCCATTGGGGGCAGAGGTGCCACCTTTCCACGTGAGGCAGGACGAAGGCTACAATAGCCTTGAACCTGGCATTGCCCCCCATTGCAGCCCTCACTGAAGAGAGGAGCAGCCGGCAGTTGTCCCCACCTGACTGGCTTGGGTCACAGCTCTGCCCTGAGGACAGCAGGGAATTTCAAGTCTGACGTGTTTTGAGTGCAACCTCCATCGGCCCAAAGAATCTGTTAAACACAAGGCTGTGAAGATAGGCAGTGTCTTACATCCACCCTAGCGCCGAGGGGGGGAGGTCTCCATGACTCCCCTGTAGGCAGCTGGCCTTAGCAGGCAGGGAGGCTGAGGAGCCAGGTTCCAAGCTCAGCCTGCTCTTTGCCAGCTGCACACCCTGACGAAGGCCACTTGCTCTGAGGGTTAACAGCTCCTGTCTCTAGAGCTGCTGGGAGGATGGGAGGTCCTTGGCATCTCCTGGGGTGTGGCTGGACAACTTCAAATACTGAAAGAGGTGTGCCTCCCCGTCCATGAGAGCGAGCTCCGTGACTGTCGGGACCCCTGTCTCTCCCAGGCCAAACTCCACCCCTCGTTCAGCTCTGTGACGCTAGGCAGCATTCTCAACCTCTCTGTGCTTGGCTTCTTTCTCTACAAGATGGGCTAATATGTGATCCTCGCAGGGGTTCCATGATTAAAGGAAATTACCTAATAGGTTCTCATCATAGACAAAGCAATGAACAGTGCCTGCCACAGAGGAAGTTCTGTCAAATCAGCTAGAATTCCTGAGCACCCTTCCAGAACATTCCTGTTATGCAAACATGAATAAAGTAGACATATTTTAAATGTTACCCAAAGGTGGCTCATGACAATTGATCCTCATTTATTTATCAACCAGCCCTGGCGAAGGACGGGCTCCACCTCTGTGGGGCAGGATTGAAGTGCCCACAGGGGACCTCTGCAAGCTGATAGTTACTGCCTACGATAGAATTTTTTTTTTTTTATCTTTTCGAGACAGTTCCAGCTGTCCTGGAACTCACTCTGTAGACCAGACTGGCCTTGAAGTCACAAAGATCTGCCTGCCTCTGCCTCCCGAGTGCTAGGATTAAGGGTGTGATACATGCAGGCAAACACTCATCCACATTAACGATAGAGTTCTTTTTTTTAATTGTTATTTTATGTGGATGAGTGTTTGCCTGCATGTATCTTTGAGTATTACTTGTATGTCTGGTTCTCTGGGAGGCCAGAAGACAGCATCAAATCACCTACAACTGGAATTACAGGTCCTTGTGACCTGCCGTGTTGGTGCTGGGAACCAAACCCAGGTCTTCTGCAAGAGCAGTGAATGCCCCTAACCAGAGAACGATCTCTCCAGCCCCCAGAACAGGGTTATCAGAAGACCCTGTGAGGGCTGGCAAGATGGCTCAGGGGTTAAGAATAATTGCTGCACAATACTGAAAACCAGAGTTTGAATCCCACGCAGAGGTAACAAGCCACAAGCCAGACATCCTGCAGACACCTGTAACTCCAACCCAGAGGGATCCAACACTCTCTTCTGGACTATGCTCATGGGCAGACACATATGTGTGCATACACTCAAAAACACACACACACACACACACACACACACAATTTTTTTAAAAGAAAACTCAGGCTTTAATCTCAGCATTTAGGATACAGAGACAGGTGGATCTCTGTGAATTTGAGGCTAGCCGGGACTACATAGTCCTGTCTCAAAAACAAAAACAAAACAACAACAACAAAAATCTCTGGGAGTAAACCGTGCAGTTTACTGAGCCAATCCAGTCTCTCCCTCCAAAACAGAATGGGGTGGGGTGGGGACGTCAAGAGGGCAGAGGCAATGTGATAGGCAGGAGGGTGGGGCTGACTTTGGTGGGGAGACCAGCCTCCTGCATGGCTATTTAGCTTGTACCCCTGCCCATCCCATGGTCTAACTCTGCCCCTCAAGCCAGAATCAATGCTGGCTCCTTCTGAGTCCTTCCAAGGCCTCAGTCCTGGGATGAAGCTGGCCAGTCTTCAAAGACCATGCAGGGCCTCAGCTTCCTCATCTGTTCAACAGGGAACAAAGCAACTCCCACCTAGAGAACAGGGTGTCAGCACCCTAGGCATACAGGCTCTAGATCTTGTCCAGCTTAGGCCCTCAGGTCCTTCCCAAACCCACCTCCCAGACTCAATTCCTCTGCCTACTCCACACCCCTCTGTTTACCGTCCACACACAATGCACACACCATGACGGTATCCATCCAGCAGACACTCAGTACCAAGGGCAGGTGCTGGAGGCACATGAGTTCAATGGGGCTGGGATGTCAACAGGTTTTCTAGGCTGGCTTTTCCAGCCCTGAGTTGCTGCTAGCTCTCATGGAGAGAGACCAGAGGCCCACCCAAAGGCAGGATGACCAAAGTCCATGGGCAAAACAAGGGCTCTGTGGGTCTCTTGAAGCTCCCCAGTGCACTCACCGCAGTCCACACAGGGACACTCGAAGCCATTTCCAGACATGCTTTTTCCTGGCACAGGACAGCCAGGAGTTAGACCCAGGGAGTGGACCCCCTTCCCCTCTCTTCTAGGCTGGTTGGTGATCACCACCTAGGCCAGCAGGTGGTGCCCAAAGAGCATCTTTGGATCAGCTCGGTTCCGGAAGGCCCAAGCTAGTGGCAAATAGAGGTCTGGTACCTTCCTCCTCTGTCTCCGCTCCACTCTTCAGAGAGGGAAGATTGTCCCCGCCCCCTGGAGTCTAATCTGTGGCCATGGCTGATGGCCTTGGGTCTCGACTCTTGGGTCCCATGGAGCCCAAGGTGCACCATTCCCCAGGGCTGCCAGTGGCTAGGATTCCCTTATTAATTCTGAAATCTTATCATCAGAAACTTTCTGGAGCCAACCATTCCTTCAGGGGATTTAGTATATGAGGCAGACAGCTGAGAATCCTTGTTTTTTTTAATTTTTAAATTTATTAATTTTTTTATGTGTATGAATGTACTGTCTACATATAGGTTGGTGTACCCATGCAATGCTGTGGAGGTCAGAAGAGGGCATTGGATTCCCCTGGAACTGGAGTTAAAGTTGGTTCTTAGCCGCCATGTGGGTGATGGGAATTGAATCCAGGTCCTCTGCAAGAGCAGTCAGTGCTCTTAACTGCTGGGCCATCCCTCCAGCCCCAATCCTTGCTTTTTTTTTTGTCTTTTCGAGACAGGGTCTCCCTGTAGCCCCAGCTGTCCTGGAACTCACTCTGTAGACCAGGCTGGCCTTGAACTCACAAAGATCTGCCTGCCTCTGCCTCCCAAGTGCTAGGATTAAAGGCGTGCGCCACCACGCCCGGCCTTGCTTTTTTTATAGTCAGCTGAGACATAGGAGCACTCTTCCAGCCCGTGGCCAGCCCATCCTCAGTCTCTACCCCTTCCTTGTGATGTGTATCAAAGATCTGGAGCTGGAGAGGTAGCTCAGCAGTTAAAAGCAACTTGCTGCTCTTGCAGAGGGCCGCAATTCCTCCCCAGATGGGCAGCTCCAGGACCCACCCAGAAGGGCGTGTAGACACACACACACACACACACACACACACACACACACAAATACAAATGAATACACCTTTAAAAAGTCTTCTTCCAGCCAGTCTATGAAGGACAGGAGTCAGTCCTGACCTGCTCTTTCACAAAGGATCAGTAAGTGGGGACAAAAAGGACTGTAGTGTTCCGCTGGGCAAAGTGGCGCACGCCTTTAATCATAGCATTCAGGAGGCAGAGGCAGGTGGATCTTTGTGAGTTCAAGGCCAGCCTGGTCTACAGAGTGAGTTCCAGGACAGCTGGGGCTACAAGGAGACCCTGTCTCGAAAAGACCGAAGGAAAAAAAAAAAAAAAAAGACAGTAGTGCTTAGAGCACGCTGCAGACATTCCACGTTGAGACTCACCAGTGCTATGACGCCTTTGCCCACGGAGTCTCGGAGCGTTTTACCTGAATGGCCACCAGAGGGCGATAAGAGCAAACCATTCTGGCCCCAAGCCCACACCCATCCGACTCTGTCTTGCCATCACCCAAATTTGGGAAGCCCAGGTATGGGCTGGAAAGTGAGAACCACTGTCTCAGCAGAGAATGTCAGAGGTGATTAGTTCTTACCTTCATTCAATCCACTTCATCCAGGGGCTGTAAATGGGAGGTGCAGGGAGGCACAGAGAGGGACAGAAGCTCCCTAGATGCACAGCCCTGATATCAGCTTTGCTTGTTTCTGTGAAGAAGGCCCAAAATGGGAGCAGGAGGACGGAGAAAGACCTAGAATCTGATGACTTTGTAGGAAGCTCTGAGCTCTGTACTGTCCTTCCCAATACTCCCTGCCCCATCTGTCACAGCATAGCACATACCTTAAGGCCTTGAGCACTTCCAGAGAGCTCTATCAGGAGCTATCCCCAGGAGCTGTGAGTCTCTTGTTAGGTGACACCTTAGATGACAGCTAACACTTTAGGTGGCAGTTGACACCTGCTCTAATAAATAGGAGAGCAACTCCTTCCTTGGGTGGCAAGGGGGTGGGGAGGATGGATGGGGGGTGTCTGCACAGACCATTTCCTGCTGTGAGGTCACCTGTGTGTGGAGATGGTTCAACTGAAGCCACGGACCCACTCCGACTACTGTGTGACCTTACAGTGAGCCCCCTAAGGTGAGGCCCTGACCTTTTGGTTCCCATACCCTGGAGTGGAGGTTTATATAGATAGGTGGTCCCTTATGAGAACTCGACCGCCTAAAGCCCTCTCAGAACTCCTCCTTGTCCCGACATCGTGGGCTGGTTCTCTGGCCAGGTGATCTGCAGGGGTCTGCCTCCTCCTTCCCCACAGGCTGACTCTCTGGCCAGGTGGTGTGCAGGGGTCTGCCTCCTCCTTCCCCACGGGCTGGTTCTCTGGCCAGGTGTCTACAGGGGTCTGCCTCCTCCTTCCCCACGGGCTGACTCTCTGGCCAGGTGGTGTGCAGGGGTCTGCCTCCTCCTTCCCCACGGGCTGACTCTCTGGCCAGGTGGTGTGCAGGGGTCTGCCTCCTCCTTCCCCACGGGCTGACTGTCTGGCCAGGTGGTGTGCAGGGGTCTGCCTCCTCCTTCCCCACGGGCTGACTGTCTGGCCAGGTGGTGTGCAGGGGTCTGCCTCCTCCTTCCCCACGGGCTGACTCTCTGGCCAGGTGGTCTGCAGGGGTCTGCCTCCTCCTTCCCCATGGGCTGACTCTCTGGGCAGGTGGTCTGCAGGGGTCTGCCTTCTCCTTCCCCATGGGCTGGTTCTCTGGCAGGTGTCTGCAGGGGTCTGCCTCCTCCTTCCCCATGGGCTGGTTCTCTGGCCTGGTGGTCTGCAGGGGTCTGCCTCCTCCTTCCCCATGGGCTAACTCTCTGGCCAGGTGGTCTGTAGGGGTCTGCCTCCTCCTTCCCCATGGGCTGACTCTATGGCCAGGTGGTCTGCAGGCGTCTGCCTCCTCCTTACCCAATCTCACCCTTCTGTACATCACCAGGCCACCCATGCTGCAACTACCAGGCACACACAGACCAGGCCTCTTTGAACTCTGCTGTGACTCCCTTCCCGCTCCCTGGGAACTTGGGTGAAGACCTTCATCCATCCCATATCTAGGAGATGGAGGCATTGACATTTCAGTGCAATGTACATTAAAAAATTTTTGGAGCCGGGCATGGTAGCGCATGCCTTTAATCCTAGCACTTGGGAGGCAGAGGCAGGCAGATCTTTGTGAGTTCAAGGCCAGCCTGGTCTACAGAGTGAGTTCCAGGACAGCTGGGGCTACAGGAGAGACCCTGTCTGGAAAATACCAAAAAATAAAAAATAAAATAAACAAAATAATTTTTGGGAGGGGGTCTTTTTGAGACAAGGTCTCCCTGAAGCCCAAACTGGTCTGGAACTCACTGTATAGACAAAAAAAATGAAGCTTTCCCTCAGGGCTTCCCTATATTAAGACAACCACAAGAAGGTTGTGGGTTCCCCACTTTAAATAACCTAATGAAGAAAATCACTTGTAGGTGTATCCAGAGAGCTGATTCCAGATCTAGTCAGGTTCATAACCAAGATTAACCATTTCCGATGGCAAATAAGTGGTTGGTAACTGGATGGATGATGGCTTGTTTGTCGCCATTCACGGACATGCGGATGAAATATGGTGCATAACCAATAGGCGGCTTCTGGACAGGTAAATGATGAGTGGAAGGAAGGTTAAACAGGAGATGACTGCATCTTGGAAAGCAGATTCGTGACAGCTGAACCTCAGATAGTGAAGAGATGGTGAATGGGAGGGAAGGGGGTGAATGGTGTGGTAAACAGGCAGTTTAATGTGCAGATGATCCGACGGCAGTGAAGGGATTATTGAAGGTAGATACCAGACAACAGGGAGGAGCGGATGGGAGGTGATGTGAGGGTGGCGACTGGATGGAGAGTTCGGAGAGTTTGGTTGTGGGCAGATGATAGTAGCTGAGTGCTCACTGCGGTTTCTCCAGCCCCAGTGCCTAGAGCAATGCTTGACAGAAAGATGGAACTCAGTAACTTTTTCTAGGATAGACAAGTATGGTTATATGGTAAATATTTGGATGGATTTGGAGTGAATAGTGGATGGATAGATGTGGGTGGGAGGATATTGTGAAATGGATAAGGCATAGATTACAGTAGACAGATAAGGCTAAGGGTGGGTGGGGTAGGTGGATGGAAGTGGGGTACAGTTCACAGAGATATGATGTGCAACTGATGATTGAGTTATAGTTGGATGAATTGTGATTGGATAGATGCTAGTGGATGGTTCAGAATACAAAGGTAGTAGATATGCAGACAGATAATACATTGATAATGAAAAGTTAGGTAAGTCTCTGGGCATGTTGCACACCTTTAATCCCAGCACTCGGGAGGCAGAGGCAGGCAGATCACTGTGAGTTCATGGTCAGCCTGGTCTACATAGCAAGTTCTAGGCCACCTGGGGTTACAGGGAGATCTTGTCTCAAAAAGACCAAGAAAGAAAAAAGAAAAATTAGACAAGTGGTAGATGGATGAGTAGGTATTGAATGGAAACCTAGTTCCTAGTGAGCTATTCTGGATGGACGGTACATGAATGCCTGCTGGATGGGTGACTTCGTGGCACATTGTGTGTGGATGGTGAAGAGAGGGGTGTGTAGTAGGCAGACAGCGTGACAGGAAACTCAATGCCTGCTGGATGGGTGCCTTCATGGCACGTTGCGTGTGGATGGTGAACAGAGGGGTGTGTAGAAGGCAGACAGCATGACGGGAAATTCAATGCCTGCTGGATGGGTGCCTTCATGGCACGTCGTGTGTGGATGGTGAACAGAGGGGTGTATAGTAGGGCAGACAGCGTGACAGGAAACTCAATGCCTGCTGGATGGGTGCCTTATGGCACGTCGTGTGTGGATGGTGAACAGAGGGGTGTGTAGTAGGCAGACAGCGTGACGGGAAATTCAATGCCTGCTGGATGATGGAATAATAAGGATAATAGATGTATACATGGAAGATGGATGGATGAGTCAGTAGGTCGGATGACTGTGGGAATGAGTGCTGGGGGTGTGTGCATAATGGCTACAGGGTAGGTAGTGAGTGGATGCTGCATGGTGATTGGACAGGGGATGGAGAATGGATGGCAGTAGAGGATGGAAGGGAACTGTGGACTGAGAGTAGGATGGATGTTAAGCTGTAACAGGCAGTGGTTGCTGCTGGGTGGTTGGTTGGGTAGTGCTGGATGCCTAAATGTAGACGTTGGTTGTGAATGTCAAGGGAAATGGGATATTGGATAGCGCTTAGCACATGCTAGAATCATGTGGATGGGGTTGATGCATGGTGGCCTTGGGTGATGGAGTTATTCACCAGACCCACTGTCCCAGGCTCCTTCAGGGGGAAGGGAGGGGATGAATAAGCAGGGGGCTACGGGCCGGGCCGA
Organism: Rhizomys pruinosus; assembly: GCA_009823505.1. NCBI lineage: Eukaryota > Metazoa > Chordata > Mammalia > Rodentia > Spalacidae > Rhizomys > Rhizomys pruinosus. The sequence goes on along the minus strand of VZQC01005781.1, from coordinate 144,682 downwards.
TTCCCCAACCCACCTACTTTGGTGCTTTTCCAGTTCTATTGTCCTATTGGAGAGAATCCTCTTCTTACACATCTGGCCCCACCTAACTGCATCTCACATTCTACTCTTGAGAATGTGAAGTGGGGCAGGGGTGGGGGGACTCTGAAGTGCCCAGGACCATGTTGTCAGGCTACAGGGTGTTGTCTAGGGAGGGGGAACCCGTGGTCCTCCCTGCTGAACAGACGGCGAGAGTGTGAATGAGAGGCGGCATCGAGCGAGCGCGTGGGCGCGTGGGCGGTGGAGAGCGCGGAGGGGGGTTACAGAGGAGGCAAGCCCGGAGCTGGAGCAGCCAGAGCCAGCGGGAGTGTGCGGGAAGCGTGCAGTGAGTGTTCGGTGAGTGTGCAGGGAGCGAGGGCCGCCCCCTCCCCATCCCGGTCCTCTGGGTGCTGAGCGCCCTGAAAGCCAGGGGCGGATGTGTGGGGAGGAGGGAGACCACGTTGAGGAGTTGGTAGGGGCTCCCTGGGGAAGGGGTGGAGGTGGGTCCCACGGTCTCCCTGACCTCCGGATGCGGGGCTCCAGATGGGGACGGCCACACCTGGCCTCCACGCCTGGGAGCCATGGAAGTGTAGGCTGCATTGCTGACAGCCTGGGCTTCCCTGCTGGCGCGGGGACACCTGCTCTTTCCTGTCAACCTAGCACTGTCCTTTCTCTCGGCCTCCTGGATTTTCCCTGGCTCTGCCCACTCTCTGCCTTCTTCTCCTCCCGGTCTCCAGCTGTCACCTCCTTGCCTCTGCTCTGCAGCTAGTGGTTTCTCTGCCTCTTTCTCTCTTTCGATTGCTGGGTCTCTACCCGGGACTTAACCAAGGTTTCTTCTGGGACTCCATGGGACTTGAGCTGATGGAGCTGGACGTTTGGTGGGGGAAGCTTCATTTCCAGAACAGAAGCCCCTGTTTTGGTGAGGCCCTCAGTAACCCCCCCCCCCACACACACACAAGCAGGGTGTCCCAAGGCATTCTGCTGGTGGAAGCTTTCCTTTGGTCTGTTTTCCTTCCAGTCTCCTCCCCTTGCTGGGGACACTGAGCTGCCTATTCCAAATCTGGTCTCTGCCGGCTAAATCACATCCTCATTTCTGTCTCTGGTCTGGGCCAGGCTCAAGAGGCCACCTAGCTGCCATCCTCGTGGGAAGTCGAGGCTGAGCCTGTGGTTTCTGGCAAGGCCTCTCTTTCCAGGTTCCTCACTGCTCCTAGGGCTCCTCCGAACCTGTCCTGGGTGGGCAGGGGCATGTGAATGCAGAGCAGCAGCCCCCCCCCCATAGGCACTGAGGGCTTGGCCCAGGGGCCCAGGGGTGTGTGTCTGTGGGGGTGTTCACGAGGAGAAACTGGGCACCTTGGCCTCTGGCTGGCTGCATCTCAGCTCCAGTAGATCCCAGCCTTCCAGTTCAGCCCCCAGGTCTGCTTCATCGTCTGCTTCTGTTCTTTGCCTCAGCACACAGGTCTCTTCTGTTCCGGTTCTACCTGCTCATCCCTTAGTTGGGTCTCGGGCTGGCTGACCTTCCTCCAGGAAGCCTTCCCGGGTCTCAGACCTGGATAACCAGCCTCTCCTCATCCTACCAGGCTCCTCTGAAGCCCTGGACACTATGTGGCCATTGTCCATTGCTCGTCTGATTAGGGCTTAGCTGGGAGCATCATGATGAAGATCAAACTTCAGCTGTGGGCCAGGCCATGGTGGGGTGGTTACAGGCTGCTGGGGCGGGGCGGGCCATGGGGTGGATACAGGCTGCTGGGGTGCCGGGCCACGGTGGGGTGGATACAGGCTGCTGGGGTGCCAGGCCACGGTGGGGTGGATACAGGCTGCTGGGGTGCCGGGCCACGGTGGGGTGACCAAGGATTCCTGGAGGATAGGAACACCCAATGCTGGCTGCAGTGAACAGCCCATTTCTGCCCTTGTCTTTGTGTAGCCCAGTCTCAGCAGCAGCATGAGTGGCCCACAGCCCACTGCCGCAGAGAGTCCTGCTGGGGGCACCCGAGGCCCAGTAGGGAAGGTAAGTTGTTGGGGGAAGGGAACAGGAGGGAGCTAGCCTCAAGCTCTGGCCCAGGACTTCAGGCATGCCTCTCTTCGCTACTGGCCTCAGTTTACCCATCTGAGTGGGAAGGCTGTTCTTTTCATAGAGGTTTGATGGATAAAGCAATTGAAGGTGAGACACCCTGACTTACTCAGCGCCCTCCTGACTGCGGACACCAGTTCTCGTCGCCCAAGCTCAAGGCCACACTTTGCTCTCCGCAGGGTGACACAATTCCAGGGTACCTTCAGATCAAGTTTTCAGTGAAAAGTTTAAGTCTACAGTGGGGTATGCCTATAATCACAGTATTCTAGGGACTGAATCAAGGGTTAAGGACAGCCTGGGTTACATAGTGAGTTTCAGGTCAGTCTGGGGTAAAAGACCCTCTTTCAAAAGTAAAATAAAATAAAAATCTAGTCCCTGAAGCCAGGCACGGTGGTGCACACTTTATTTATTTATTTATTCATTTATTTATTTACTTATGGCGTTTTTGAGACAGGGCCTCCCTCTAGTCCCAGCTGGCCTGGAGCTTGCTCTGTAGACCAGGCTGGCCTTGAACTCTCAGAGATCTGCCTGCCTCTGCCTCCCGAGTGCTGGGATTAAAGGCATGCACCACCATGCGGGGCGTATACTTTAAATCCCAGTACTCGGGAGGCTATGGTAGACAGATTTCTGTGAGTTCAAAGCCACCCTGGTCTAAATAGTTCCAGGCCACCCAGGGCTATATAGTAAGACCTTGCCTCAAAACAAAACAAAACAAAACCCCCCAAAATCTAGTTCCTACACTAAGAAGCAGTCTTGATAGTCTGTTCCAGAGTGGGGTTGGAAATGGTGGGCTGGTGAAGAAAGAGCAGTCAGGACTCAGGGGTCATAGGCGAAGCCATCCTGGAGGTCCTGCTGGTCTGGGCATGGACCACACTGGCACCCTTGGGCCAGGGCCCCTATCTAGGGGGCTGGAGGGAAATGGCACATGAGAAGGAAGCCAGGAGGCTTAGGCTGGCCATGCTAGCAGAGGGTCATCTTCAGGAGACTCCAGCCGTGGGGGGAGGGTGCGCGCTGCTCTCCTGTCCTCACGGCTCAGGGTCACATGTAGTACTTGGTTAAAAGAGTCCTGCGTAGAGCACAGGCAGGAGTATGGAAAACCAGTGTTGGGTGGTTCTGAGCAGGGGCAGCACAACAGTCCTTCTGCAGCATGACTGCCCTTTTGGGAGCCTGTGTGCCACTGTGGGAAGATAAGCACGCACTAGGAAGGAAGCTATCTTTCCAAAATGAAGGGACTGAGGTAGGGACTGCAGGAGGCCCGCGTGCCCCATGCAAGGGCACCAAGAGCTGGAGCTGGGGGCAGTGCTGCAGCCTCTACCAGGGAAGGCCACAAATAGGAGGTAGAGATGCTGAGGGCACCCAGAGGGCGTGTGGGCACTGAACAAAGAGTGAGAGCCAGCTCTGATTGCCATGGCAACGTCTTCCCAGCTCCTTGGCCTGTTACATGGAGGAAGGAGGGCAAAGACCCAGCAGGGAAGACCCCAGAAAGGAATTGGGCTGGGTTCCAGGTACAAGAGGCAGCTGGGGTGCTCGGTCCTGAGTTAAGTCCTAAGTGACTTGGCCTCTGCAGTCTTAGGCTGTCTGTGAAATGGGTATCTGGGGGCTGAACCCATGGCAGCCCTATAGTGTCCTCTGGATATCCATTCTCCAGCGGTGGGATGGGCTAAGGGTTAGGAGTGACGGGCCAAAACATGGCCCAGCATTGCCCTCATCCCTGCCACCTTTCCCTACAGGCCGCGGTGAGTGTCCAAGAGAAGGGCCCTCGGCTCTGCCAGAGGCAGCCTTCGATCGTGGTGGAACCCACTGAGGTGGGTGCTGTGGAAAGCGGGGAGCTGCGTTGGCCCCCTGAGGGCTCCCAGAGGGGTGTCTCTCAGAGCCAGGCTGCTGCTGGTGAGTGAGAGGCTGCCTTTGGGGGAAGAGAAGGGACTCATTGTTACCAGGCTCGGAAACAATGGCTCCTTCCTCATCTTGCCTGGGATTGGTGTGGGACCCCTGGAGCAAGTTCCCACTCCGAACCTGGAGTCTCTGTCCAGTGCCTAGGCACTGCCTGGTCTCCATCCACTCCTCCTGTCGCCATCCTTCCTCCCACCTGCACCTGGATCCCCTCATGCCCCAGGCCTGGCACCAGAGTGATACACAATCTCGTTCTCACCATCTAGCCCTTCTGTTGTCTTCTCCCTAATCCATTCAAGACCTTTGGAACCATGAACACTGCTTACGAGAACCTGGGCCAGGGTAGAGCAACACGTGGGGACACGGGTGCCTCATGCCTTGAGAGCAGGTTCCTTGGTGAAAGACTGGCACTTCTGGAAAAGTGGGGCAGGAAGGGTCAGTCACCAGGGCCAGCAGGCTGGCAATGAATGCCTCTGGGGCATCTCTGAGGCACTGAAGGCTTTGGAGGAAACTTGGAGGCCAAGCTGTGCCCTGGGAAGTTTTGTGCCTTGAAATCCCCAGAGGTCTGTCTCCTGGTGAGGAGATGAGCTGAGGCCCCACTGGGGCTGCTCAGAACTCCACAAAGCCTCTTCCTAAACCCAGACCTCAGCCCCTGGCAAGCAGTCCTTATGGACAGCATCCTCCGCAGCTTGGGCCCAGGATAGGTCTGTGCCCATAGCACCCTCCATTTCCACCCAGAGCCCCTCAACTTGTAAGCCTAGCACCAGGGACAGTGTCGGGCTGGGTGTCACGTGATCACAGTGGCTTGGGCTCCAGGGAAGCCCTTGGTCTGCTTGGAACTCCCCTCCCCTTTCCCCAAAGCTCAGGGCTGGGAGGGGAGAGCTGCTCCTGTTCCCAGAGCCCAGCTTCATCACCCCTCTCTCTTTCCCTAAAACAGATATACTCAGCACCCTTCCTTCCCATCGCTCCTGAGGAGACGGTGGCTCCCCTTCAGGCTTCCCTGAGAAGCTCCCTGAACACCCACCCAGCCATAGCTCATCACCAATATAGAGGCCTTTGTCTTTTTACAGCTCCATGCCCAAGTCTACCAGGAGCACCAGGGAAGGCAGTGGACAATGATGGTATGGAGGCTGCCAGCTCCGGGCATAAACTGTTTCTGGTCCAGTGACAGCTAAGGACTTGGCAGGCTCTGTTCGCTGACTTCTGAGAGGCCCTCAACACCAGGGTGACTGTTTGATGTGCTGAGAGAGCTGGGCCTGCTGGGACACTCTGCTGCAGAGTTGCCTGTCTGGCTATGTGTGGTTTAGGACCACAGCCCCTGCCTTTTGCTCCATGGCCCAGATCTGGAATATACCCCTCCTTGCTCAGTGCTTTGAAGTAGAAATAAAAGCATTCTTCCTGGTGGTCATGGGCCCCCTTGGTGGGCACTTGAGTTGCTAAGGACAGCTTTGGTTCCGCCAGTGGCATTCTGGACTCTGCTCAGAACCTATGCTGAGCAGGTCAGAGTGCTTAGCACGTGGGCTGGAGTAAGGTATGGCAGGCCGGGCAGAGCCTCCTGAAGGACTGCAGCATGGTCTCCTCTACTGCTTTTGCCTAAGGACCCTCTCTCTGCTCTGCCTCAACTATGCCCCTGCCATTGCCAGCCTCTTCCAGGTGGGCTCCTCAGCCCTGCTGGAGATCTCCATGGGACCAGGGCTAGACCCTGAAGGAAGAAGTCTGTGACCCCTGCCCCCTTTTCCCCTTACCCTGGGCACAGTAGGGTACAATACAGATGATACTTGGGATGAACGATCTTCTTCCGTGTTGGACCTCATTAAATCCTTGTAAAAGCCCCATTTTTATAGATGAGGATACTCTGGTACAAAGGGAGGTGTCCCAGGCTAGTATGATTTGGAGGGATCTCTCAGGATAGTAACCCACCAAGCCAGCTGTAGAATTCTTGTAGGACCTTGGATGGGCAAACACCCCCTCCTAAAAGATAGTCTTATCCTGCCACAGGGTCATCAACAAAGTATTGGCTCTGTCCACCTTCAGGGAGGACGCTGTCAGGTCAGGGCTGGCTTGGGGAGCAGAAGGCTAACTAGGCTAACTATTCCTTAGTTGTGCTGCCCTCCCTTGGCCAGCCTGGGCCAGGGCTGAGGAAGCTGGAGGCCCAGCCACTTGGAGGGTTCCATTAATGTTAGCTCAACAAAGCCCCCAGGCCCAGGCCCAGAACCCAGCCCGGGTGAGCTGGAAGGGCTGTGGAAGACGTAAGCCCTCTGGTCTCTTCTGGATCCTTCTGCATGAAGAGGGCACTTCTTGCAGTACTCCTTCCTCCTAAAAACAGCCTGCCCCCAAACGGCAGAGGTGGGAGGGGAGGTGTGGAAAAGTGTGCCTGACGTCCGCTTTAAGTTAAACCAATAGGCCCGCTGAGTCCAGTGCCCAGGATGTCCCTATGGGCCCTCCCCAGGTTCACAGTTAAGAAGTGTTTTCTTTTTTGGGGGAGCAGATGGCACCACCCCTTGGGGCAGCATTTCCTCAGTTAAACATGATTTGCCCAGGGTCCCACCAAGGACACAGCCGAGCAGGGACAGAATCACAGATCTGGGCTAGGGTCTCAGGTGCTCTAGTGGTCTCCTTTCAGGAGGCCCCAGGGCAGGAGGGGAGAGTTGAGGGTTCAGGACCAGACCACCCACCTCTCTCCACACCAGGGAACAGGCTTGGGTGGGCGGGGTGGACGGACGCCATGCCCACCATCAGCCCTGCCCCTTCTCTGCAAGAGGAGACCTGGGATCCACTGGGGTCACTGCCAGGGCCACCCTCACCCTCACTCCCCCACCCCCACCCCCTAGTGTTTAGGAGGTGGGTGCAAATTGACCTCAGAGTTACTGGGGTTCAGTGGGGGGCAAAGACCCCTGCCACTCCCCCCAGCCCACCAGGGTTAGAGAGTGGACCCCATTAGCCTCCAGGCTGCACAGCATTCTGGGAAAAATTGATAGCCTTTGTCCATGTGTTTAACCCCCAGAGACAGGCAAACATCCGGTGGAAGGTCCTTCGCTCTGCTCTTCCTTACCTAGAAACCAGATCCTCAGGTGAAGTAAACCCATTTCATTCCGGAAATAATTCCATTTTATATAAGAGTAAACTGAGGCGCCGGGCGTGGTGGCGCACGCCTTTAATCCTAGCACTTGGGAGGCAGAGGCAGGCGGATCTTTGTGAGTTCAAGGCCAGCCTGGTCTACAGAGTGAGTTCCAGGACAGCTGGGGCTACAGGGAGACCCTGTCTCGAAAACTAAAAAAAAAAAAAAAAAAAAAGAGTAAACTGAGGCATAGCCCAGAGACAGAAGTGCCTCTCCCAAAGTCGTGGGGAGCTGGGACTGGGCTCAGTTGGTGTTCTAGCTGTGTGTCTCGCTCTCAGCTGACCTCTCTGCGGCCTCTGACTTTGATTTGATTGCCCTGGTGCACGTCTCCTGAGGCAAGGCTGGGACTTTTCCACTGGGATTTTACTGAAAAAATCTGGGGAAAACAGCACAGAAAAATACAACAAACGTCACAACTTTGCCGGGTGTGATGGCACACAGCTCTCCCCTCAGCACTTGAGAGATTGCAGGGGAGAAGCAGAAACTCAAGGCCACCCTCAGGTATATGAGTTCAAGCCCGCCTGGGCTGGCTACACAAGACCCTGTGTCAAAACCCACCACCACTGTGCTGGAGAGATGGCCTAGCGGTTAAGTGCGCCGACCGCTCTTACAGAGGACCCAGGTTCGATCCCCAGCACCCACATGGTGGCTGAGAACCGTCTGAAGCTCCAATTCCAGGAGAACTCTAGTTCCAGGGGAATCCGACACCCTCTTCTGAACTCCGCGGCGTTGCAGGACACGGGTGCACAGACTTGCATGCAGACAGTACATTCATACACATACAGAAATAAATAAAATTAATAAAAAAAAACCCACCACCAACAACAAAACAAGAAACAAAAACAACCCCCCTAAAACAAAAACCAAACCATACAGGAAACCTCATGCTGAAGAGCGAACACAGACTTCGGTGGGTCCTGGGTTCAAAGGACTCCTGAGGGTCCTGGTGAGGTGGCTGCCTCTGCGCAGCACGGAGCAGCTCGACTGCTTGATGAGTGGGGTCCCGTGTGTGAGTGGAGAGACACCCTAAAAATGTTAATTGTTTAGTGAAAATTTTGAGGTGCCATAGGGCTTGCATGCCCACTGCCATGTGTGTAGTAAAAGTCTAAGGGGAAGATGGTTACTTGGTGGGAATCTGTGTAAGAGAAGATCAGCTCGAGATATTGTAGAGCTGTTTGTTACAGGTGACAAGATACAAAAAGCGCAATAGAGCTCTGCTAGAGAAAACTTCGTGGGATCCAAAAACTTGGAGGCTGGGGAAAGAGTCAAATAAGAAAGAGAGGGGATGGAGAGATGGCCTAGCGGTTAAGAGCACCGACTGCTCTTGCAGAGGACCTGGGTTCGATCCCCAGCACCCAGATGGCAGCTGAGAACCATCTGTAACTCCAGTTCCAGGAGAACTCCAGTTCCAGGGGAATCCAAGACCCTCTTCTGACCTCCGTGGCATTGCACGACACAGGTGCACAGATCTACATGCAGATGGTACACCCATACACATAAAAAAAAAGGAAAGAGAAAAAATAATAATAAAGTAAAAATAATAGTAAAATAACTAAAAATAAGAGCCCAGGTGTTTGACATCTAGTTCACTGGGCCACATGAGATGCTGTTCATCCAAGAGAGGAGAAGGAACTTGATATATCAGAGACCTTGGGTCTGGGGTGGCACTTTAGAAGCTTTGGTGAGTCCCCATGGCAGGACATGATCTTTGTAAAGGAAGAGACTTTAGCAGACCTGGGTGACTTAGACCAATGTGTAAATTTGGTTTGTAACATGCTAAAACAAGCAAAAGTAGAACAAGAAAAAGCAAAGAGAGAGAGAGAGAGAGAGAGAGAGAGAGAGAGAGAGCTCTGTGTCAAGCAAATGTGAGTAGATGTACATTAAGCCAGAGTCCCGAAGGAAAAAATTGTCAAAAGCCCAAATTCGGTGCTCATGAGCCTTTGGGGGGCCCTAAGACCTGCCTAGCAGTTCACCAGAGGGGTAAATAAAATAAAACAAGAAAAAGGTAGATAGGTACAGGTGATTGCTACTGCAACCCCTGCTGTGGAGGAAGGGGGTCTGAAAGGGTGGGGACCTGCCAAGATACCCCCCCAAAGGAGTGGCCAGGGGCACCTGCAGGTGAGCAGCAGGCAGAATGATTGACAGCCCAGTGTTAAGTTATGGATTTATTGGTCTTCTATTAAGGTTAAAATGTATTTGGGCCTGGATGCTAGCAGCAGTTGCTAAACATAGGCATAAACAATACAGGTTAAAAAAATTAAGTTTGACTGAACAGTGCATGGTTCTTTCCCCTGCTAAATCATGTACATTTCTCTCCCCGCGGTGATTGTTTACCGAACTAAGTAGCAGCTGCAGACATCATCTAAGGAGGCAGGTGGAGGTCTGAAGGACTAAGTCCCTGACCAGCACACAGCACACAGCACCCTGGTCAGAAATAAAAATGGCACACTTCCTGCTTCTTCTTGGTCTGGGACAAAGGCCTGGGGCTCCCCCTCTAGCCAGCATAGCCCCTTTTCCACCTGACTTGTCCAGACTAATTTAGATAAGACCAAGGCTGGAGCTGGACATAGCTCACTCAGCTTGGAGCTGTGACGTATAGGCTATCATTTTGTTTACATTTACTTATCCAAAATTAGAGGGCAGAAGCTGCCCCATACCCCACCCCCAACATTTAAGAGGCCCAACCAAGTCCTTCTGGGGACTTTGGATTTTTCAGTTTCCAAATCCCCTCTCCACTTATGGAGACCTTTCCTCTGTGTGAGTGTGTATCCTTTACCTTGTTGTTTTGCTTTCTTTTCTTTCAGAGACAGGCTCTCCCTGTAACCTAGCTGTCCTGGAACTCACTATGTAGACTAGGCTGGCCTGGATCTCACAGAGATCTACCTGCCTGCCTCTGCCTCCCAAGTCCTGGGATGAAATATGCATGTGCCACCATGCCCAGTTTCTGTCCTCTCCCTTTCTCCCTTTCTCCCTTTCTCTTTCTTTCTCTCTCTCTTTCTTTCTCTCTCTCTTTCTTTCTCTCTCTTTCTCTCTCTCTTTCTTTCTCTCTCTCTTTTCTTTCTCTCTTTTCTTTCTTTCTCTCTTTTCTTTCTTTTTTTTTTTTCTTTGTCAAGGTCTACTTTATTAAACAAAGGCAGCTGTGTATATTCTCTTTTCTTTCTTTCTCTCTTTCTTTCTTTCTTTCTTTCTTTCCCTTCCTTCCTTCCTTCCTTTTTCTTTCTTTCTCTTTCTTTCTTTTCTTTCTTTCTTTCTTTCTTTCTTTCTTTCTTTCTTTCTTTCTTTCTTTCTTTCTTTCTTTCTTTTTTCTTTCACAGGATTTCCCCTGTAGCCCCCACCTGGCTCCTACTCACTATATACACCAGGCTGGCCATCCACCCACCTCTGCCTACTGAGTTCTGGGATTAAAGGCATGTGCCACCAGGTCCCAGTTGTTTCTTTACTTATAATAAAGTTTGTTACTTGTTGGTTTCCCCTCCGTCTGAGATTTTCTTTATTTGGCAGAAAAAAATGAACCCATGAAAGACCCTTAGATGGTAGCACGGGCATAGCCAAAGGGATGGATGACTTCCTTACATTGGCCTTAGGCTCCACCAAGCTAGAGCCAGCCTGGATAAGTTCATCAGAGGCCCTATGAAAGTGCTCAGGATGCTGCAGCCAAGTAACTGATACAAATTGGTAAAATCTGTTCCTGCTGTAGAACTGGCTAATGGTTACTTCAGTATCTTCCTTGTTTATGTCTGTGGTCACAGGGACAATGACATCAGAGTGCTTCACCAAGGTTATCTCCACAACCCCACTATTGCTTATGCAATGGTGATTCAGGAATTTACATTGTTTTCTTTGTCCTGCATAAAAAGGCATTGTTATATATAGATAACATAATGCTACATCTTAGGTGTTTTGGCTGATTTAAAGACCTATTTGAGAGATAGAAGTATATCTCCCCAAAGCCCTAAGGGTGTTGAAAACTCCAGTACTAGAGGTGGAGGTGGGTACCTCTCTAGGAGTTCTTGCCCTCGGAGCCTCTAAAACAACAGACTATTGCCATTACATTCCAGAACTGAGTGGTAAGACCCAGTTGCTGAAGATGTCGCATGCATTGGTTACAGAACTTCAAAAAAAATAAGGCCAGGACTGAGCTAAAAGTGTCCCTTCTCTGTGGTCTAGCTCTTGTACTGTCAGAAGATGCTACCAAGGTTACTGGGGGTGGTGGTGATAATGGTCCGTAGTCCTACTGGACCGTGCATTCTGCATACTTCATGATGTAAGTGCCAGGCAGAATGCAACAGCTAGTGTGACGGTGACACACATGGCTGGGGATGGAACCAGCTTTCTGACTGAACTTAAGGCCTGCTCCAATGAAGAAAATTTACATCTGGCACTGGGAACTTAGACAAAACCTGTGTCCAGGGAAGTCATAGGTCCCAGTGGGAAAACTGCTATTGCTTTGGTAAATGACTATGAAGTAGCGGCTGTGGGGATTCCCAACAAATCCCAACAGGATTACTACTGCTGTCAGTGCTCATTTGGATATTGTTCTTTTTCTTATTTATTGTCATGGTTTATAGCAAAATATTAAAAATAAAAAAGAAAGAAAGAAAGAAAAGCACCCAGATTTCTCACATCGCCCTTTGGAAGCAGAGAGACACATCCTGTCTCAAAAGCAACAAGCTGGGTGGGGTGGCTCATGCCTTTATTATCAGGACTTGGGAGACACAGGCAGTACTCCACTGAGAAGACTCCAGTCTTCTATGTTTCCCCTTCCAAGGCTCATGGACCATTTCAAAAAAAGGGATTGTTGTAGTGTCTGGTGGTGTTGTGTAGCAATATCCTCTGAGGTCAAACAACAGGGTGATCTAAGGAGGAAAACAACAGTCCCTGTAGGGTCACTCATCTCAGGAAGTAAACAATTCAATAGCTTCAGGGAGTCCCTGAAATTGACAGGGTTCACCGGGTCCCCTCCATCCCAAGGGCATACTGTCACAGAGCTGTTCGCCTTAACTGATCTGTTAGCCTTAAATGAGCTACCTACAAGTGTCTCCTCAGCCAAAGAGCTGCGTGAGGAAGCAGAGACCAGCCAGGCTCCCTGGAAGAGGTTCAGACTAACAGAGCTCCAACCTGTTGAGCTCCCTGGAGGCTGTGCACTGCACTTCAGGCTTCCTGCTTCTGTGAGCTGTCACCCAGGCTGGGGTGGGTTTTGGTGATAAGGCTGTCTATGAGTCATTTCTGCTCCTATAAGTGACCACTCACCCATATCCCTGTGTTAGGTTTTGGTGGTGTCTTTATTGTGGTCAGTCATTGGTTCTGTATCTGGGGCAAGTAGATGTTGTTCCTGTCTCTCCAGTAATAGTGTCACACAATAGATGAGACCGGGAGCGTTGTCCAGACCATGAGCCCCTCCCACTGCTCAGACATTTGAGGCTAAAATGGAAACTGATCTGAACCTGGAGATTCCAGGGCTATGATAGCCTCTGGACACATTCTTGGCCTTTGGTTGACTGCGTGGTCATTGGTAGATCCCTGAGCACTGTGCAGCTTCTTTGAAGGAAGCCAGTAGGCAGGCCATGTTGAGGAAATGCCCATGCCTAGCTGGGTACCTCTTGGCCTTGGGCTGGGAGTTCTACAATCTAATTCCACCCAGGGAGCCCAATGCCCAGAGTTACTAAAGTAATAGCTGGCAGCTTCCTGGAGGACGTGTTGATAGTTTCACTGAGATTTGGCATCTCCAAATGACATGGGGTGCTGTAGTATCCCTGGCATCTTCCAAACTCTTATTTATTTTTTTTTTAAGATTTTTTTTTAGAATTTTTTTAAATTTTATTTATTTATTTATGTGTGTGAATGTATTGTCTGCATGGAGGTTTGTGCACCCGTGTCGTGCAATGCCGTGGAGGTCAGAAGAGGGCGTCGGATTCCCCTGGAACTGGAGTTCTCCTGGAATTGGAGTTGCAGACGGCTCTCAGCCGCCATGTGGGTGCTGGGGATTGAACCCGGGTCTTCTGCAAGAGCAGTCGGTGCTCTTAACCGCCAAACTCTTATTTATATGTGTTAGTCTTAGCCCCAGAACATGAGAATGTGACCTTGTTTTGAGATAAGAGTCTTTAAAGAGATAGTTAAAATCAGCTTATTAGGAAGCTGGGTATGTACATCTGTTGGTATGACATCAGTGAGGGGCACTTCACTCAGGTGGTCTGAGGTGCTTCGACTCAGACCAAACCAGGATTTGTGGCTTTGATGTAGAAAAGAATTTCAGGAGTAGCTAGTATAAAGCAAAGTTGGAGAATCTAGTCAACATATTTTAAGCTGGGCATGGTAATGTACGCTTTTGATCCCAGCACTTAGGAGGCAGAGGGAGGGAGATCTCTGTGAGATTGAGACCAGCCTAGTCTACATAGCAAGTTCCAGGCCAGCTGGGGCTACAGGGACCCTGTCTCAAAAAACCCAAAGCAAAACAAAAACAAAAAAGATATTTAAGTGGGGTGTGGAGGTACATGCCTTTAATCTCAGTACTAGGGAGACAGTCAGATATCTATGAATTTGAGGCTTGGTCTACATAGCAAGTTCCAGGCCATCCAGGGCTACAGAGTGAGACCCTTTCTCAAAAAAAAAAAAAAAAGATTTTAATGTAGGCTTAAGTATGAGGATTAAGAGAAAGAGTAAGATCCACTCAAGCAAGGATATGTGCTCCCCAAGGGAGAGTGGAATAGTAGCAAATCAGGTTCGAGGGTGTGCAAGGGCTCAGGCTCTCCAAGGGAATGTCAGCAATTAATTGTCTTAACAGTAACTATACATTAACACTTTGATTGCTCTCAAGTTATAGCTCTAAAGTTTTTTTTGGGGGGAGTCTTTTTGAGGCTGGGTCTCCCTGTAGCCTTAGCTGGCCTGGAACTCACTATGTAGACCAGGCTGCCCTTGAACTCAGAGATCCACCTGCCTCTTCCTCTGGAGTGCTGGGATTAAAGGTGTGCAGCATCACACCCAGCCAACTCTAAAGGTTTCTAAGTAAGTCGTCGTTGTCCCCGTTCCCTGCCCCCCCCCCCAATAAATGGTGGTGGCTCTTGAGAGACCCTGAATGGAATTATAATCTGATCACATGAAGTCAGAGTACACTGAGCTTGCGGGAGCTTAGCATGTGTCCTTTCCTTATAGATGGATTTCTGATGAGATTCCTAAAAAATTGCAAGTTTATGGCTGGGAAGGGAGAAAGGCCTTAAGCAGGTGTTAATTGTTGCAGGATTCTTGCTTCCCTGCTAGTGAGAGTCTTCAACCAGATTCCTGGGTCTCCTTTTACTTCTCATGTCCTCTAATTCTCCCTCTCTCCATCCTGCCTCAGGCAGAGAGCTCATTTAGCATGTACACAGACCCCTGTTTGTTCAACAGCTTTGAGCTAAACCAGGAGTGTTTACTTCTCATGCAGGAAGCTCTAACCCTAGCACTGCATAAAAAAATACCCTGGGTGCGGTGGTTCACACTTGTTATCCTAGCACTTGGGGGGTAGAGGCAGGAGGATCAAAAGTCTAATGTTATCCTCAGCTACAGTTTGAGGCTAACTTGGGCTATATGAGATCCTGTCTCAAAAAACAATGAGGTTATCAGGAAGACCCCTTACTCGATATAAAGAGGGAACTGGGCCTATGTACACAGAGGAAGGAGTATACACAGACAAAGGAAGGAGGTCACTACAGATGTGGGGGAGGGGCCTCAGAAGAATCCAGCACTCCTACACCTTGATCTCCACCTTCCAGTCCTCAGAACTAGGAGAACAGAGTGTGGGGCTGAGTTCTGGCGTCCTGGTACATGACACAGCTTTTCTAGAGCATGCATCTCAGTCCCAGGCTGCAGTGCGACAGGTCTGAATATGTCCTTGGATTTTCTCCCAGTTTCTTTTTTTTCTGTGGAATCCCCCTGAAGGGGGAAGGGCTCTTCTGAAGTTTCCATCACCCTTCCTACAAAAAGTGCCTCCAGTCTGAGCCTCTGTGGAGGAAGAAGCCAAAGCTCCCAGTCACAGCCTGCCCCTCCTCGACCCTGTTACTGCAGTACTGCCTCTGTCCCAAATACAGCTCCTCCTTACTCTGGAGTGTGATCTCCCCAGGGCCCTCTCCTAACAGCTCTGAAGTCCTCTGGAGCAGGCTCACACCTGTTCCCCCAGGCATTGCCTGGAACTTTCCCAACAGGCATGAAATCTGCTCTCTGCCTCTTAGCCCTAGCCGGCATGGGGGGCATTTGCGTGGACTTGATAGACTGGTCTGGAGCCAGAGTCCTTCCCTGAAGGGAAGAGTGCTTCTGGGCTGGGGCACTGGGGGCTGGGTGTCTATCCAGCCAGCTCTCCTCTGGCAGTAGAAGGGTCTGTAGTCCTCAGTGGACCTAGACACCATCTGCCCCCACTGCTGCATACAGGAGACGGTCTTCCTCTAACCTTCACCTCCCTAACTAGCCTCTACCTCCTTAGCCTCCCACAAGGTCCTCTAGAACCTCCCCTTCCCTGTCCACCTCAGGCGCAGCTATGAGGGATCAAAGGTTGGAGTGACGTCCTTCTGGCATGAAAGGGGTGGGAGCTTGAAAGTGAAAGTAGGGGGCCTGAGTGGACAGTAGGCTGGGGCAGTCCTGTGGCTGGGAAGTTCCAGCTGCTGGTCCTCTGCTTGGGCTGCTCTGGAGGCCCTGTGCCTGAGCCTGGTCTCCGGACTCTGCTCCACTGTCTTCCCCGGAGCTCAGTCTGCTTGGGAACAGTGTCCGCTCACATACCAGGTATGTCCCAGCCAGGTGTGACAGGAGGGTATGTGGGAGCTTTGGGCTGATGGGTGGGGACTCATGGAGCTGAGACTCATGGGTGTGTTGGTGGATTTTCTGGTCAAGGGCCTGGGCTCCAAGCCCAGGCTGGCTGAGGCGGAGTGCTGGCTCAGTCACAGCAGACATACAAATGCACCCCTATACATAGATAACCACACACACTTGCAGAAAACAGACACAGCTACAGCATGTAGACATGCACACAGACACAGAAGACTCAGAGGGACACACACAGCACAGAACAATCACACACGTAGAGAGAGTCTTGGGTTAGCATGCCCACATGTGAATCTAATGCACACATAGTATTTCATAGTATTTCATGTACCACAGGCTCATCCATCACATTAGATCCATTTTTTTGGGGGGGGGGGATCTTTTTGAGACAGGATCTCCCTGCAGTTCCAGCTGTCCTGAACTCACTTTGTAGACCAGGCTATCCTTGAACTCAGAGAGATCTGTCTGCCTCTGATGTTAGATCCACTGTTAGTTCTTTTTAATTAATTTTTTTGAGCACTGGCTACTTATCAGCTATCTTTGGGGCTGGGTCAGGCTCATTCCCTGCTCCAGGGAGCTCTAGGTCAAGTGACAGAAATATCTTAGACCATGTTAACTATTGTTTAGTCATAGGAAAAGGCATGCTCAGGGCTGGGGCTAGACCCAGGAAAAGATATCCTTGACTGTGTTCTGGGGTGTAGCTGGTGAGAGGAGGCTTCTTCTGGGAGGAAGGGACCTGCAGAGGTGTCGGCTTGGGAAGGTAGAGTTTTTTTTTTTAATTTTTTTTATTTCTGTATGTGTATGAATGTACTGCCTGCATGCAAGTTTGTGCACCCGTGTCGTGCAATGCCGCGGAGGTCAGAAGAGGGTGTCGGATTCTCCTGGAACTGAGGTTCTCCTGGAATTGGAGTTTCAGACGGTTCTCGGCCGCCATGTGGGTGCTGGGGATTGAACCCGGGTCCTCTGCAAGAGCGGTCGGTGCTCTTAACAGCTAGGCCATCCCTCCAGCCCCGGGAAGGTAGAGTTGAGGTCACTACTAGCAGCGAGAGGAGCCTGGACAAAGGCCTGGAGGAAGGGTGAGCTCTAGGTGGACTGAGGGGGGATGCGGCTAGGATAGAGTGCGCCAGGCCTTTGTAGGAGACTTGGGTGCCAAGCTAAGGAGAAATCTACCTCCGTGGGCAATGACAGTCCAAGACTGTTTATATTTTGGCTGCTGTGAAGGGAGCCAGTATCTTTTTCCTTGCGGTTCTCATCCTCAGCCTTTCACCACTGTGCTATCCCCACAGCCCGGGAGCCAGTATCTTTTTAAAATAGGTTTGGCTGGCATATAGCACAGCTACTGACTGCATTTGCAAAATCAACCCATGAAATTCACTAAACTCCTGTTAGCGCCCTTAATATTCAGTCTCAGATACTCTAAGCAGATAATGGTGCACTCAACAAAAGTGAGTCTTTTTTTTGTTCTCTCATATTTGCAGCTCTTGGTGATATCTCTTGCTTGTTGCTTTAACTCGCTCTCTCAATCGAACATTGAGGAGGAGGGTTGAGACCACTTATCCTCTTCCTGTTCCTTATTTTGGGGCATAGACTCCTAGCTTGCAAGGAAATCTTTCAAGTCAGGCCTGGGTTGTCAACAAGCCCTCCCTGGCTTCCCCAAGGGTGGGGCTTACAGGAGTGAGGTAGGAGAGCGCCGACAAGCTGCAGTCAGTAGCAGGTGGCAGATGTGGAGGCAGGTGTGCCACAGCTGGCCTGCAGTGCTTATTCCTGGGGCTTTGAAGGATATGGGGGATGGCCTAGTCCTTAGGGTAGGGGGGATATGGAGAATCCTGGGGGAACTGGGAGCTGGGAGCTGGGAGCTGCTACAAGAGGCAAGGGCCATGAAAATGGGATGGGACCAAGGCTGGTATAGGGAGGGCGGAGAAGTCTAGACCTGAACTCTTGGTCACAGCTAGAGTGGCCCATGGTGACTTTTCCTGCTTCTGTCAAGTGGCGGGGCATCCTGACTCTGGATCTCTGTCAGTGTTAAACCCCAGTCAGGGAGTGGTAGCAGTGGAAGCAAAGATGAACCTAGGGATTCAAAGCAGGGCTGTGAATGCCAAGCTGTGAGGCTTGGGTAGGCCTGTGCCTAGTTGGGGCCATGAAGTGGATCAAAGCAGAGAAATGACCCATTTGGATTGAAGAAGGTCAAGGAATGTTTGAGAAGTTGCTGAGGGCTACAGAGTCAAAAGTGAGGTGGCTGCAGACAGAGAGGCCACCGTGGCCCGTCGGTACAGGCCTTTGGCATGAGAATGGCTGAGCAGCCTCAGTGAGCCTCAAGTCTACACCTGTATAAGCTGCCATGAAACTCACCTGCCCAGGTGCCCCTCCTTACCTGGAACTTGTCCCCCAGACTCCTGTGGCAAGGACTGCCAAATCCGACCCCATCTTTAGGTCCTTTACAGGGAAAGAGTTCCCAGGGCAGCACCAGCAGTCTGGTGCTCAGAGACACCACTAACTATACTGGCTTCTTAGAGAGACCTGGTTGATTTAGGATTCCCTGCCCCCCAGGCTGGGTGAAATCCCCCCAGCCAAGCTGGGCCCACCTTGTCCTTTCCCAATACCACTGTGTCAGGAAACCCAAAGAACCCAGCTGGTGCAGTCTGGGCAAGAACCTGCTCTGCACCACATTCTGTCCTGAGGTGCCATTTCCCATACCAGGACTGAAGGGGGCCAGGGAAGGAGAGGGAAGTCAGCCAGCTGTGGGTCAGATCTGTGCTGTCCTTGTCAGGGTGCTGTCCCTGAACTCTGATGCTAGGGCAGGATGGTGACCTGTGGCCAGGGTGGGGCTGACAAGAGTCTCATCAATCACCTGAGCCTACCTCCTTGCCCTGGGCCTCCTTCCAGCTGCTGGTGGCCTCTGGCACTCAAGAAAGGTCACTTGGACTGCTCAGCTGACTCTGGACAGACACCTTTGCTAGAGGGCTAAGGGGCTGGGCCCCAGACAAGTGGACTCTCAGGGAAAGGCAGCTTCTTCCTGATTCAACCAGGGGTTTGGCCCTGGCTTCCGCTTGTGTTTGTCACAGTGTTTGATACCGTAAGGAGCCCTGAGGAGGGCTGGGGGCTGAGCTTCTGATTGGTCTAGTCCTTCTTTTGGTTAACTTTCTGCAAGAGTGAAGGGAAAGCTTGCTGGTCCAATACCCTCCCCCACCCACGTCTGGCTTGCACAATGTGGTGGGCAGGAGGTTCCAGTGGCCAGCAAGGCTGTCTCTTCTGTCCCACCCCTCAGCTAAACATAGGCCAGAAAAGCAAACAGCCAGGATGCTCACTGGAAGGGAATGAGATGTAGTGGTGCCTAGCAAGGGCCTGGGGAGTATGTGTCCCCCATGCCCTTGAGACCCCCACCTCCCTCTCTGTGGTGGAGGTCCGGGTATGCAGAAGGGGAGATGGAGTTGCTCCGAAAGTATAGGGATTCCTCCAGGCCCTGGAGGGGGGTTAAATATAGATACAAGGCCCTTCCCACGCCTTCCCTTCAGGCTGTGTGCTGGTGATAAGGAGTCAAGTGGCCAGACCAGGGCCTTAGGGCACCACTGTGCCCTCCTCCAGCTCCGAGGTACCGAGGGGATGCTTCCTGACAGGGTCCCTGTCCTCCTGTGTGAGCAGAAGTAGTCTTGCCTCTTGTGCTAAAAGCGGGTAAGCCAAGGTCTCTGGATGGGTTAAAGGGGACTGACTGCTGGAGGGACAAGGAGACGTTAGGCCTTAGAATCTGCAGCACCAGAAGCCCAGGATGTAGCTACTGGGCTCTCTAACTCAGCAAAAGGAGGCTACCTGGGGGGGGGGGGTCCTGGCACCAGGGAAGGTATCCTGATGGTCAGGCCCCTGAGTCTGACCACACCCCAGAGGGCTTGCCCATTTGTCTGTTTTCCAGGACCGGCACCCTCCAGACCTCTTGAGTCTCCTTCTTACCCCCAGCTCCCCTCCTGTGAAAATGGCGTTGCCACGAACAGTGACCCCTGGCCTGGAGCTTCAAAGCTCCAAGCAACCTGGTGAGCTACAAACCCCAGCTCAGGCCACCCGGTGGTCCAGCAGTGTGGAAGTACCCAGCACCCACCAGGAGGACACAACAGTGCCTGGCCTGAGGAACCGGAACTTCTTCCAGACCAGCTTGCAAGCTTCAATCCGCGCCTCCAAGGAGGCCACGAGCCTGTTCAGGCGAAGCTCCCGCTCCCTGTTACAGACCTTGAGACACAGCAAGTATGCAGGTCAAATTGATGACCACCCTCAAGTCACTGCTATGCCAGAGGAGCACCCCAAGGTCATAGATGGTGTCAGCCTACAGTCATCTATTGGGATGAGACCTAAGGATCTGGAATCCCAAGCAGGTAAGAGTCTCACATAACACTGAGAGGAAATAGGCCATACGGGCAGCAAGGTATCCCAACCAGTTCTTGCAGCCCAACTTTCTCAGACCCTGCCTTCAACACAGCTGCCCCCCACACTTTTCTAGTGTCTTCACAAGGGGAGCTCCCATCTCCCAACACACACACACACCGAGCAAGCAAGAACCTCTAGTGACTTGTTTAATGTTTTCACAGATGGACAGTAGAGAAATAGGGTTCGAACCCCCCATACAGTCATGTTCTACATGACTGTAGAACAGTGACACATTCATGGCCTTTCACAGCCTGGCCCTAGCCAAACAGCCTAACCAAAGGGACTGATCCTCTCTGAACACAGGGTCACAGAGGTTCATGGAAGCTACCATTTCCTAGAGGGAGAGGCTGCTGCTTATAGGAAGACAAATTGACTTGAACTCTGCAGGAGACTCCCAGAGCATGAGGCTGGCAGAGAGCTGACTAACTCTGGGCATTAGCATAGGAGCCTGGCCACTGCAGGACACACCCAGCCTGAGCTCTGACCCTGTTAGATAGGCAATTACAGCTACACATGAGGCTGGCAGGGCTGGGATCGAGGATGGGAGTGGGGGTTGGGCAAGGTAGAAGGGACTTTGCAGCCAGGAGCTGACCCAAATTGCCCCTTTCCTCTGAGTTTGGGGGCCTGGGTCTGCCTCTAATAGTGAGAACTATTTGCAGGTGGAGCAGTTCAATTTAGGCATAGGGCATCGGGGCAGGAATCAGACGGCCCAGTCCACGGCTCTGAATGCAACTTACCCGCCTTGGTTCGCACCAGGAACCTGGGTTGGTCCGTCTCACAGCCTCTTCTCTCCTCCACGCTTGCAGAAGGGAAATCCGTGGCGGACCTCATCACTGAGCGGCAACTGCTGGAGGCCTTCGGACGTCTGCGGCATCTGGAGACCAAGCTGGTGGAGGAGAAAGCCTCCCGCACCTTTGAGCAAGACCCCACAGCCTATGCACGGCGCGCTATGGACCTTTGCCTACTTTATGACGGACTGGCCGCGGAGATAGGCGCAATTGTGCGCGAGACGCTGGGCTCGGAGGGCCTGGATCCAGCCACTCTCGAGGAACTGGCCCACGTGGTGCGCGCCGAAGAGGAGGCCCACCCGGCTGTACCAGACGACGGTGACTTTCTGAGAACGCCCCGCCATTGGCGTAAGCACTGGGAGGACGCGGTGCGGAGGAGCGCGCAGGAGCGGGTGCAGGGGGCACGCGCAGGGGTGACGTCGGGGGCTGCGGAGGGCTCGTCCAACCTAGCCCAGCTTCTGGCTGAGCTTGGTGGTGTGGTTCGCCACGACCTGAAGAAGGTGCGATTGGAGGTGCAGCCCGCTTATGAGGCCACCGACTTGGCGGTGTGGGAGACCTACTTGAGTGCCTTCCACCGCGCAGTGGCCCAGCGGCTGCAGGAGCTTGCGCTGGACGCCCGAGGCTGTGAGCAGCTCTACGTGCTGCTGGACTGGGCCGCCAATGTGTACGGCAGGTGAGGCCTGAGCTAGGTAGGGCACCCAAGGCACGAGTGGATACCACTGCCCACGGATACGGCCGTGGGAGCACAGGGCACCTTTCTTCTCCACTTCTTCCCTGGCAAAGGGCTGGGGATGGGGTGCCAGGACGACTGGGGGCTTTGACAAATCCTCTCCTTTGAATTACGCTCTGTATTTCCAACCTAGGCTTTCCTAAGAGGCTACCACCATGTACAGCTTTCCAAAGCTGGAAGGTCTCCGAGGGGGGCTTCCCACCAGACAGAGGACCAATGTTAGCCCATAGTGCATTGGAAAAGGGAAGCTTTCCAGGCAGGCCACAGTGTGGGTTCCTGCCATTTCTTTGGATTGGTATTTACAAGCAAGATGCAGCCTGCTGGGGGCTTCCACCCTGGCTCTGCTGTGTGATGAGGGTGCTTTAGCCTCCAGCCCACAGGCAGTACCTGGGGGGGAAGGCTGACCCAGCTCCTTGAATTGCTGTGTGGTCTCAGGCCATACCAACCTCTCCCTGGAATGTCCTGGTGTGGGTTAGATGGTGATGGAACTGTGAGGTGGGAGGGGGGTGGTGCTTAAAGTCTTGGGTCTAGGTCCCCCATGAAGGTTGAGGTCACATCGAGGCTGCCTGGCAGAGGTCCATCTGGACAGCCCCTTAAGTGTTCTGAGCAGACCCAGCTGGTTGCTTGAGTGCCAAGAAACCCAGCTGTCAGAAGCTTCCCAGAAGAGAGGTGGTAGCATAGGCCCCTGGAGGGCATGGGGCGGAGCATGGCACCAGAAATCCAAGTACAGGGTCCAGAGTGATGGTTTTAGACTTTGAGCCTAACTGGGGGGCAGGGGGTGCTGCAGCATCAGAGGCCTGCCTGGGCTGGTCCTCAGCCATCCCCTCACCTACCCTGCTTTTCAGCCCTGACTTTCTTGGTGCTCCAGACCTGGCACTGTGTACTGAACCTCTCCCCCGACTCCTTGAGCCTGCCATATGGGCAAAACTGGAGAGTGACTACACTAGCTTCCTAGAGGTAAGACTGGGAAGGGGCCAGGCTAAAGGGGGCTGGGTCCATCGGGGACTTAAATGCCCAGGACCCTGGTTGTGTGGACTGTGGCTGGCTTTGTAGGCATGAGTTGATTGGTGACCAAAGTGTGTGTGAGTGTGTGTGTGTGTGTGTGTGTGTGTGTGTATGTGTATGTGTGTCTCCCTGAGGGAGGAAGATGGGGTTCAGAAGGCAGGGGCACCCTCATCTTTTTCCTGGAAGGGTCTCATCCAAGCCCATGCTAACCCCACAGACCAAGATCGAGAGCTGCTTCGACAATATCTTGCAGCTGGAGTGGAGTCGCTGGGCGGCCGCTGAGGCCCCGGAAGTGCTGCAGGGCCTCTACCGCGCACCTGTGTCCATCGACGTGCACATGGTGCGGGGCGGGGGGTGGGGGGGGCAGAGGAGGGGGCGTGAGGGCTCAGAGCTACGCACTGCCGTCCTAACCATCCCTCCCCATTAGACGGGAGCTTGACCCCCAGCCCCGTGGGGACGACCAGGACGCCTGGGGCAAATGGGCAGGATAGAGTCTGTTGGGACTGGGGCCATGAGAGCTGCGGAGAGTCAGAAAAGAATGGGCTGGGTCCCAGACTCGACTCCCCTCCTGTGGCACCCGTTGCAGCTGGTGGCCGAGCACGTGAAGGCGGCGGGCGCCATCTCTGCGGAGCTGGAGGCCACTACCCTGCAGATCTGCGCGCGAGCTCTCGGCCTGTTCGTGCCCAGGTGAGGTGCATTCCCGGCCAGGGCTGGGTGGAAGGACCTGAGGGGAGCGCAGGAGCGCAGGTCCAGCGTGGGAGGAAAGCTCCTTTCCCGTCCTCAGGTTTCAAAAAGCTTTTCTGGAGTCCAAGGCTGTGAACGAGTGCTACCTGGGCGCCTACATTAACGCCTGCGTGGAACTGAGGTAGATCACCCGGCTCCCCCGCGGGGTGCTTCCCGGAGAGGCCAGCAGGGGGCGCGCGAGCTCCGGAATCGCGATCCGCAGACGCAGGGGCTTGTGCTGCACTCCACCCGGGGTGGAGGGAGGCATTTGGTCCTATCCAGTGCACACAGGGGGGAGGGGGACGTTTAGTTCTATGAGTCTGCATTTTGAAAGTCCCTGAGAATTTTGGGGATTGTCCCTTCTCTTCCCTTGCCCTGCCATGCCCAGCAGAGGTGGGGTTCTGGAACCGATGCAGGGCTTCAAGGCCAGCAGAGGCTCAAGAGTCCGGCAGCCATATTTCCTCCCATCATCGCATCCCCGTCTTTTTCTGGGGATACTTCTCCTTGGAGAAGTTCCCTCCATGAAATCCCACTCCGGGTGATCTTAGAATGAACTCTGGGGGCCCTCTGCCCTCAGAATGCAAGGCCCTCTATGGCTGACAGGGACCAGACTGTGGGTCATCGTGCCTGCCCCCTCAACTGCAGACCTGCTAGCCTGGGGAACGCAGCACAGCAGAAGGTGCAATCTGTGGGCCACCCTATGGGCTCCAATTCCATCTCTGCCAGTTGCTGGCACTGTGACCTGGGGCACACACACCACTTCATCTCCATGCCTCTTCTTCCTCATCTAACAACAGAATCAGAGCATGAGTTCTTTGTGAGCACTTACACACAGCAGACCCTATGCTCCAGCTTTAGCAGTCCCATGTTTGACTTCCCAAAGCCAGTGTAACCAGGTACAGATGAGTGAGTAGAGGCTGGTGCAGCCATAAGGCATGCAGCTAGGACTTGAATCAGTCCTGGTTCCAAAGAGAGGCCTAACTGGTTCTCAGCACTGGGTGGTAGGGAGGTCAGACAGCCCCATGGAGCATTGTTCACCCCTTAATAGGCAGTGACCCCCACCATGTGCTATGTGCTTGGGTTATGTACTGTGGGTGCAGCCTGGCCCTCAGTTTTCTCAACAATACAATGGGAATATTGTCATCTTCAGAGACACTGGAGGTCAGTGGACATTTGGTGCCAGGGATGACTATGCTACTATGTCCCATCACCACAAAGCATGGAAAGTTGTCCCAAACTGCCAGAGGGGACCTTGCCCATGGAACTCTGCTACCACCCCACCATAGGGGACCTTGCCCATGGAACTCTGCTTTCGTGGCTGCTACTTTGTGCCTCTCCAGGGACTGCCCTTCACAAATGAACAGAGCCACTGAAGTGCCTAGCCTGCAGGGCTATGCTGGGGCTTTGTCCCCAGCCTGCTTTCCCTGGTCCAGCTCACTGCTTGTCTTGGCCCCTCCCAGGACCAGTCTCCTGGCCAGGTTCCCTGGAACTGTAAAGGAACTGGAGAAGCCCCTAGTGGATGCCACCAGGAGCTTCCAGAAGCACTTGCTCCAGATTGTACAGCGTGATATGCAGGTGAGTGAGACACTTTCCATGCCCAGCAGACAGCATCTTTCCCTGGAGATGACAGTCCAGGACCGAGCATTCATTTCCCCAAATGAGTGCTCAGCTGAGTAGGGGCAGTTAAGAAACTCGTATCATTTCACTGCAGTCCCTCCCTCTCAGTGGTCAACGCCCAATCCCTGGGATGGTAAGGCCAAGGAACAGGACCTAGGCCCCTTGGTCAGCCACTCAAGGTGTTTCCAATACATGCCCTAAGCCTGGCAAGACACTCAAACTCAACCCACCATCACTGGAGGAGGCATTCTGGGAAAGGCCCAGTGATCTGTGGCTAGAAGAGAGGATGGCCGGAGAGAGCCCAATAGTGAAAGAGGTGAGAAATGGTGCAGAGCTCACTGTGTGGCCCTCTATCCCTAGCCACTATTTAAGGTCCTATACACCAAGAGCTGGCTCACGCAGGACACACTGTATCCCCTCATGGACAAGGTGGTGGACTTTGCAGGTCATCTCAAGCATGTGACTGTACCCCTGGCTCAGGTACCAGAAGTGTGGTGGTTGGTATGGATGTGCCCAGTGCCAATGCCTTTGATCCTGACTGGGCCTTCACCCCACCAGGAGACTCTTCAGGAGGTGCACCGATATGTGGTCCGGGAGTACCTGGGACAGGTGCTGAAGCCGCATGAAAGGTTCCGGGGCCCAAAGCGTGTGAATGGAGCCCATAAGATGAGCCTGGATGCCCAGGCCATTAGCAGCACCTTCCAGGGCTTGGTAGGAGCAGCATCTGTCTGCACTGGCAAGCCCTCCAACCAGAGCCTCCTATTCTCAGCTCCTGAGGCGGGTTCGGGAGCTGGTAGCTCCACCATGGGGGGGAGGGGGCAGCAGCAGAGAGTTTAGACTCAATAGGGCCCAGATGGGAGGACCCTCACCCCATGAGATGGGCAAGGCCTTGGAGGGGGCCTCTCCGCACTCCTGACTCCCCAGAGCCCTTTGAGTGGTGCTCAAACTCCTTATCTGGGCTGCTGGTCTCCCATTGGTGATAGATTCCAGGCAGCACTTCCAGGCTCCGGTTTCCAGTCTACTCTATCAGGAAGACATCTCTGTTGAATCTGGCCTTGGAGATGAGCCCCGGTTCCCGGGTCCTCATGACATTCTCTGTGTGCACACCACCCATGCAGGGGCGTGGGTTGGGTGCAGCAAGGCAGTAAAGGGGTTGCAGGCAGACACTGTTTGGGGAGGTGGCTCTCAGCACATCTCCTGGTCTCCGCAGGGCTCTGAAGCCACTTGGCTGGAGCAAGCCATCCCGTGCGTGGCAGAGATCCTGGGTGAGACTTATAAAGACCACATCCCGCGGCACCTGGAGACGCTGGTGCGGAGCTACCCCGACATCAGGTTCGCAGATACCTCCTCCCCAACTAGATTCTGTTCCAGTGACCGGGGCAGACACCGGAGAGTCCTGGCGGCTAAGGGTGGGCCGAGGGTGATCGGAGGGAGCGAGCTCGGGTTGCGCAGACTCCTCAGAACCCGGTGAATGGAGGGCGAGCGAGCCACTGTTCTCCACCGCCGGGCGTGGCCCCCATCCTGGGGAGCAAACCCTCTCTGGAAGCCCCGAGATGCTTGAGGCCCCGTTAGCAGGAAGGAGGCGGAGATCCGGGCTATGAGGGCCACTGAGTCATCGGAGCCCTGGAAATCCGGTTCAGCGTTCTCCAAGAGCTTGGCAATTCCGGGATGCTGAGCCCGCAGAAGGCCCGGGCTCAGCCCCTTCCCTGGTTCTCCGCTGCCCCAGCCAGCCTGCTTTGCCAGTTTGGATGCAGGTGTCCTGCCCCCTTCTGAGACTGGAGAGTTTCCCTCCTGCCCCTTGGAGTTCCCCAGCTTGGGTTTGGCCCTCCCTCCCCGGGTCCCAGCTGGAGAGGTGGTGGGGTGGGAAGCCCCTGAGCACTGCCTTTCTCCAGCCCTCTACCTCCTTCCCTGCGCTGCCCGTCGCCCCCTTCTGCCCCCCTGTTGGCCCCCCTCCACACCCCCCTTGCCAGTTTCTGGAACCTGCCCTGTGGCCTAGACTCCTCCTGTGCCTGTACAGAGGCCTCTGCGTCTTTGACCCAACTCCAAGAATGCTGGGTGAATCACACTTCCTCCCAAGCGGGGGTTCCTGGCCCCATAAAGGGCTGAGGGTGTGGGGAGGGGGTGGCTACTCTGCAGTGAGGGCCCCCATGTCTCTGCAGGCTTGACCACATATTGGCCATCTTGGCACTTCGGAGACTCGGCCGCAGTCGGAACCAGAGCCTCTTGCAACATGCCCGAAACCTGATGAGGGCAGCGGCTGAAGCTAAGCCCACCCCAGACCGGGTGCTCTTTGAGGAGATTGAGGTGCCCACCTCCGTGGACCTGCTCATCACCTGCATCTAGGGCTGGGTGGCAGGCAGTTGCCTGGTGGGCAGAGGGAGGGCCTGTCAGCCTCCCCAGCCTGACCCCAGACCAGGAGCTCAGTGAGTCACTCCCTGGCCCTACCCCCACCCCTGAAGCCATGGAATTTTTTTCTTCAGCCATACTGGGCTGCTCTGCCAGAGGGAGCCAGGGGTGAAGGCATTCCAGGCATTTGTGGGAGAGATTTAGAGGAAGGTGGAGGCTCCTTGCTGGACTTCCTGCCTGGGAAGGCTCCCCTGTCTAACTGTTCAGCACACCCCTAATGTGGAAGTAAAGGGCTGAGTATTTATTCTAAAAATAAATGTCAATTAAAATAGTGCCTCCCTAAGATGGAGCAACTATTAGGAGGAGTGGCCCAAAGGTTCTGTGGTGACTCCAGCTGGTAGGAAGTCCCCTAGAGTGCCCACTGTACAAATGGGAGGACGGAGATAGGCCCAGAGCTGGGAAGGCTCCAGCCTGTGGCTGCAGAACAAAACTGGCCTTTGCCTGGACACTGGATTCAGGAGCTCAGGTACCAAGTTGACCTTGCCCAGCAGGGATGGGCAGTGCTTCTCCCTCCCCCCACACACCCCATTCTAGGCAGGTCTGAACCCCTGGTGAAGGATTGTTCAGCAACTTGAGGTATTTGGGTTATCTGTGGGAGGGACTTCCTAGCAATGAAAGTTGTCAGGTTACTGGGGGGAGGGGTGTCACCCACTGGGTGTGTATGGGGTGGGGAGGTAGTTATGCAGTCTTCAGCCAAGGAGACACTTCCAGGAGGCTGTACCACTGTGCACCTCCATTCCAGATTTGGGCTCCAATGTGTCTATAGCCTCAGAGACAAGGCCTGGGACCCATTCGGATTGGCAGCTTCAGTTTCCAGGGAGACTGTGACATGCTGCCCTGCCCCAATGATGTCCAGCAGGCTGACCCTGTCTCTCTGGATCTGACCCTGACACTGGCTGGCATGGAGTCAGGTCACTGCAGGGGGACTGGGGTCCCAAAAGCCCAGTGAAGTTTCCTCCCTGCAGTATAGGACCAGGCAGGGTCCTGGAAGAGTGCAGTGCAAGGTGAACGGGTGCTTTTCCCAGCTCTCCCTGGCCCTGCTTCCTGTGCTGTGGACAGCCATGGGGCAGTGCGAAGGCCGATCTGCCCCTTCTCCCTATCCTGGGCCTGGAGCACAGAGCCACATCTGAGTCTTCTAGGGGTCCCGGGTTGAGTGTTTAAGATCCTTGGTCCCCTCTGGTTGCAGGTGTCAGGGGCAGAGTAACCCCCTCTCCCCAGTGAATATCAGAACTGGAGGTCAGAGGCAGGACAGCCCTAGTGGGGAATATCCAGACCTCCCCAGGGAGGGGGTAGGCAGGGCAGGAGTGAGGAAGTGGAGAAACAGCCAGCAGAGGACAAGGAAGGGCCTTGAAACCTTGTAACCTGGGATTGGGGTGTGAGGTGCGCCTCTGACACTAGGGGAGGGTCTGAGGGAGAAGTGGGTGATTTACTAACCAGACGTCCCTGTCTTATCCCACATGTCCCTGCAGTGGCCATCAGTGTCCCACTGGCAGTACAGACAGGGTTCCAAAGGGGTCATATAAGAAGCCTTACCTGCCCTGGACCTATCTAAGTTCTCCCCAGAGAGCCCCTTACCTCTCACCCTACCTGTGAGTCCCAGGTCCCTCTCCAGTTCTATTAGGGCTCTATCCCAGATTCCTGCCCCACTAAGCCTTGTGACTGGCTGAGCATCCCAGCCAGGCTGGGAGGAAAGGGAAGTCTGGTCCTGGCTCTGCCGCTGTCCAGTCAAGAGCCTATAGGCAGGTTCTTGTACCTGGCTGTGCCGCAGTGTTTCCAGCTGTGAAATGGTCATGCTGTGAATGGCCAAGCTAGGGAGGGTAGGATAAGGCCCTCGGCCTCCCCCATGACTACTCATCTCCCGAGAGCTCAGCCAGACCATGATCTGCAAAACAATGTTGAGGGGGTCCTGAGCAAGGCTGTGGGGACCCTCGAGTGTCCCTTAGAGCCTTAGGTAAGTGGTGTCACTAGTTAGGGAAGACTCCCAAGGAGGTAGACAGATGTGCCTAAGGCTAAGCAACCTGGAGCCAACCAGCGTTTCACATTGCCAGGGAACGACTTGGGCCTAGATCTTAGAGGCTCAGGACTTCTTCCTGAGGATTTTAGACCCGTGGACAACAAGTTGGGGTTTCCTGGCAGGAACTATGATGCTTGCACTTCTTTCAAGGAACATCAGTGTATATGCCCCTGTGTACATATTCCTGAGAGCCTGGCAGTGGCTGGGCAATGTTGTCTTCCCAGGGCCCAGTCAGGGGAGATGGAGGACAAGGATATAGTCAAGGAGTCCAGAGACAGAGGGCAGGCTCAGGGGGTACTATGGGCCACCTCAGGTCTAGGCTCTTGGCTCCCGGCCATTTAACCCAAAGAATGAGATTCGCCTTGGGACCCTCCATCCCCACTATCCCCAGGAGACTCCCTAGGCCGCGCTCCACTCTGGGTCAAGCTTGGGGACAGGAACTGACTCTCAAAGCTGTCTTGGGACTTGTTGCCTGGTTATCTAGCTATATGTGTCCTGGATAGCTTTAGTGTCAACTTGACACACTTGGGTTGAGGGAGCCTCAATTGGGGAATTGCCTCCATTGGACTGGCCTATGCCCATGTCTGTGGGTTTTTTCTTGATTTTGACTGATGTGGGAGGGCCCAGCCCACTGTGGGTGGTGCCCCCCTGGGCAGGTGGGTGTGTACTGTATAAGAAACGAGGCTGAGCATGGGCCAGGGGAGCAAGCCACTTAAAAGCATTCTTTCATGGCCTGTGCATCAGCTCCTGCCCCTAGGTTCCTGCCCTGAGTTCCTACCTGGGGCTCCCTAAGTGATGAACTGTGACCCGAGAGATAACCAAATAAACCCTTTCCTCCCCAGGTTGGTTTTGGTCAGAGTGTTTTGTCATAGCAATTGAAAGCAAACTAGATCAATGCGTATGTGTGCTGTGGATTTACTAGCCCCTGTCAACACCCTAAACCTGTGCCCCAAGATAGAACCTGTGCCCAGCCTCCTTGCCCCTCTCACAAGCAGGGCAGCCTGGGACCGTCCTCTTTGCCTCGTAAGTTCAAAGTCCAGCTCTTGCCAGCTTTCCCTGGTCCCCAACCTATGCCTGGCCCCATGTCTCCACTACTCTTCCCTCCTAGTAACTTGGCTGGTTTCTCACAAGGCCTTCTATGAGGATCTCTCTCCTTCCTAGTCCCCTGGGCTCAGGCCCAGCTTGCTTCAGTGTGGCTTGCTAGAACATCCACAAGAGCAGGGGACATGGGTCTGTTGTCTGAACCCTCAGTTTTCTGAGCTGAATTCAGTCCCTGCATCTATAACACAGGAAGGAGTGACCAGCAGAGGGGACATGGGGGAAGTCAGGCTGTCAGATCCTGGTGTGAAGGTACTGGCTGAGGAGCTGGTCTGTCACCTTCGTGCCTTCCCAGCCTCTCCCTCTTCCTTCCTGCTGACCCTTGCTCCTTCCTTCCTGGCCCCCAGACCTCCGCAAGCAACATTCATGGGGGGGGGCACAACTTCAGTGGCTGTGAGGTGCTTCCTGCAGAGCCCATCGCCACTGATCAGACGGCAGGGTCTGAAGACTCCATTTCCAATCTCACTTCCTTTGTACACACCCCCCCAAACAAAAACCCCACAAAAACCCTTGGGAAATGCAGCAGAGCTCAGGAGTCTCCCACCATCCATTGTTGGTCCTGGGGGAAGGACAGAACTGGGCTGCCCCATGATACTGCCTTTTCTAACTAATCTGAGCGGGAGGCTGGGCAAGGTCTGTACTGGCCATGGAGATAAGGACCCCAAATGGTTGCAAGTGCTGACAGCTGATCCCACAGAGCTGCAGGGCTTGGAGCCTGTCCTACTTGAACGGATGATGCGCTCAGGGATTGGTGGGGGTGCGGGGAGGTAGTGATGAGCATGGCCAGGGGCTCAGCCCAGCCTCCTGGAGCCCATGTTCTTCTGAAACTCATGAAGGGAACTTAAATGACATCAGCCTCATTTCACTCTGTTTTGAGGCCCTACAGGGCCTGGACCAGTTGCTGTAAAGGTGTTTCCTCCAAGGGACATCCTTTTGTCTGTTTAGAGACAGATCTACCACCTACTCACCTTTTAAAACATTTGTCAAGTGTTTTCATTTCTTAAATTTGAGAAAGGGTCTCATTTATGTTCCCCTGGGTGGCCTGAAACTTGCTATGTAGACCAGGCTGGCCTTAAATTTACAAAGATCCTGCTGCCTCTGCCTTCTGAGTTGTTGGGATTACAGGTGTGTGCTATGCTACCTGGCAAGTGTTTTTCAACTTTAGTAATGTTTTGGGTAGTACTATATTCACAGAGGTCAAAATTTAAAGGGCATGTAAGGGGCTAGAGAGATGGCCTAGCCGTTAAGAGTGCCAACTGTTCTTGCAGAGGACCGGGGTTTGATCCCCAGCACCCACATGGCAACTGAGAACCGTCTTTAACTCCACTTCCAGGGGAATCCGACATCCTCTTCTGACCTCCTCGGCATTGCACAACACGGGTGCACAAACCTACATGCAGACAGTACATTCATACACATAAAATAAAATAAAATAAAGGGCATGTAAAAGACACAGGATTTTAAAGATTATCAGGATTAGGAATGTGGCTCAGTAAAAAGCCCTGGGTTTAATTTCTGGCACCACATAAACCCAGTAAATGGTGTATGATCGTAATCTTAGCACTCTTGAGCTAAGGGTAGGAGAGGCAAGGGGTTCAAGGTCATCTGTGAGAGAGCCAGCCTGGAATATGTGAGATCCTGCCTATAAATAATAAATAAATAAATAAATAAATAAATAAATAAATAGTCTCTTATCACTTCCCGCCTTACAGAAGTGATGCTTGAGCAGGGAATGTGCCTGACAGGCGAGATTTCTGGCATCACCGAGAAGCTAGATTCTGCTGGAGGTCGTTGGATTGGAGAATAGGATGATCTAAAAATCAACCCACTTCAGGATGCTGGGAACGAGAAATGTCAAGGGGGTGTGCTGTTTTGGGGGGTACCCACACATGTACCATGATTCTTGACCTACCAGGTCCCTGTGGAGTCACTCTATGGTTAAGTTAGCATCTAGATACAGATAGCCTGGGCAGGAATCCCAGCTCCATAGGTTCCCTGCTCTTTGACCCTGGGCTCTGTCTTCCTGTGTAAAATTGAGAGCACTGGGTCTGGAGAGATGGCTCAATGGTTAAAAGCCCTGGCTGCTCTTGCAGAGGATCCAGGTTCTGTTCCCAGCTCCCATATGGCAGCTAACAATCAATCATCTGTAACTCCTGTTACGGATGCGAGTGAGAGCCACAGACACACGTGACAGAGCTCCCCAAGCCTCCACCCCTTCATGACACTCTCAGCACTCCTGGCTGTCAGGCAATGGGTGGTGGGGAGGTACCTACAGCCTTGTAGCAGGCTTGCTCCCACCCTGGGCCAACTGTAAGGTCTGGGTTCCCAGGAAAGCTGTTACCTCATGGCCAGCCTGAGCCACGGGGAGAAACCTGAATGGATCAAGTTCCTTGGCTGATTCTTGTAAATCACTCTGGGTCAGAGAAGAGCCCATGGCAGGGAGGGGCCTGCAAGAGTAGGAACTTCGCTTACATCACTGCCTGAGAGCCATTGTGTAAGGCTGGCCTCTTTTTAATTAAAAATATGGGTTGGGGGAGAAGAGCCCATGTCTGCAAGTTCCAGCAGGGCTGGCGCCACCAGGAGCCCCCCTGTGTCACACTTCTTGGGAGCCCGACTGTCTCTTGAGGGGCCTTAAGTTCAGTGAAGAAATTGGACCAGGCTCACTGAGTCTCTCTGAAACCAGATCGCTTTAGGCTCAGCTTCCCATCTGACAAACACAAAATGAGCCCTTGGCTTTGTAACCTCCTGGGAAGATGCAGAGAGGGGCTGCAGCTGAATAGCTTACAGTGGAATGGGGGGGCACTGGCTGCTGGTGGGTGAGAGGGCGTGTCCTTTGGTCAGCTGTCCTGGTCACACCATAATCCTGGGGAAGTCAGCGGACTCCAGCGCCTTGCAGCTGCAGATGTCCTGAGCAAGTCACTTCCTCCCTTGGGAAGGCTGGAGGGTCGTAAAGGTGACAGAAGCAACCCCCACTTCTGTGTCCACTTCTCTGAGACTCATCTTTCCCCATCTGTTTACAAGAGAGACAATGTCTTTGTTCAGTGTGATGAATGCATGAGGTGTTCCTCGGAAACAAGAGTCTAGCTAAAGTCTCAGGTCTGTGATGGCCAGAGAAGTGAAAGGGAGAAGCTGGTGTCCTGACAGCCAAGGTCAGGCCAGTGGGAAGTGCAAGTCATCCCACAGGGGGAAGTAGGTCCAGTGACAGCAGAGGGCTGGGGGACACCCCGGAATGCCCTGGCTTCTCTCCTAGAAAGCTCACCCTACTACCAGCAGCATGGACCTGTGACGAAGGCTACCAGCCATGCCACCTGGTCCCAGTTCCCCGCTGTGGCCAGGTCCTCCACAGCTATCTGATTCTCCCACCTGGCCCTTGCTCCTGCTGGGCATGAGGACTGCCATCCTTCCTCCTCGCCTCTCTCCTTCGGCAGCACTTGCTCCAACTACCTCTTTAGCCAGCCAGAGAGAGGACTAATCATACACCACCCTGGATTACTCTCTGGCCAGGGGAAAACTGGCCCTTGGTGTTGCTCACAGGGCCAGAGC
This sequence comes from Rhizomys pruinosus, assembly GCA_009823505.1. NCBI lineage: Eukaryota > Metazoa > Chordata > Mammalia > Rodentia > Spalacidae > Rhizomys > Rhizomys pruinosus. Next base: position 110,473 of record VZQC01005781.1, on the reverse strand, counting down.
GATGATTTAAAGATCATTTTTATTTTATGCATATGAGTGTTTTGCCTGCATGTATGTACATGTATCACATGCATGCAATGCCCACAAGGGCCAGAAGAGGGTGTCTGGCTGCCTGATCCTGGAGTTACAGAGGGTTGTGACCCACCATGTGGGTGCTAGGAACCGAACCCAGGTCCTCTGCAAGAGCAGCCAGCGCTCTTAACTGCTGAGCCATCTCTCTAGCCCCATGTGATAATTTATCATTTAACCTAATACATCATTGAAAAATACTGTTTCCTTTTTCCAGAGATGGAAACTCATGTCTTTGTGTCTGACTTAAATACATCAAGTTAAACTCCCAACTCTGAACAACAGGAGGAGAAGCAACATGGTTAGAGAGTAGCTCCATGCTCAGCGGCATGTGGCTGGACCTGTGCCTCAGTTTTCACATCTGTGAAGAGGGGATGACAACTGAGTAGTACTCACTTCATATTGTTATGTTCAAATTTACTGATGAAAACAAAGCACTTTAGAACCCCACCTGGTAGCTCTACCTTCTGCAAAAGTCAACTGTCCACCCACACAAGTGGGAAGCAGGAACCACAAAGGAGCACTGAGCACCTGTGAACTGTTGTTCACGGCAACCAAAAGGCAGCAACAACCAAATGACCATCGAGTATAACAAGATGTCATTCATCCCCAGGATGGACTTTAACAGGAAGGAAATCCTGACCTGTGCTACGGCCATGCATGAGCCTTGAGAACATTGTGCTAACCGAAACAAGCCAACACAAGGAACAAGGGCTGTATCACCCTGCTCATGAGGTCCGGAGCAGGCAGGAACACAAAGTAGAATGGGAGTTACTGAGGTAGTTACTGTGTAATGGGGACAGTGGTTTAATTTTGCAGGGGAAATTAAAAAGAGTTCTGTGGGGCTGGAGAGATGATTAAGTGGTCAGATCTCTGTGAGTTCAAGGCCAGCCTGGTCTACATAGTAAGCTCCAGGACAGCTGGGACTAAAGGGAGACCCTGTCTCAAAAAGACACACACACACACACACACACACACACACACACACACACACACACACAGTTCAGTTCTCCGCACCCACCTGGGGCAGCTCACACCTTCTCCCCCATAAACCCAGCTCCAGGAGGGCCGATGGCATCTTCTAGACTCTGCAGCCCTTCTGGATGCTCATATGTGCACACAGCCACATACAGACACGCGTAGGCACATAATTTTTTAAAAAGTTCTCCAGGCATGGTAGCACATGCCTTTAATCCCAATGCTCAGGAGCCGGAGGCAGACAATTTCTTGGCCAGACTGGTCTACTTAGTGAGTTACAGGCCATCTGGGGCTACGGGGAGACCCTATCAAGGAAAAGTTTGGTGGATGGAGGTGGTAGCAGTGGTTGTACAGTAGATGCACTTCATGTTGTATCTGGAACACACAAAACAGTTAAAATAGTAGTGTTCAAGGGCTGGAGATGGCTTAATGGTGAAGAGCACTAGCTGCTCTTGCAGAGGACCTGGGTTCAATTCTGAGCACCCATGGCGACTAACAACTTTCTGTAACTCCAGTTCCAGGTTATGTGACTCCTTCTTCCGACCTCCACAGGCATTTCATGAGATGGGTGCACTTACACGCATGCAGGCAAATGCACTCATGCACATAAAAATTTTTTTTAAAACAGTAACTTTCACAATAGGTGTATTTTATTATAAATAAAAACAAAGAAGGAGCCTCATGGGATGGGATGCAGCCCTTATCCCAGCACTCAGGAGGCAGAGCAGAAGGATTTTGAACTTCAGGCCATGTTTGGCTATAGAGAAACATCTTGTCTCAAACAAACACCCAAATCATGAAGCATCAGAAATTGCCTCTTGAGGGGAGAGAGGGAGGCCCTGGGTTGCATGCGAGCGAATCATGGCTCCTGGCCAGGTGCTGGCCTGCAGGACTTCTGGGCTGGACTAGGGGCTGTTGCCAACTATTCCCACCCGTTCCCCCATCCTCTCAGGCCCTGGGGACTTGGGGTTGAGATGGCAGCTTGTCCTGCAAGCATCTTTAGAGGTATCTTTCCTCTAGGGATGGATTTCTTGGCCGGCCCTTGGTGTCTGCTGGAAGTGCCTAGTCTTTTGGGGGACTAACATAATGGGGGTTAAATAGCCCCTACCCTGTGGGCCATGCAAGGCCTTTAGGGGACTAACATAATGAGGGTTAAAATAGCTCCTACCCTGTGGGCCATGCAAGGCCTTTGGGGGACTAACATAATGGGGGTTAAATAGCTCCCACCCTGTGGGCCATGCAAGGCCTTTGGCCCTCCACTTATCCTCATTTCCAGGTTTCCCTGTTTTGGGAACATCACATAGGACCTTTGACTCAAGGAGGGAAGTACATTGGCTTCTGCCTGCGAGACTGACACCGCTGTAAATGAGCCATTGTGGGAAGCTGGAGACAAGGCTGGTAACCCAGTACGTATGTCCCACAAAGCCCATGCTGACTACAGGCTCTGAGCAGACATGGGGTCTGGAAGGCCTGACTCCCCTTTGTCTGCCCCCAGCTGCAGATCATTGCAGCCATTTCCCAATCTGTTTGGAGTTAGGAGTGGGTGGACAGAGCCTGGTGGTGTTGCACAATGAACAACAACAGGCAGCCAGGAGGCAGCGGCCCAGGGCCCGGGGTTCCCATTCTCTTTGTCTGTTTGTATGGAAAGCTAGCTCTTGGCCTCCCTCTCAGTGGGTGGATGCAATGGCCCCATCCTGGGGCCTGTGGACCCGTCTGAAAAATGTCAGCCATTGGGACCTCAGGGAGAGGAGATCTTCTTTAGAATACCTCTGGGGGCTAGAGAGGTGGCTGTGGGTAAGAGGGCCGACTGCTCTTGCAGAGGATTCGGGTTCGATTCCCAGCACCCACATGGAGGTTAAGAATTTTTTTTAAAGCCGGTTTTGTTGGCACAGCCTTTAGTCCTAGCACTCGGAAGGCAGAGGCAGGCATATCTCTGCGAGTTCAAGACCAGCCTGGTCTATAGCGTGAGTTCCAGCCCAGCTGGAGCTATAGGGAGACTCTGTCTCAAAAACAAAAAACAAAACAAAAATACTCTGTTGGGCTGGGTATGGTGGCGCATGCCTTTAACCCCAGCACTCGGGAGGCAGAGGCAGGAGGATCTCTGTGAGTTCAAGGCCAGCCTGGTCTACAGAGTGAGCTCCAGGCCAGCTGGGGCCGCAGGGAGAGCCTGTCTCCACAGTAAATAGAAGAATGCCCCGTCTTAAGACCACCACCTGACAGTCGTCTTGGTCTTTTTTTCTTCTTTTCTCTTCCTTTTTTTTTTTTTCTTCTTTTTTTCCTTTTTTATTGGTCTTTTTGATTGGGAGCCTGAGCCTTTAACGGCTGTGCCAGCTCTCCAGCCCCCTGGCAGTCTTCTGTACCAGCCTCCTACGACCCCTCAGGAAGGGTGAACGACAGTCCACACCTAAACCTGGCACTTGGTCACTGCTCCCCAGGAGGAAGAGGAAGTTCTGGCTCCCCAGGGACACCCCCTAAAACATAATTCCCCACTCAGCTGCCCTTCCCTAACCCCTCAAAGACCGGTGCCCAGGCTGGCAGGGGAAGAAAGCAGGCACATACAAAGGACGGGGAGGAGCTGAGCTACAAGCTAGAAGCAGAAGAGAAGCTGGTGCCTGGCAGGGAAATTCCTGAATGAACCCATCCTTTCCAGGGGGCAGAAATTCCTGGGACGTGAAACACCTTGTATCCCCCTTCCCTTCCTAGCCCACCTCCCACCCTCCTCGAGGCAGACCCTGAAAAATGAATGGCGTGTAGAAGCAAAGCGGGGGGGGGGTGGGGGGTGCGCTGGCCCAGCACCAGCCAGGGAAGACACCTCGCCGAGGCAGCCCTGGGAGTCCTGGGAGCCCCGGGGTGAGGCCCGTCTTTCACCCATTTTTGCCCTTGTGACCTCTGGTAGGCCTCTCCACCTCTCTGAGCGCGAGTCACCCAACTCCAGGACTCAGTAAGGAGAGGGCGCAGTGTCCACTTTGGGCACGGCCGCTGCTTCCCTCTCGGGAGCCTCCTACAGGAAGCCTGCCTCGCACAGTGTCCACAGCGGGGCCCAGAGGGGCGACGGAGAAGCTGGGATGGGGGAGGGTGCTCCCGCGGGCTGCAGTGGGTGCTTGCTGTGTGACGCGGGGCAGCGGCTCTGGGCGTGGGCAGGCGGCCAATCAGAGGCCGTCATGGGACAATGGCCTGGCCCCCGGAGGAACTGGGGTGTCCGGGTGTTCTGATGCTTTCGGTATGCACACTTACCCAGCCGCGCTGGGCCACTCTGCCACTCGTGCCCGGGCTCTAGGCAGCTTGGACCCCGCCCCGCCCCGCCCCGTGCAGACCCCAGTTCTAGGATCAGCCTGGACCTTGGCCACCGCCCGCGGGTTTTCCGCGGTTGCGGCTGGTGGGGCAGGCGGAGTCGGGGCGGAGCCTGTGACTATTTCAGGCTGTGCCTCTACAGGGTCAGGACTAAGGCGTCCTGTCCTGACACAGTAAGTGACCCGCCGCCTCAGCGCGCCTGTCCGCAGGGCTCTGTGCGGCTTCCCTCCTATTCCCGATCCAGAGTCTCCAACAGGACTCCCCGAGGGAATGGCCCCGAGTGGCCGAGGAGATGGGGGGAGGGATATTCCGGGGTCCCCTGACCTCTAGCGGACCCAGGAGGCCGTGCCAAGGCCATGCCGAGGCCGTGCCAAGGCCATGCCGAGGCTGTGCCAAGGCGCAGAGGGAGGGTCCGGTCCGGCGCAGTAGAGTTCGGTCTTAGAAGCGCAGGATGTTGCAGGCGGGAAGAAAGCTCAGGGGTCTCAGATTTACAGTAGGAAGAGAGGCCCAGCGCTCACCGGCCTCGTGTGGAGAAGAGGTGGCATCCTCCTCATACGGCCTGCATGGAGTCAGGACGTTGGAGACCAGTGAGGTTCTCCATGGACCTCAGCCATAACCCTGGAAAGGGGGAGTGGTGCTTGAAATCGAACTGGATGACACATTTGGACCAAAGGCCCCTCCTGAGGGTCAGTGGGTCAAGCCAGCACAGGTGCTTCAAAGTCCACCTCTTCCCCCCTTCTGGGCTCCTCATAGTCCCCTTGGGCCATCTGGTGCTCAAACCTGGTTTTGAGGTTTTGCCATATTCTCTACAAAGCACTGTGGGGAGGGGAGCTCTGCCCCATTTTGCAGATGGGGAAACTGAGGCCTTGTGGAGAGAGAGGATTGTGTGGTCCTAACATTGGTTCTCACTCTTGCACCAGCTACCCCTGATGCCCTGGAGGGCAACAGGTTCTGGGCACCCAGGTTGGGGCTGTGTAGCCTACCAACCAGACCAGCTCTTTTGAGTGTTTGGCATGCAAATGGGAGAGGTCTGGAGGGCCGCAAACCCTGCGTGGTCCTGAGTGGAATTCTCAGCCCTCATGGTTCTGAGGAAGGAGTAAGGTTTGAGAGTGAGGTGAGGGCTCTGCCTGTCCAGGGCGCCTGGTGAGAGTGACAAGGGCTGGGGTGGGAGGAGCCTTTCTGTCTAATCAAGTTGCTCTGGCCAAGCTCCATGTATGGGACAAGCCTCGGAAAATGAGTCCAGGTAGCTGTGCTGGTAGAGGCAGAGGGGCTGTGGGAGAGAGCCTCCTCCAAACCACTAGACTGCTATGTTTGGGGCAGTTGGCTCACATCTGTAGCCTCAGTTTCTCCTTTGCCACAGTGGATCCCCCTAGCTGTCTTGCATGGCTGTTTCAGGGTTACTTCCGGTTGTCCTGATGAATCTGAGATATTTATTCTTGGGGGTGGGGTAGGCAGGAGGAGATGGCTTGATTATGGAACCCAGCATTTACCAGGTAGGTATGCCTGCGCCTTCCCTGGATTAGCCATGCTCCAGTGGTCCTCCTTGCTCTGACAGTCCAGATATGGGGGTAGGGGTGGAGGGTAGGAGGGTAGAGGCCTAAGAAAAGGAAGTCCTTTGAGCTAAATGCTCTGACTTCCAAGGCCAAGCTACTGACCACAGGCTATTTAAAGCTAAATAACACCCCTTCTGGTTGAGAGGGAAGGGATGGAATGGGCACCCAGGAAGGGCGTAGAAACCGAAGGTTTTGTGAGGATGATGTCACTCCATTTGGGAGCAAGCAGGTTAGTGTAGAAACTAGACTCAACTTGTTGTCTGACCTCAGGAACCCCTGTGCCTTGCTGAGCCCCTTGCCTACATGTAAAAGGCTCCCAGAAGTCCTGCCTCTCTGAAATCTGACCTCAATGCAGGCCTGCATAGGGGTCCACAGCTTCTGCTCGTTTCATGGTCCCAGTACAACAACTGTGTTTTCACTCGTGGGATCTTTCTGTGAACAAAGCTAGATAGGAACTGTGCAAGAGGTAGACTGAATAGGCTGTGACAGTGGTGAGCATAAGGAGGCCTAGGGTTCTGTGACCCTGGCATGGCCTAGCATCTTCTGAACCTGTTCTTGCTAGCCTGTGTCCTGTGTTGTCCTAAGTCTGGAGGGGCCAGAGAATTCCCCATTCCCCAAGTCTGGTTTCCCTCCAAGAGGCTGCACTGTCAAGGAGGGTTTATCCAAGTGAAGAGAAGTTGCCCTCGGTGGGGCCTAGGCTTCTTACCTCAGAGGTGATTCTGGGAGGGGTATTAGGAGCCAAGTTGTGGGTACTGCAGATTTGTGGCCACAGAGGGAGAAGAGCTGTTGGTGCTGAACAGGGCTAGATGTCTGAGACCAGGCCGTGCTCTGACCCATTGTGATCTCTGTCGCCTTCCTTCCCCACCCTCAACCTGCAGGCCCTGAGCCAAGGTGATGCTGAAGATGATGACCTCCTTTCAAGGCCTTCCTGGTCAGCAGTCTTTGCCAGGGACCTTGGACTTCCCTGGAAGCCCCCAAAAGTTTCGCTCCACGTCTGAGGCAGAGTCAGAGGCCTCCATGTCAGAGACGTCCTCTGAAGACCTGATGCCAGCCCTGGAGGCTGGGGTGGCTCCAGATGGGGAGCAGGAAGGGACTTCAAAGAAGAAGAAGCCGAAAGGACTGACTGGCATGTTTAGCGTCTTCATCAAAGGAAAGAAGAAGAAAAAGGACCAGCCCAGATCATCGCAGCCTGAGGGCGAGCCCAAGTCCCCGCCGGAGCTTGGTGGGCCACCACTCACCGGTAGGCGGTGATGCGGCTGGGGCTGGGGGTCCAGGGATAGAGCTGGGCCAGGCTCGAGCCGCTGGGGCAGGACCGGTGGGCACGCAAGATGGGCCAGAAGAGTCAGCCGCCGAGGGGGGTGGAGGGCGGAGGAGCCTGGCCTCTCGTCGGCGGCCTCCTCGGGGCTGCGGGCCTGACTCGGGTTCCGCCCGCAGTGGAGGAGCTCAAGGCGGCCCTGGAGTGCGGGCGTCTGGACGCGGCGCGGCCGGTGCTGGAGCTGGAGCGGGAGCTGGAGGCGGCGGCGGCGGCGGGCGGCAGCAGCGACGAGGAGCTGGTGAGGCTGCAGAGCAAGGTGGAGGCTCTGTACGTGCTGCTGCGCGAGCAGGTGCTGGCCGTGCTGCGCCGGCCGCTGGACGCGGCTCCCGAGCGGCTGCGCCAGGCGCTGGCCGTGGTGTCGGAGCAGGAGCTGGAGGACCGTCGCGCGGCGGCCCGGCCCAGGGCGGCGGCGCTGGCGGCCACGCGGCCGCGGCGCTGGCTGCAGCTCTGGCGGGGCGGCGTGGAGGAGGTGGCGGCGGAGCGCCTGGGCGCGCGGCCCGCGGGGCCCCTGGACGGCCGCTCGGAGGCCGAGAGCAGGTTCCTGCACATGGGCCGCACCATGAGAGAGGACCTGGAGGCGGTGGTGGAGCGGCTGAAGCCGCTGTTCCCAGCCGAGTTCCACGTGGTGCACACCTACGCCGAGAGCTACCACCAGCACTTCGCCGCGCACCTGGGCACCCTGGCGCAGTTCGAGCTGTGTGAGAGGGACACCTACCTGCTGCTGCTCTGGGTGCAGAACCTCTACCCCAAGTGAGCTGGTGCTTGAGGATGGGACCGGGGTGTCGAGGCAGCGGAGTCACCCACTGCCGAGCGGAGGTGCAAGGGGAGGGAGGGGTGGGAACAGACTTTGGCGGATGGGTCAGCTGTGTGCTAGGATTTGCCCCTTTCCCTCCGCCATTCTGCTGTCGGGGAAAGGTAGGCACAGAAGATGGGACCTTGCCCTTCATTGCAAAGGTCCCAGTCAGGATGGGATAAAGCAGAGCGGGTGGGGTTGTGTCAGAGGCTGCAGGACACAGGGGAGGCCAGAGCTGGTGAAGAAGCCAGGTCTGGGGGAGTCAGGGAGCCTCCTGTACCGAGTCAGCTCACACTTAATAGACGTCAGGCAGGGAAGAAGCGGTAGGGAGGACAGTGTTCCTGCAAGAGGAGTGGCGTTCGGAAGCTGAGCGGCGCCCAGAGCTGTTCTGTCTGGTATGTTACGGAGACACTCCCAATAAGGACAGCAGGCAGCAGTGGGGTGGCGCTAGATGACCGGTCCTCTTGGGGAAAACTGTTAGACAGGAGCACCCTGGGAGCCCACTGAGCCTGGAGCTCCTCAGCTGGGAGACTGGCCCTGAGGAGGACAGTTGGATACTCATCTAGGTCCAGCCCCAGGCGTGCTCTGATTGGCTCAGACTCCACAGATCCCAGCTCTGTGTGGCATCTACACAAACTTGGGGAGAGTGACTTGTTTGCAGAGTGGAAATGGCCACAGCAGGAGAGACCAGGGCTCCCTATTGAGGTGACTCCCAGACTAAACTCTGCAGGACATAGACAGAGTGAGCTGCTGCTCCGCCGGTAGTGGGGAACTTGACCTCCTATAGGAGGGGCGTCCAGATAAAGGGTACAGGAAGGGTAGTAGGCAAGGAGCCATCAGGGCACAGGGTGATGGTGAAAGGGCAGGGACTGCCAGAGACAGCAGGGCCCTGATCAGGTTCCTACTGGCTTGTCTGGACTCACCAGGAAATCCAGGCCCTCACACACCTGTCTAACTATCTTCCTGCCCCAGTGATATTCTGGGGCTCTTCCAGCTTGGGGCCCCAGTTGTGAAGCAAGAAACTAAAGCTAGCCTGGATATGGAGTCTGAGGGAGACATGTAAGGCCTGTGAGGCCGGAAGTCTGGCCCAGATGCATGCAGACTTGGGTTAGAGGCACAGAGAGGGTCATTCTTCTGTAATTTGTTGTCATTTTTCAAAAGTTTGCCTGCATGTATGTAAATGCACACAGATTGCACAATGCCCATCTTTGAGGATCATTCTTAAGGCTCCAGACAAACAAAGGCCCTTTAGGAAGTGCTGAGGCTGGACCAGTCCCCTGGGACCACTCTGGGTGCCCTTTAGGAAGTGCTGAGGCTGGACCAGTCCCTGGAACCACTCTGGGTGCCCTTTAGGAAGTGCTGAGGCCGGACCAGTCCCCTGGGACCACTCTGGGACCAGTGAGGCACCAAGAGAGCCTTATGGAGCAATTCCAGGGCAGCCCATCTTTTTGAGCAGCAGGGCTGGCCTGGTGGGAGTGGCAGAACTGGTTTGCAGGGCCACTGGGGTGTGTCTGTGCAAGAGGGGACGTCTGGTAGAGGAGAAGATCAGATTGGAAAGCCGGCTCTGGGGGTGAAGGCATTGTTGGGGGCCGTGGCAGAAGCTGGGGACAAGGAGAAAATTGTTGCAGTGAACAAGGAAGAGAAGATGGGGGCCCAGGTGGGGTCCAGAGAAGCCTCCAGCCTGATAGATCTCTGGGACTCTTTTAGAGCAGACGTGGGTGGGGGTAGTAAGAAGAGGCAGATGACTCCAGCCTGCATCAAACTCAGCAGATGAGGAGCTCTTGTCTGATGTGAGAGGCCAGGAGTGTGTGGGAGCTGAGGTTGTGGGTTCTGCTGAACAAATGCTGTGGAGGGTGTGGATTTCCTCATCAGGGCTTCCTTTGCCCACAGTGATGTTCTGAACAGCCCTAAGCTGGCACAGGAGCTGCAGGGCATCAGGCTTGGGAGCCTCCTGCCCCCTAAGCAGATCAGGTTGCTGGAGGCCGAGTTCCTGACCAATGAGGTGGTGAGTCCAAATGCTGGGGGTGGGGCCCATTCGTGGGAAAGGGTAGAAGTGGAGAGGAAGTACAGAGACAGGACAGGACATGGGGCTCCCAGAATATGACAGATACTTCCAGATGAGCTCTGGAGTGACAGGGCCAATTCTACGATGGCCTGACTCTTTCCCTCCCCCCGACCTAGGCCAATGTGCAGATGCTGATGACACGAGCCTTGGAGCTGGAGTCTCAGCGCTGGGCCCAGGATGTTGCTCCCCAGAGGCTGGATGGCCACTGCCACAGTGAGCTGGCCATTGACATCATTCAGGTGACAGCAGCTGCCCCTCCGGGCCGTGGTACACAGGGACCCCTCAGTCATCATGTGTGCATGCACAGCCCGCCTCTGAGGCTCTCCATGTCCCAGCATGTGCCCTTCCCAGGTTCTGCGCCTTCCACAGCCCAGGTGGGCCCTGCCCTGCTCACCCACTGCTCTTTGTGCAGATCATCTCTCAAGGCCAGGCCAAGGCTGAAAACATCACTTCAGATATGGGCAAGCAGATAAAGCAGTTGCTGCTGGCGGAGCTGGCTAGAGTGCTGAAGAGGTGGGTGTGTCTACAGGATCTACAGCACCCAGGGATCCCCAGCACCTCTCAAAGCCATGGCCCTCCCTGTGTCCGGGGGTCCTCAGCCCCTGCCCCACCCCAAGGCCCAGAGAGCGCTTGGTGGGGTGACCTCCTGGGCAGCAGTGTTGGTGCTTTCTGACCTCATGGCCAATCAACAAAGCGCGCAGTAGAGTAGTCTGTAGTTTCAAAGAAGATGCATCACAAGGGACAGCCACCCCTACACGCCACTCCCATGAAACCCCCAGAATTAACTTGGTTGCTCCCAGCCAACTATAGCACCATGTGGCCTCTTAGCCATAGATGGGGGTTGGAGAAGGGGACGGGCCTAGGAATCCCAGAGTCAGGCAGCACCTTCTCTGGGAGCCCTGACGGGGCTCTGGCCTGTCGAGCCTCACCTTGTATACCCCATGCCGTGATGCTTGGATGCTAGTGCATCCCTGCCCCTTGGATCTTGGGGAGACACAAAATCCACAGATTGGGAGGGAGGGAGGGTGGCTGCTACCGTCCAGTGCCTGTGCTGGTTTTGAAGGTGCCCCTTCCGGTTTCACCAGGTACCAGCACGCCTTTGATGAATTTCTGGAGAAAAGCAAACTGCTGAGAAATTATAGGGCCAACATCATCGCCAACATCAACAACTGCCTGTCCTTCTGGTGAGAGTGCTGGGCAGGTTTGCTTGGTAGAAAGACAGGGTGGGTGAGAGGTGGAGCAAAAATGTGGTATTAAGGCTCACAGGGCTGTGAGGAAATGGCCCGCAGCAAAGATGTGGACTGGGGTAGGAGCCAGATGCAGTCGCTTTATTCATTTGTTTGTCCTTATAACAAGGCCGTGAGACAGAAGACAGAGAAAGCTGGTAACTTGCTCAGGCAGAAGGGGGTGCACCTGGGGCATGGGGGTGCACATGGGAGGCCGTGGGCTGGATCCCACAGGGAATGGGGACCCAGAGAGAGTCTTAGAGTGAAGAAGGAATTGGGGAAGGCTAGTCCAAGGTTCACTGCAGGAGGCTGTAGGCTAGGCAGGCGGCTGTTGAGACTTCCTCACTCCCCTCCTCAGGATATCCGTGGAGCAGAAGTGGCAGATACTGCGGGATTCCCGTAGCCACTTGATGGAGCCCCTGCAAGAGCTCAAGGCTCACGGCTTTGACACCCTGCTCCAGAGTCTGTTTGTGGACCTGAAGGTATCAGGAGCTTCATTCCCTGGGGAGCATCCTGAGTCTGGCACAGAAAGGAGGGCTTAAGAGGGAAGCACCCGCTTCAGGCCTGTGGGAGGCCCAGTGGGGAGGGTCAGTGGTACTGAGAATGCCCAAGTGATGGGGGACCCTGGAGGGCTCGTCTCCTCACCCACACCTCTGTCCTGGCCTTGGCTTGGATTGGAGGGGCTAGAGTAGGGAGGGCCTGGAGAAGACCTAGTGTCCCCCATGCCTGAGTTCCAGCTCTTAGGGATCAAGACCTTTGACAGCTAGATTGCATCTCCTGGGGGCCAAGAAATCCACAGATGGGGATTTGGGGGCCCTGTCCAGGGTGAGGACTTAAAGCAGAAAGGGCCAAAGGGATGACCCTGGATGACCTGGCACAGGGTGCAGCCCAGCGAAGCAGAGGGCCTTGTTTATGCAGGAATTTATTTATTTAAGAGGGAGGCAGTGGAAAAGACCTCGGGGCTACAGACAGACTGTCCACACTTCTGAGCCACAGCTGGATGACCTTGAAAGAAGTACACAGAGACTGCCTCAACTTCCGATCTGACAGCAGGGACCCGAGCGCTAGCCAGCTCCTGGAGAGCCTTGGGACCCTGGGGTCCTGAGTGTTCATGCGAGGGTGTCTGCGCCTGGCCGCCCTTCCTTTCTGGGACTGACCAGACATCCTGTCTCTCGCTTGTCTCAGCCGCTGTTCAAGAAGTTTACACAGACACGCTGGGCGGCGCCAGAGGAGACCCTGGAGGAGATCATTGCCGCTGTGGGTGGCAGGCTGCCGGAGTTCTCGGAACTGCAGAACTGTTTCCGGGAGGTGAGGAGGCTTGGGAGTAGTCTAGACCCTAGCTGTGTGTATGTCTCACTTCCCTATGTGTTTGCGCGCGCGCACACACACACACAGGAGTGCAGGCACTCATGCCTTTGTCTCTGCCTGCCCAGGAGCACACACACACACACACACACACACACACACACACACACACAGGAGTGCAGGCACTCATGCCTTTGTCTCTGCCTGCCCAGGAGCTCATGGAGGTTGTGCATCTGCACCTGGTAAAGGAGTACATTATCCGTCTCAGCAAGCGACGCCTGTTCCTCAAGACCGCTGAACAGCAGCAGCAGCTGGCAAGACACATCCTAGCTAATGCGGACGCCATTCAACATTTCTGCACACAAAATGTGAGTCCTCTCTGCCTCCCCCACCCACACACACTCCCATCTCAGAGACCAGAACAGCCCCACAGGGCCCCTCCAAGCCTGGCCTCATACTGTCCCGAGCCTCTCCAGCCCCCATTACCCAGCATGAGCATCTCTCAACCAGCTTTCTACTTCCAGGGCTCCCCTGCAACCTGGCTACAGCCTGCCCTCCCTGCCCTTGCTGAGATAATTCGCCTACAAGACCCCAGTGCCATTAAGATTGAGGTGGCCACATTTGCTACCTCGTACCCTGACTTCAGGTAAGAAGGAGGGGGCCCCAGGATCCAAGTAGTTGGTTTGTCTCTTCCAGGCTCCACTGTGCTCCAGGTATCCTGGGGCTAGAGTCCCCTTCAGGACCTGTTCAGCTCAGCTGCTGAGGTCCGCCGAGGGAAGGCCATGCTGTCTGGGTGCTGACTTCACTCCAGGCACCATGCTAGGACTATTACTGAGCCCCGAAAAGCCTAACACTGTCTTTCCTCTGTACAGCAGAGGCCTGGACGGCCAACGGGACATAACCAGGGTAGCATAACTAGTCCTGACAAAGCCAAGCAGTGTGTCCTACGAGACTGCTCCCCAGGGAGGAAGTTGAGACCAAAGAGACCAGAGCCTGTCACTTGGCTTAGGGGTCCTTGGAGTCTTACACTTGGTATTCCTGTTAGAGAATGGGTTGCCTGAGGACCTGGTGAGCCATGGACACTTGCCTCCCTAGGCCCTGACATTGAATGTTCGGACTGGTCTTGACTAGGGTTCATCTAGTTTAGTCTAATCCAGTCTGTCTGGTCCACTGAATGTGTCCATCCATCTACCTGCCATTCCATGCAGTTATCCATCTATCTGCTTACCTACTTATCCAACCCTTTGCTGATACATAGTACCTACATACATCTTTCCAGTTATCCATTCACTCTTGTGCTTACTTATCCACTGTGCACTGACCATCCATTGTATGTCCACCCATTTACCCAGCAGCCCTTCCATGCAACCATCCATCCATCCATCCATCCATCCTTTTGCTTCTTCATTCATCTGCTTGTCTACTTATCCGTCCCTCCACGGACCCCTCCAACAATCATTTTGCAGTCTTCTAAGTGCTGGTTTCTGCTCTATGCTCTGGGATACAATGAATATAGGACAGAACAGGTCTCAAGCTTTCCTCCTGTAGACTGTAGTCTGGTGAGGGCTGACTGCACTGAGGTAATCAGATAGAACTTGGACAATCCAAGTTGTACAGTTTAATCAACAGCCTAAATTACAGGAAAAAGAACGGAAATCCATTTGGGGAGGTAACACTTAGCTGAGGCTTTAAGGGTTAGAAGGAGCCAGCCACCTCACTGGTATAAGGAGGAACATTCTGGAAGAACAGCCAGTACAATGGTCTGGTGGGCTGAAGAAAAGGTGGAGACGGGGAGCCCTGGTACCTGCTCGGCACAGCAGCAAGGGCTGCAGGCTCCTTGGCAGGGCCTGGTGTCTGAGGAGCCATCAAGGGCTGTGAACAGGGCATTGGTAACCAGTAGGGCTGACAGGATTCTCTTTTTGCCAGCAAAGGCCACCTGAATGCCATCCTGGCCATCAAGGGGAATCTATCAAGCAGTGACGTCAAGAGCATCCGGAATATCCTGGACTTAAACACGGGGGTGCAGGAGCCCTCCAGGTCCCTATTTTCACTTATAAAGGTAGGTTAGCTTTTGTTACAGTCTAGCCTGCTGTGAGTACCCAGCGAACATCAATCACCACCCCGGTGGTGGAGACAAGCACCTCAGCTGGGGGCAGCCACTACAATAGAGACTGGTCAACGGCACTGGCTCCATCTGTCTGAAGCCGCCCACATTCTGCTGCTGCAGTTGCTCAGTTCTGACTAGAACAGGACCTGGCATCCAGAACTGGACAGACTGCTGTCCACTGGGACAGGAGCACCACTGTGGGCAGCCAACACACGGGCCTGTAGGAAACTTCTTGGAAATGATGGTTGATCTTGAGTGGACCAGAGGAGGGAGCCCCGAATCCTGGGCCGCTCCTGGGCCACATTCTGCCTTTCTACAATCTGCCTCCTAGTGGTCCTCTCTTAAAAGGTTTCCGAGTGGTTCCATGTAGATCCCTGGAGCCAGGAGCAGCTTCATTAGGCGTCCTTCTTTCAGCCCTGGACTGCTGTGAGAAAAAAACCAAGGACAGGAAAGAAAGAAAAAATGATCTCCTGACTGGGGCCTGGAAAGAGACTTGTGGGTTGCCATGGTGAGCCAGGGGAGAGTCAGCATCAGAACCACTTCCATGTGGCCCGTGACCCCACAGATAGGCCCCTGGTGCTCAGCCAGGACCTTCCGCTGCCCTCCCCAAGGGGCTTCCCTGTATGGGGGGTGAGGTCCCCAGGGGAGTGGGAATGTGAGAGGAGCTTTGGCTGCACCCAAGTTCTCCTGGGTCCTCTCAGGTCGAATCGTCCCTGTCTCTCTGGGCCCTGCCTGCTGAAGTCCGAGTGCAAACCCAGGAGTCTGGCAAGCTCTGTCAGTTTCCTGTTGGTACTGTAACAATTTTGCACACATTTACAACCAGAGCTGGAAGTCTGACACGGGGCTGAAATCGAGGTGTGGTCAGGGCCCATTGCTTCTGGGGGCCCTGGGGGCCTTTCCTAGTATTTAGTAGAAGCACCAATTCTTCTTCTCTGGGGCTCTTCGACCTTCAGAGCCAGTGAAGTCACTTAAGTCTGTCACACTACCTCCGTCTTCTGCTTTCAAAGCTCCGGTGATCACAGTGAACACACCTGGACGGAGAGGCAGCTGACTAAGCAGCCTTAATTCTGTCTGGAATTTTAATTCTCATTTGCCATGGCACCCAGGACTGGTTACTGGTGATGGACACCTTTGGGGGCCAGCGTTCTGGCTGCCGTTCATCCTCCACCACGTCCTACACCAGAGAAACGGGAACTCTGTGTCCCTCTGTTACTCCATAGCCCTGCCCTGCCTGGCCAGGAAAGCCCTTATCAGCACTGCCCCACCCTCCCTGCCCCAGGGTTGAAGGCCCTCTTCTGGGTTTACCCCCTTTCCCAGGTACTGCCCAGTGCAAACCATGCACAGAGGCCTTTGTATTTTTATAGGAATTAGCTTGTTTGATATTAATATTATTATTTTTATAGTGTTGCTTTTGTATTTGGGACAGAATCTAGTGATTTTTTTTTTTAATGGCTTGACATAAAACTGATTTCAAAAGTGGCTGTGGAGTGGTTTATTTTGGGAGTTGCACAGTTTGGGTGGGGTGGGAGCATTTCTAGCAGCCTCTCAACCTCTTGTTGTCCTGAAAATCCTGTCTTCTTTGGCTCCAGTTCAGTGTCAAAGCCTCTGCCTGTCCTGGCTCCCCAACCTCCTGTGGTCCAGCTTAGAAACACCCCACCCCTTTTCATGAACCTGGGTCTGTTACTTCACCCCTGCGTGTTTCCTCGTCTATAAATAGGGGACTGCGTGACCCTGAAGATGAGGGGCTGGTGCTGGTGGGGGGTGAACTGCTATCATTTCAACTTGACACTTGGGCTAGAGTGAGAACTACTCTATGACTGGAGAGCTCTCGGTTTGTGTACAGCTGGTGGCCGCTACTTCTGTACCCCAATACTGACCTAAGGACAGCAGAATTTCTAGGGAGAGAAGTGGGCATGACAAACCCAGTCTACAAAGCTCAGAAAGCTAAAAGGGGAACGGTGGAGTCTGTATGCCGCAGTAAAAAGGAGTGTGTGTGTGTGTGTGTGTGTGTATGTGTGTGTGTGGTGTGGCTTGCTGGAAAATTCCTTATGATGGGGATGGGATGAATCCTGTCACATAGAAGACAGGCAGGCTAGAGAAGAGGACGGCTGGTTTGGGACCCCTCAGCACCTGTCACAATCTGCAGACCATCGCCTTAGAAACTAGGGGAAAGTTCGTCCCTACCTCATCTGAGAAGCCCTAGCTAGCACAAGATGAGATCCCTGGGCTGAGGACAAGAGGGACAGAAGCCACACAGAGCATACTGAGCCCCAGAATGCTGGGTACAGAGTGGGGGTAATGGTGCCTGGGTGGTCCCTGGGCTTCCTGGCTCTGGGTGGGGTAAGGTCCAGTCCCAGTCACCAGGCCAGCCTCCACCTGGGCTCCATGTCAGCCAATTCACAAGGAAAATTCCACAAAGGGCAGGATTTGCCCCAGAAAGAGGAAGTGAGTCACCAGGCCTGGGAGCAGAGGCCTGTGCATCAGGCCCTTGGGCTCCAGCTGAATGGGGAGGGCCAATGTCTGCCTGACCCATCCCTGCCCTTGGAGGCAGAGCCAAGTGTCCTCCAGGCCCTACCTCACAGGCTGTTTCCTTAGTGCCTACAGTTTCTAAGCCCCCCCCCCCACACACACCATGCAAGAAAATAGGCAGCTAAGGAGACCCAGGTGCTGGCGGGGGTGACAGGAATGATGAAGGGGGTGGGCTCTAGCTGTGTGGGGGAAGGGTGGCTCAGGAGGTCACAGTGGGCTGAGATTCCAGACTTGAGGAGGCTCTAGAACAGACCTAGACTGAACCAGGCAGAAGTACGTCCTGGACAAAAGCAGGTAGGAATTGAGAAAGGTCAGTTTATAGGGAAAAAGGTGGAGAACTTGGGAGTGAAGGGAGGGGGTGTGTGGGAGGCAGACCTCGTCAGTGAGGAGGACTTGAAGGCACTGAGGTAGACTACAGCCAAGTTCGTTCCAGCTGTAAGGGGCTGTGTTTGGGGGATTTACAGCCTGGAGGGACCTTGCTGGTGTTGCCTGGAGAATGAGGAACAAAGAAGCAGCCCAGGAGCTTCACAAGAGGCCCTGCTGTTCCCAGGGGGGCAGGGAGAGGGATAAGGGGGGACTCGACTGTGGAATGTGATGGGTTCACTCTGTGCTGGCAATTTATCAGCTGATGAGGTGACGCTTCCAGAGGCAAAGGCCTGGGAGGGTGAGGAGAGGCTCCTGGGGAGGAAGTGGACCAAGTTCAGTTTGGGAAGTCTACAGAAAGGGATTGTGGCTCATTACATTGAGCAAGACCCAATAATGGCAACACTCTGGGTAAGGTTGTTTGACACTGGGTCTTCTCTTGTTGCTCGGGCTAACAATTTTGCACAGCCACTTAGGGAAGTTTGAGACCACTGACCAATGCATGAACATGCGAGCCAGCTATTCCCCTCCCAGGCCTTTGTCTGATTCCTCGTCCAACAATGATGCAAAGTGACACAGGCACAGGTCAGTCACTTCCACTGTTGTGGCAGAATACTGGAAACTCCCAAAGTGCCCGTTGTTCACAGCAGGGACATAATCACAGGGACCCAACAATGGAGGCCTGTGTGGCTATGAAAAGGGGAGGAAGGCCCCTCTGTGCTTATTAGAAAATTCAGATTATATAATGTTAAAGGAGAAGCACAGTGCAGAACAGAGGCTGTCTTTAAATCAAAAAGTGGAAAGATAAATATATGCCTGAATTTCCTTATGACCACAGTTGGTGTGACCCCAGGGATGACTAATGTGGTGGTGCATTAATGAGAAACTTCACCCAGGGTAGTTTGAACAAGAGTGGGCCTGATCCTGTTCTGAGGAGTTCTGGCTTCTTTCAGGACTGTTTCCTCAGAACTGTGTCTATTTTACTTCTGTTCTATTCTATTCTTGTTTTTAATTTTTTACAATTTTAATTAATTAATTAATTGGTCTTTTTGAGACAGGGTCTCCCTTTATTCCCAGCTGGCCTGGAGCTCACTATGTAGACCAGGCTGGCCTTGAACTCACAGAGATCAATCTGCCTCTGCCTCCCGAGTGCTGGGATTAAAGGCGGGCTCCACAACACTCGGCTACAATTTATTTATTTATTTATTTATTTATTTATTTATTTATTTAAATAATTTTTTTATTTTCATTTTTTAATTTATTTTCATATGTGTATGAATGTATTATCTGCATGCAGATTGGTGCACCCGTGTCATGCAATGCCGTGGAGGTCAGAAGAGGGTGTCGGATTCCCCTGGAACTGGAGTTAAAAAAACTGGAGTTTTCAGCCGCCATGTGGGTGCTGGGGGTCGAACCCGGGTCCTCTGCAAGAGCAGTCGGCACTCTTAACCACTAGGCTATCTCTCCAGCCCCACAATTTATTTTTATATGTGTACAAATGTTTTGCCTGCATTTAAGCGCACTATTTCCATGCAGTGCCCAAGGAAGCCAGAGGAGGGTGTCAGATGCCCTGGAAGTGGAGTTCCAGATAGTTGTTAGCTACCATGTGGATGCTAGAAACTGAACTCAGGTTCTCTGCAAGAGCAGCCAGTGCTCTTAACCTCTGAGCCATCTCTCCAGCCCCTCTGTTCTATTTTTCTATTCTACTCTGTTGTATTCTCACTGTCTAAAAAAAGGCTTTACTCAGGTTTATCGAACAGCATATCAAACACAGTGCAAGAAAAGGCATGAACAATCTTTGGTAACAGTTTCACAAAGGAATAACTTTTTTTCCCTGACCCTACTGATTCAGAACAGCACATAAACCACAGATAGACATTATCGACCTACGCCCATGTGGCTTCGAACATTTGTGGGAGAAATAGCTTCATTATCATTTTCAACATCATCACTGTCACATCTCACAGACACATTGTTCTGAGTTGGGAGCAAATAAGGGATGTGGTGTAAGATTTAAACTATGTATTCAGCTCAGCTTATAAGAATTAATTGTGGCCGGGTGTGGTGGCGCACGCCTTTAATCCTAGCACTTGGGAGGCAGAGGCAGGCGGATCTTTGTGAGTTCAAGGCCAGCCTGGTCTACAGAGTGAGTTCCAGGACAGCTGGGACTACAGGGAGACCCTGTCTCAAAAAGACCAAAAAAAAAAAATTAATTGTGGGGCTAGAGAGATGGCTCAGTAGTTAAGAGCATTGACTGCTCTTGCAGAGGACCAGGGTTTGAATCTTAGCACCTACATGGTGGCTAACAACAATCTGTAACTCCATTTCCAGAGGATCAGACACTCTCTTCTTACCTCCACAGGCATTGCACGACATGGGTGCACTTGCATACACACGGGCAATACACTCATACATGTAAAAAAAAAGTTAATTATAAGCCAGGCATGGCGGCACACCCCTTTAATCCCAGCACCTGTGAGTTCAAGGCCAGTGTGGTCTACATAGCAAGTTCCAGGACAGCTGGGGCTACAGGGAGACCCTGCCTCAAAAAAAAAAAGAAAGTTAATTACATCAGGATTCCAAATCATTGTGAGGCTGACTATATTGTTTTTCTTAGGAGCACATAGTTCTAAATGTTCTCAAAACATATGATTAACTTGGTTTACAAGGTTTTGTAAAATTTGAATTTGTAAAAGGCTTATTACAAAGAGTTTTTCACAGAAAAAGGCATTCCCACAGAATAATTGTGTGCTTTGGGGGGTACAGGAATGTATGGAGGGGAGGGGAGGAGATCTGGGCTTGATGGAGACAGAGGGGGAGGAGATGTTTCCTCCTACACCTTGTTACAATTTCACTATTGAGCCATGTGTAAATGTTGGCATTTAAAAA
Organism: Rhizomys pruinosus; assembly: GCA_009823505.1. NCBI lineage: Eukaryota > Metazoa > Chordata > Mammalia > Rodentia > Spalacidae > Rhizomys > Rhizomys pruinosus. The sequence continues at coordinate 89,990 of VZQC01005781.1, read as the reverse complement.
TTTTTATTTATTTTTTTATATTTTTAAATTGTATTTATTTTTATTTTATTTATGTGTATGAATGTATTGTCTGCATGTAGGTTTGTGTACCTGTGTTGTGCAATGCCGCGGAGGTCAGAAGAGGGTGTCGGATTCCCCTGGAACTGGAGTTCTGGAATTGGAGTTATAGACGGTTCTTAGCCGCCATGTGGGTGCTGGGGATCAAACCCGGGTTCTCTGCAAGAGCGGTTGGCACTCTTAACCACTAGGCCATCTCTCCAGCCCCTATTTATTTATTTTTATGTGCATGAGTGTACTGTCTGCATGTAGGTTTGTGCACCCATGTAGTGCAGTGCCACAGAGGTCAGACGAGGGTGTCAGATTCCCCTGGAACTGGAGTTAAAGACGGTTCTCAGCCGCCATGTGGGTGCTGGGAATGGAACCCAGGTCCTCTGCAAGAGCAGTTGGTACTCTTAACCGCTGAGCCGTCTCTCCAGCCCCAAATGTTGGCATTTTATACTTGAATATTTAATTGAGGAAATGAAAGTAGGTGTTGTAGGTTCCAGTACAGGGGAGGAGATGGGGCATCCCAGATATGTGATAATTCAGCCATGGTGAGCATCTGGTCGAACAGGTGCCATGAAGCCTGTGGTTTCTCCAGCAATCCTCAGTCCTCAAGTGCAGGCCAAAAGTGATGGAGTTGGGTTTGTAATTAAGAATCTGAGGGACTGGGGAGATCCTCAGCGGTTAAGAACACTGGCTGCTCTTGCAGAGGACCGGGCTTTGATTCCAGCACCTACATGGTGGCTAAGAACCATCCATACCTCCCAGTTCCAGGGGATCTGATGCCCTCTTCTGACCTCCTTGGTTACTGCATGACATAGTGCACTTACAAGCAGCCAATGCACTCATACACATAAAATAAAGAAGATAAAATATTAAAAAACAAAGTGTGATGCTGGAGGATGAGATTCCTGGGAGGCAGAGGAGGGTATAGTCACAGAAGTGTGCAACGGCGGAGATGAGACCTGGCCACAGAGGGGAGCCCTGGCAGTGGAGACCAGGGAGCTGCTGCAGTTAAAGGTGGAGACGTGGCTGGGTGTGACCATGGAGAATGCAGCTGACATCACTGGGATCTGAGAGCCTAAGGAACCAGATAGTAGCATGTGGATGCCGAGCTGAGCAGGGCTGGGGGGCCAGGAGGCAGAGGTTCCTGTGGTCCAAGAGTCCAGAGAGAGGAGAGCAGATGACAGCCACATGAGGGACAGGGAGACAGCTGGAAAGCAGGACATTGGCCAGGGCAGGTGGACACTGAGGCCTCAGTCTTTCCCAGTGCCTAAAGCAAGAGGATAGCCCTTGTGTTCGTTGGCTGGAATAGCCTTGTTCTGGGCTGGAGTCTTCCCTGGGAAGGTTGAGTCAGTGGAACCCCAGTTCCCTGACCCTAAACTTGGGAGGGAATGCAGGCACTGAACCTGTGTCAGGGACTAGGTGAATCAGAATCACACTCCAGCATGGACAGTAGTAATCACTGTAGCGAGTCTAGTCAGGAGGAGACATGGACACTGTCAACCAAGAGCCTGCACTAGTAAGACATGCGGCACCCCTGTTGGCTGATGATGTGGGGCTGTATGCACCTAGAACTCCCACAGCCTCCTGCAGCCAGCTGTCCTGGGGCCATGTCTTCAGCATGCATGGGTCTGGAGAGACCCCAGCGAAGGAGCCTGGAGCAGCTAGGGCATCTCGTGTCTGGGTGGCAGGCCTGGGCTGGCACAGAGGGTGGCAGGAGGGCACAACCGCCACGCTGGCACTTTTCCAGCTCTTGTTTGTCACATTTTCTGATGGCCAAAGTTAGTCATAGTCATATCTGTATGAAGTAGTTGGAGAAGTAGGTTGTGATGGGAGATGTGGTCATCATTCCTGCCAGCTGACCACAATCTATCCTCTGGACACAGCTATGTATGTGTATTCTTTTCATGAAAAATATATTCACCCATCCCGAGTTCCTCAACATCTCGCACACTAGGGATCTCATAGTGATCTCATCTGTGATCTTCATGGGCTGTGGCTGAAGTGCCTCAGTGCAGGTCTATAGATGCAGCGTCTTCTGCAGGACTGTAATGGACACAGGCCTGCAAGCATGCTTAGCAGCATTCCACTGCTGAGCTGTTTTTCTAACCCCTCTTAAAAAACTTTATTTTGGGGAGCCAAGGGAGGGTGCCGAGGGAGAAGTGGGTATAATGGCGATTAAGACTGACTAAAAAATTATGTATGAAACACATAAAAATTTCAATAAAAAAAAAAACAAATTTAATTTTGACAGAGAGGCTCAGAGTTCCCCTTAGGGCTCCCTTGCATACTCTCTTGATCCACGGACTTGTGAACCTAAAGGCCAAGTTGGATGCCTGGACATGCTGACCCAGTGCTGAGCCAGGACAGGCAAGCACGGCTGTTGTCGGTGATGCCGTACAGAAGGGCCGTGATGAAGGTTCAGGACCAGATCCTGTTCCCAAGCCCAGGAAAGGCTGAGCCTCCATGAAGCTCAGTGCTGTCCCCTGGAGTCTCTAGTCATCTGCCCTTCTGACGGCTTGTCGTACTGATCTCTGCCGCACTCTCGACTTAGAGGCCTTTCTTACCTTAACTACGGGCTCCTGTCTCTGCCTTTCTTACTCTTTGTGTCATGCAAGGCCGTGGCAGTTCAGTGATCTGACAGGAGACGGCTACCACAAGGCATTATTGACTGGGGTGAGGATTGGACTAGCAAGGGCTTGGCTACCGAGGACTTCCAGGATCTCTAAAACACAACAGAGATTGGACATGACCAGCAACCTTGGGGTGGAAGCCAAGCCCCAACCTCATGGAAGTTGTCAATTCAGACAAGTCCTAATCCCCCAGAGCAGGGCACAGGCCTCCTGGGGAAAGATGCAGTTCTGGAGTTCAGAGGCGCTCTGCCAGCAGGACTCGATGGGAGGTGGATGCCAAGTAAGTCACACATGAGCAGGAGCTAGTGCAGCCTCAGAACCGCTGCAAAGCTGGGTAACGGCCCTTGGAGAAGTAGTTCCTGGGAATATGTGTCAGGACCACTATCCAGTGTCACAGGTGAAAAGAAAAATCCCCTTCCATCTGTGCTGTCCTTCAGCACCCTCTGCTGATAACACTTGGTATTGTCAGTGGGCCAAGGAATCCCAGAATCCTGAGACGTAACAGGTTAATGACAGGCTTCCTTTGCACCCTTCCACTAACATTTAACTTCCTACTCTATTCTTTATTTATTTCTTGGTCTTTCTGAGACAGGGTCTCCCCATAGCCATAGCTGGCCTGGAACTCTCTGTTTTAGATCAGGATGACCTCAATCTCACAGAGATCTGCCCACCTCTGCCTCCCAAGGGATTAAAGGCATGTGCCACCATGCCCAACTTAATTTATTATTATTATTATTATTATTATTATCATCATCATCATCATCATCATCATCATATACCTTATTGTAGCCCAGGCTGGCCTCAAATGCAAGGTGTAGTCCAGGATGACCTTGAACTCCCAATCTTCCTGTCTCTACTTCCCAAGTGCTTGGATCATAGGTATGTAACAGCAGACCTGGTTTGTGTGGTTCTGGGATCAAACCAGGGTCTTGTGCATGTTAAGTAAGTATTCTGCCAACTGAGCTATGTCCCTGGAACATGCAACCTTTTGCAATGTCTCCCCACATTTGCTGCATTCCTTCTGTAGGTGAAGCAGGATGCAGAGGCAGCAGAGCAATTCCCTTAATGATGTCTCCTGCCTGTTTCCCCCAAGTGAGATGAAGTGGTCAGTGGAGCAAGAGGCAAAGAGATTAAAATTTAAACAAAATCCAGCCTTATTTAGGAACAGCACGGAACAGCACTTCAATGACGATGCATGCGCCACAGTAAACTACAGGTGTTTTCAAAAGGCAGACAATGAGAAGCTGCTAAAAATATGTTAATTAACAATTAATTAATTATTTATTTATTTATTTGCGTGTGCCACCTGAGGCCAGAAGATGGTATCTGATGGCATCTGACTGGTGTTTGTGAGCCACCTGACGTGGGTGCCAGGAGTTGGACTTGGTTCTCTGGAAGAACAACAAGTATTCTTAGGTACTGAGCCATCTTTACAGCCACGGGAAGGTTTTTTTTTTTTTCGGGTGCGGCCGTGCTAGAGGAAGTTGTGTTTGGGGGCAGGCTTAGTGCGTTTTAACAAGCCTCTTGGCCTACAGTCGCCCTCTCTCTGTTTCCTGTGCTCTTTGCGAGATGATGACCCTCGGCATTCCTGCTCCAGATCCTCATGCCCCCACCATGCCTCCCGCCACCAATGGACTCTATTCCTGGAACCGTCAATCATAAACTCAAATCAACTTCCTTTTATAAGTCCTTTGGGCATGGTGTTTTATTCACCAGCAACAGAAAAATGAACAATCCACACTTCCCATTTGTTGTGATTGAAGCAGGCGGATCTTTGTGAGTTCGAGGCCACCTCTAGTCTACAGAGTGAGTTCCAGGACAGCTGGGCTACCGGCGATCTGTCTCGAAAAGACCAAAAAAAAAAAAAAGAGAAAAAAAACCAACCAAAACCAACTTGGGAGGGGAGGGTTCATTCAGCTTGTATAGCCTGATCACAGTTCAAAGACAAGAGCTGAGTTAGAGACCTTGGAGGAAGGCTGCTTCCTGGCTTGCTCCTCTGCCTGTGCTCGCCGCTTTTTTTGTCTTTTTGAGACCAGGGTCTCCTTCTAGCCCAGCTGCCTGAATCACTATGTAGAGACCAGGCTGGCCTTGCAACTTTCACAAGATCCACCTGCCTTTGCCCTCCAGAGGTGTTGGGAGTAAAGGTGTGCACCCATCACACCCAGCTTTCCAGGCCTGCTTTCTTATGCAGCCCAGGACACTGCCCAGGGGTGACACCACCCCCAGTGGGCTGAGCCCTCCCACATCACTCAACAATCAAGAAAATGCCTCGCAGACCCTGCCACAGGTCAGTCCCATTGAGGAGATTCCCCAGTTGAGGGTCATTCTTCCCAGGTTTGTCAAACGGACAACTGAAGCTCTCCAGCACAGAGGGTTCTTACACACATGTTCCTGAGTAACTGTCACAAGAGTCTACCAGAGCCACAGCCACACACAAAGGTTGCTGAACCCTCAGACAGAAGGAGCGTTAAGGATGTCTGCTGATGTCACTTTTTTTTTTCACATAAATTTATTTATATTTTTTTACCAAACTATACCCATGTTCCGCCCATTCCCCCACCCGCCAGAGTCATGTATTCTGCCAAACATGCTTTCATCTCTTTCTCGTCTTTCTCAACTATTCTCCATGAGGAAGTGACTGTTTTGAGCAGAAAAAGTAACTATTCTTCAGTCAGTTTCTTTGATGCAGCCGTTCTGTTGTTGTTGTTGTTTTCATATGCATCACTCCCAAACTGCTTTGGACAAAAGCTCTCAAGGGGCCATGCACAAAGAAATACTTACAATTACTAGGTATTTGGCATAGCATCCACAGATGAGGGATACCCATTCGTCTTTGTTTTTTGATGGAATGTGTTACTTCACTCAGCATGATGTATTCTAGCTCCAGCCATTTTCCTGCAAAGCTTCATGATGTCTCTTTCTTTTACTGGCTGCATAGAACTCCATTGTGTAGATGTACCACACATTTCCTCTATCCACTCGTCAGTTGAGGGGTGATGTCACTTCTGTTAGTGATCATTGTGGCCAGGAGGATTGTTTCAAAATATTTTGAGTAATCCTTGTTTTTGCCTTTCAAACTTTCCCCTGAGGGACAGTAAGATGGCTCAGCGAGTAAAAGAGCCTGTTGCCGAGCCTGACACAGCCTGATCCCTTGAGACTCCACGTGGGAGGAGGGAACGGATTCTCGCTAGCTGGTCTCAAACCTCCACACTGCAAGCTGGTGCACACACGCACCATATGCACCCACACACGCACACACACCATCATGACACACACGCATCACCACACGCACACACATATATACAC